>JAVIAB010000025.1:14390061-14845061 GCA_032433765.1 Megaustenia siamemsis | reverse complement strand
GAGAAGGCTAGATATCAGATCTCACTACACAGAGAAGGCTAGATATCATATCTCACTACACAGAGAAGGCTAGATATTATATCTCACTACACAGAGAAGGCTAGATATCATATATCAAAACACAGAGAAGGCTAGATATCAGATCTCACTACACAGAGAAGGCTAGATATCAGATCTCACAACACAGAGAAGGCTAGATAACATATCTCACAACACAAAGAAGGCTAAATATCATATCTCACAAAACAGAGAAGGCTAGATATCATATCTCACAACACAGAGAAGGCTAGATATCATATCTCACTACACAGAAAAGGCTAGATATCATATCTCACAACACGATGAAGGCTAGATATCATATCTCACAACACAGAGAAGGCTAGATATCATATCTCACAACACAGAGAAGGCTAGATATCATATCTCACAACACAGAGAAGGCTAGATATCATATCTCACTACACAGAGAAGGCTAGATATCAGATCTCACAACACAGAGAAGGCTAGATATCAGATCTCACAACACAGAGAAGGCAAGATATCATATCTCACTACACAGAGAAGGCTAGATATCATATCTCACTACACAGAGAAGTCTAGATATCAGATCTCACAACACAGAGAAGGCTAGATATCAGATCTCACAACACAGAGAAGGCTAGATATCAGATCTCACAACACAGAGAAGGCTAGATATCAGATCTCACAACACAGAGAAGGCTAGATATCATATCTCACAACACAGAGAAGGCTAGATATCAGATCTCACAACACAGAGAAGGCTAGATATCAGAGCTCACTAGCCAGAGACCAGGGGAAGGTAAAACCATGAATAATCGAAGTTAAAAATCCCCTCCGTCTGTAGCGAGACGCGAACCTATGACCTTCCTACTCATATGTGAACGCTATATCACTAGACCACCCAGTACCGCAATTGATGGTATCGAACAGGTGTTTACATCAAAAGCCTAATGTGATGACTGACACACAACAGCTGCAGTCATAGGTAAGATAAAACAGCAGCTGTGATAGTTAATGTCAAAACAACAGCCGTGACAGGTTATCCCAAAACAGCATCTGTGGTATGTAAAGTCGAAATAGCGGCTGTGATCGGTAATGTTAAAACAGCAGCTTTGATAGGTAATGCAAAAATAGCACCTATGATGGACAATGTAAAAACAGCAGTTCTGATAGGTAATGTCAAAGCAGCATCTGTGATAAGTAGCGTCAACACAGCAGCTGTTTTAGGCAATGTCAAAAAATAACTTTGATACATAATCTCAAAACAGCAGCTTTGATTAATAATGTCAAAACAGCACCTGTGCTAAGTAATGTCAAAACAACAGCTGTGATAGGTAATGTCAAAACAACAGCTGTGATAGGTAATGTCAAAACAACAGCTGTGGTAGGTAATGTCAAAACAACAGCTGTGATAGGTAATGTCAAAACAACAGCTGTGATAATATCATAAAAACAACAGCTGTGATAGGTAATGTCAAAGCAACAGCTGTGATAATAATATAATAAAAACAACAGCTGTGATAGGTAATGTCAAAACAACAGCTGTGATAATAATATCATAAAAACAACAGCTGTGATAGGTAATGTCAAAACAACAGCTGTGATAATAATATCATAAAAAAACAACAGCTGTGATAGGTAATGTCAAAACAACAGCTGTGATAATAATATCATAAAAAACAACAGCTGTGATAGGTAATGTCAAAACAACAGCTGTGATAATAATATCATAAAAAACAACAGCTGTGATAGATTACACGAACCCACAGAAAGTCTGGATGAGTGCCAGCAGCAGAGTCAATACGCCCCAGGAGTCTGTGAGAGACCAAAGCAACCGGGATCAATAAATGACAAGAAATGTCAAGTCCAGCAAAACAAAGAGACAAAGAGAATACAGTGAGAAGAAAAGTTATGTTTAGACAAAGAAAGAAAGAAAGATATACAATGAGATGAAAACCAAAGTTCAGCCAAAAAAAAAAGAAAGAAAAAGACAGAGAGAGAGAGAGAGAGAGAGAGAGAGAGAGAGAGAGAGAGAGATAAAAAGAATATAGGAGACGAAATGTCAAGTTACGACAAAGAAAGAAAGAGGATAGTACAATCAGAAGAAAAATCACGTTCAATAAAAGAAATAAAAAGGCAATGCAGTGAGATAAAAAACAAGTTCAGGCAAAGAAAGAAAGAAAGAAATATATACAATGAGAAGAAAAGTCAAGTTCAGTGAAAGAAAGGAAGATAGTACAAGGAAAAGAAAAGTCTAACTCAGGCAAGAAAATAAATCAAGTAGTACAATAAGAAGAAAAGTCAAGTTTAAACAAAGAAAGACATATACAGTGAGACGAAAAGTCAAATTCAGACAAAACAAAGATGATACAATAGGTGGCCGACTAGAGGTAGAGTTTAGTACAACAAGAACATGGTATAGTTGGTAGAGTTTAGTAGAGTAGCAACATGGTATAGTTGGTAGAGTTTAGTACAACAAGAACATGGTATAGTTGGTAGAGTTTAGTAGAACAAGAACATGGTATAGTTGGTAGAGTTTAGTAGAACGAGAACATTATTTAGTTGGTAGAGTTTAGTAGAGCAACAACATGGTATAGTTGGTAGAGTTTAGTAGAGCAGCAACATGGTATAGAGGTAGAGTTTAGTAGAACGAGAACATGGTATAGAGGTAGAGTTTAGTAGAACGAGAACATGGTATAGAGGTAGAGTTTAGTAGAACAACAACATGGTATAGTTGGTAGAGTTTAGTAGAACAACAACATGGTATAGTTGGTAGAGTTTAGTAGAACGAGAACATTATTTAGTTGGTAGAGTTTAGCAGAACAACAACATGGTATATTTGGTAGAGTTTAGTAGAACAACAACATGGTATAGTAGGTAGAGTTTAGCAGAACAACAACATGGTATAGTTGGTAGAGTTTAGTAGAACGAGAACATGGTATAGTTGGTAGAGTTTAGTAGAACAACAACATGGTATAGAGGTAGAGTTTAGTAGAACGAGAACATGATATAGTTGGTAGAGTTTAGTAGAACGAGAACATGGTATAGTTGGTAGAGTTTAGTAGAACGTGAACATGGTATAGAGGTAGAGTTTAGTAGAGCAGCAACTTGGTATAGTTGGTAGAGTTTAATAGAACGAGAACATGGTATAGTTGGTAGAGTTTAGTAGAACAAGAACATGGAGTATATGGTATAGTTGGTAGAGTTTAGTAGAGCAGCAACATGGTATAGTTGGTAGAGTTTAGTAGAGCAGCAACATGGTATAGTTGGTAGAGTTTAGTAGAACGAGAACATGGTATAGTTGGTAGAGTTTAGTAGAACAACAACATGGTGTAGTTGGTAGTGTTTAGTAGAACGAGAACATGGTATAGAGGTAGAGTTTAATATAACGAGAACATGATATAGTTGGTAGAGTTTAGTAGAACGAGAACATGGTATAGAGGTAGAGTTTAATATAACGAGAACATGATATAGTTGGTAGAGTTTAGTAGAACGAGAACATGGTATAGTTGGTAGACTTAAGTAGAACGAGAACATGGTATAGAGGTAGAGTTTAGTAGAGCAGCAACATGGTATAGTTGGTAGAGTTTAGTTGAATAAGAACATGGTATGTTTGGTAGAGTTTAGTAGAACAAGAACATGGAGTATATGGTATAGTTTAGTAGAACGAGAACATGGTATAGTTGGTAGAGTTTAGTAGAACGAGAACATTGTTTAGTTGGTAGAGTTTAGCAGAACAAGAACATGGTATAGTTGGTAGAGTTTAGTAGAACAAGAACATGGTATAGTTGGTAGAGTTTAGTAGAACGAGAACATGGTATAGTTGGTAGAGTTTAGTAGAACGAGAACATGGTGTAGAGGTAGAGTTTAGTAGAGCAGCAACATGGTATAGAGGTAGAGTTTAGTAGAGCAGCAACATGGTATAGTTAGTAGAGTTTAGTAGAACAAAAAACATGGTATAGTAGGTAGAGTTTAGTAGAACAACAGCATGGTATAGTAGGTAGAGTTTAGTAGAACGAGAACATGGTATAGTTGGAAGAGTTTAGTAGAACGAGAACATGGTATAGAGGTAGAGTTTAGTAGAACGAGAACATGGTATAGTTGGTAGAGTTTAGTAGAACAAGAACATGGTATAGAGGTAGAGTTTAGTAGAGCAGCAACATGGTATAGTTGGTAGAGTTTAGTAGAACAACAACATGGTATAGTTGGTAGAGTTTAGTAGAACGAGAACATGGTATAGTTGGTAGAGTTTAGTAGAGCAGCAACATGGTATAGTTGGTAGAGTTTAGTAGAACGAGAACATGATATAGTTGGTAGAGTTTAGTAGAACAAGAACATGGTATAGAGGTAGAGTTTAGTAGAGCAGCAACATGGTATAGTTGGTAGAGATTTGTAGAACAACAACATGGTATAGTTGGTAGAGTTTAGTAGAACGAGAACATTGTTTAGTTGGTAGAGTTTAGTAGAACAACAACATGGTACAGTTGGTAGAGTTTAGTAGAGCAGCAACATGGTATAGTTGGTAGAGTTTAGTAGAACAAGAACATGGTATAGTAGGTAGAGTTGAGTAGAACGAGAACATGGTATAGAGGTAGAGTTTAGTAGAACAAAACATGGTATAGTTGGTGGAGTTTAGTAGAACAAGAACATGGTATAGTAGGTAGAGTTTAGTAGAACAAGAACATGGTATAGTAGGTAGAGTTTAGTAGAACAAGAACATGGTTTAGTAGGTAGAGTTTAGTAGAACAAGAACATGGTATAGTAGGTAGAGTTTAGTAGAGCAAGAACATGGTATAGTAGGTAGAGTTTAGTAGAACAAGAACATGGTATAGTAGGTAGAGTTTAGTAGAACAAGAACATGGTACAGTAGGTAGAGTTTAGTAGAACAAAAAACATGGTATAGTAGGTAGAGTTTAGTAGAACAACAGCATGGTATAGTAGGTAGAGTTTAGTAGAACAAGAACATGGTATAGTAGGTAGAGTTTAGTAGAACAAGAACATGGTATAGTAGGTAGAGTTTAGTAGAGCAAGAACATGGTATAGTAGGTAGAGTTGAGTAGAACGAGAACATGGTATAGAGGTAGAGTTTATTAAAACAAAACATGGTATAGTTGGTGGAGTTTGGTAGAACAACAGCATGGTATAGTAGGTAGAGTTTAGTAGAACAAGAACATGGTATAGTAGGTAGAGTTTAGTAGAACGAGAATATGGTATAATAGGTAGAATTTAGTAGAACAACAACATGGTATTGTAGGTAGAGTTTAGTAGAACAACAACATGGTATAGAGGTAGAATTTAGTAGAACAACAACATGGTATAGAGGCAGAGTTTAGTAGAACGAGAACATGGTATAGAGCTAGAGGTTAGTAGAACAACAACATGGTATAGTTGCTAGACTTTAGTAGAACGAGAACATGGTATAGTTGGTAGACTTTAGAAAAATGAGAACATGGTATAGTTGGTAGAGTTTAGTAGAACAAGAACATGGAGTATATGGTATAGTTTAGTAGAACGAGAGCATGGTATAGAGGTAGAGTTTAATTAAACGAGAACATGGTATAGTAGGTAGAGTTTAGTAGAACAACAACATGGAGTATATGGTAGAGTTTAATAGAACAACAACATGGAGATATGGTAGAGTTTAATAGAACAACAACATGGAGATATGGTAGAGTTTAATAGAACAACAACATGGAGTAGATGGTAGAGTTTAATAGAACAACAACATGGAGTAGATGGTAGAGTTTAATAGAACAACAACATGGAGTATATGGTAGAGTTTAATAGAACAACAACATGGAGATATGGTAGAGTTTAATTGAACAACAACATGGAGTAGATGGTAGAGTTTAATAGAACAACAACATGGAGTATATGGTAGAGTTTAATAGAACAACAACATGGAGATATGGTAGAGTTTAATTGAACAACAACATGGAGTAGATGGTAGAGTTTAGTAGAACAACAACATGGAGTAGATGGTGAGTATAGTAGAACAACAACATGGAGTAGATGGTAGAGTTTAGTAGAACAACAACATGGAGTATATTGTAGAGTTTAGTAGAACACCAACATGGAGTAGATGGTAGAGTTTAGTAGAACAGCAACATGGAGTAGATGGTAGAATTTAGTAGAACAACAACATGGAGTATATGGTAGAGTTTAATAGAACAACAACATGGAGTAGATGGTAGAGTTTAGTAGAACTGCAACATGGAGTAGATGGTAGAGTTTAGTAGAACAACAACATGGAGTAGATGGTAGAGTTTAGTAGAACAACAACATGGAGTATATGGTAGAGTTTAGTAGAACAACAACATGGAGTAGATGGTAGAGTTTAGTAGAACAAGAACATGGAGTAGATGGTAGAGTTTAGTAGAACAACAACATGGAGTATATGGTAGAGTTTAGTAGAACAACAATAAGGAGTATATGGTATAGTTTAATAAAACAAGAACATGGTATAGTAGGTAGAGTTTAGTAGAACAACAACATGGAGTAGATGGTAGAGTTTAGTAGAATGAGAGCATGGTATAGAGGTAGAGTTTAATAAAACGAGAAGAGAACATGGTATAGTAGGTAGACTTTAGTAGAACGAGAACATGGTATAGTTGGTAGAGTTTAGTAGAACAAGAACATGGAGTATGTGGTATAGTTTAGTAGAACGAGAGCATGGTATAGAGATAGAGTTTAGTACAACAACAACATAGAGTAGATGGTAGAGTTTAGTAAAACGAGAGCATGGTATAAAGGTAGAGTTTAATAAAACGAGAACATGATATAGTTGGTATAGTTTAGTTGAACAACAACATGGAGTATATGATAGAGTTTAGTAGAACAACAACATGAAGTATATGATAGAGTTTAGTAGAACAACAACATGGAGTAGATGGTAGAGTTTAGTAGAACAACAACATGGAGTGGATGGTATAGTTTAGTAGAACAACAACATGGTATAGTTGGTAGAGTTTAGTAGAACAACAATATGGTATAGTTGGTAGAGTTTAGTAGAACAACATGGTATAGTTGGTAGAGTTTAGTAGAACAAGAACATGGAGTAGATGGTTGAGTTTAGTAGATCAAGAACATGGAGTAGATGGTAGAGTTTAGTAGATCAAGAACATGGAGTAGATGGTAGAGTTTAGTAGAACAACAACATGGTATAGTTGGTAGAGTTTAGTAGAACAACAACATGGTATAGTTGGTAGAGTTCAGTAGATCAAGAACATGATATAGAGATAGAGTTTAGTAGAACGAAAACATCATGTGGTCTGTATAATTTAGTTGAGGAAGAACATTGTGAAGTCGGTATAGTTCAACCGAACAAGAACATCGCGTGGTCAGCACAGTTCAGTTATAACCGAATATCACGCGACCTGTATTGATGAACATAACACAGCAACAGTCGGCGGCCTGGAGCCGTGCCTCCAATGAACGGACACGAAGAAAGGCAGTCGGGAACTCGAGACTGACAATTTTATTGGGATCGATACTGCTCTCATCACGCAAGTAGCACGCGGGCCGACGTCATAGGTTGTTAACACATAGCACAGGGCTAGGGTTTGTTTACATCGTGGTAAGGTTTGTTTACACATAACACTGAGGTACATGTAAACTATCTCGAAGGTATACATGGGTTTACATAAGAATATTGAGAATACCATGGACAGCTAAGAAGAGTAATGAAAACGTTCTGAGAGAGGCCAAAGCAAAAAGAGAGCTAATTTCCAATATTAGGAAGAAACAATCATCTTTTCTTTTTTTGGCCATGTAATTAGAAGGGAACAGCTGGAATATATTGTAACAACTAGGAAAATTGAGGGACAAAGAGATAGAGGGAAGCAAAGAGAAAAGATACCAGACAGTTTAAGAGAATGGCTTGGCAGAAAGTCAACAACATAAATTATAAATAACTGTCGAGATCGAAAGTTGTCGAGAGACATGATCACCTACGCCAGCAGGCCCAGTGCTTGATGATGATGATGATGAAGGTAATTTACCATTACTTGTTATTGTTGGCATCCAGGTTATGCCCAGTTTGTGGCGAGGCACGATCCGTTCGACCGCAGACCAAGTCTTTCAGGTTATATTAGACCGCAATTCATTATCATTCGCTGTCATACCGGTTGGCGTGGGCGATCATGTCCTTCCACAATTTACTATCCACAGTGCATTGTATCAGTTCTGTTGTTGACTATTTTCCATGCAATGATGCCAAGCTGTCTAGTATCTCCCCTCTTTGTCGTCCCCGATCTTTCTTTCCTTGCATTTTGCCAGTTGCAACCAAGTATTCCAACTTTCCTCTTCTCATGATGTCCCCGAAAAATGATGATGATTATCTTTTTATGATGTTTTTTTATGAGCTTCCTTTTTGTGCTGGCCTCTTTAAGAATGTCCTCGTTGGTCTTTTTGGCTGTCCAGGGATATCTCAACATTCTTCTGAGAAATCCCATCTCTGTAACCTCCAATAGACATTTCATTTGATTGTCCACTGTCCTTAATTCGTTTCCATAGGTCAGAATTGGCTCTACATGGCACCGATGAGATCTTTTTCTCACTTCTATATTATATATACTTGTATATGAGAATGGTAGCTGATGAGGTGACCAGGGACAAGTTGATGACATACCTATGAGTTTAGTTTGATCGCAGCCTGTGTTTTCGGGACCACGTAAACCACGTGATAAAAAAAAATCCAGCAAAGGATTAGCCGCCTTGAAGGTCATGACAGCTGCCAACATCGAGCAGAGGCTACTTACTCTTCTGTTCCAGGGATTAGTCCTCGCACCAATCGAGTATGTCCTGGCAATTCTTACTGTCAGTACGACTCAAATTGATAGGCTGGAGAAAATACAAAATGAAGCTATGCGCATTATCTTGGGATGTACGAGGGACACTCCCTGTGTAGCAATGAGGTATCTTCTTGACTTTCCAACTTTGGATAACAGAATCAAGATCTGGAGGACACGAGCATACCTGAAGATTAGTACAGATAAAGAGCATCCATTGCACCATGAGCTCAACACAGAGAAAGGTGACAGGCTAAAAAGAGGCAAATCATGGGTGGGCCGAGCAGAAGATGTCATCAAACAGGTTTGTGAGCTTACCAATATCAGCGTTGGTGTTGAGTGGATACCGGTGCCTACATCATTCAGGGGGACATTCTCGTATATTGTCACACTCAACAGGAAAAGTAGGGAACAGAACTCAGTCGTGGTTAATGCTGAGGTCAACGGTCTCATCTGCGATAACACCGATGAGAAAGATGCAGTCTTCTATATGGACGGATCTGTAAGACGACACCAAAGAAGTGCATGGGCATTTACAGCACGCTCGGCAGGCAGAATAGTCTACGAAGACAGTGGTGCATACGTCATGACCACGAGTAGCATGACAATGGAGGTGATGGCAGTGACCAAGGCATTCAAATGGTTAGAGTCACAAGACTACACCCACGCATGTATACTGAGTGATTCGATGAGCATGATAAAAAAGTGGAGGCAAGTTCTGTACGCATGCAATGGGTAGAGTCGTTGCAGAAATACAAAATACGTAAGGTCACCTTTGTCTATGTCCCTGGACATGCGGGAGTACGGGGAAATGAGAGAGCGGACAGGTTGGCTAGCTGCGCTGTCGTTGAGGACGGGCAACCGATGGATCGGGCGGACGTCATCAATGCACTCCGAGATGTGGGAAGAGCACAGGACTTCGACAAACACAGATCCACGTCACTTCTTCGGATGATGGAAATGGGAGTTAAGATGGGCACAGCCAGAAATGAGAAACTTAGTGTCCGTGTAAGAAGACTTATCGACCAACATAGAACTGGAGTCGTCAGTCGCTGGACACTGAGGGAATTGCTGAGGAGGGTATCTGAGCCTATGGACATGTTCGGAGTGCAGTGATGCTAGTGAAAAAAAAAGTAAAGTACCCCCGTCACGCCAAGTGGCGTATAAGGAAATATGGTGTTAGTAACTCTATATTTTACAGACCTTCAGCACATGATTTTTTGGGGTAATGTGGTCGGTATTACGCCCGTGCTGCTTTACTTTCCCAGAAAAAAATCCGGTACCCGTTTAAGGCTGGGTGAACCGGAAGTCGTCGGTTGGGATCGAACCCTACCCCATATCCATTTGTAGTCCAGTTCACTAACCACTGAGCTATTGCGGCTCCCGCAATGATGATGACCCGCAAATAACTCAATATACTTGTAACAATATACAATTTTCATTTCCTGAAATGTTATTTTGGCCTGAGGAATTGCCATCCGTGGAAAAAAGTGTTCTGAGAAATAACATCTCTGTTAATTATTCTAACTCATTACTGGGGTCTGCTGGGAGGGGGGTGGGGGGGGGGGGGATAGGACCGGAAAATAAAGGCCGTTTGTCCAGTGCTGTCGCCGTGAGATGTTTGACTCCGAGTTTTTATTCCACCCTATGGGGAACACGTGTTCTTCTTATATATAAGATACATATAAGGTACATATAAGATACATATAAGGTACATATAAGGTACACATAAGGTACATATAAGATACATATCAGGTACATATAAGATACATATAAGGTACATATAAGATACATATAAGGTACATATAAGGTACACATAAGGTACATATAAGATACATATAAGATACATATAATTTACATATAAGATACATATAAGGTACATATAAGATACATATAAGGTACATATAAGATACATATAAGGTACATATAAGGTACATATAAGATACATATAAGGTACATATAAGTTACATATAAGATACATATAAGGTACATATAAGGTACATATAAGTTACATATAAGATACATATAAGGTACATATAAGGTACATATAAGTTACATATAAGATACATATAAGGTACATATAAGATACATATAAGGTACATATTAGGTACATGTAAGGTACATATAAGGTACATATAAGATACATATAAGGTACATATAAGATACATATAAGGTACATATTAGGTACATGTAAGGTACATATAAGGTACATATTAGGTACATATAAGATACATATAAGGTACATATTAGGTACATATAAGATACATATAAGGTACATATTAGGTACATATAAGGTACATATAAGTTACATATAAGGTACATATTAGGTACATATAAGATACATATAAGGTACATATTAGGTACATATAAGGTACATATAAGTTACATATAAGATACATATAAGGTACATATAAGATACATATAAGGTACATATTAGGTACATGTAAGGTACATATAAGGTACATATAAGATACATATAAGGTAAATATAAGATATATATAAGGTACATATAAGGTACATACACGATACATATAAGATACATATAAGATACATATAAGGTACATATAAGGTACATATAAGGTACCAATAAGGTACATATAAGATACATATAAGATACATATAAGGTACATATAAGGTACATGCAAGATACATATAAGGTGTAGATTTTGCCGGAAATCACAACACAGCGCATGTACGCCCATTTAGCGCCGTCTTAAGGAAGAACGATGACGAAGAGTAGACGAACGAAAGAGAAGAAATGGATCGCGCTATATTTTCTTCTTCCCGTGTAATGCCTCCTAATTCACATCTCATTTTTGGGTCATTGCTTCCCTCGCCCTTCGGTCTTCTTTGACTCACCGCAAGGCAGCATTTATTCGTTGGTCAGTGTTGTCTCTCTCAGGATATTGTCTTAACAGACACAGAAGTCTTTTCCATCTCCCGGGTTTGTATCATTTTCTCCTCTTCTTTGAACAAAAAGCAATATGGGACTTTTGTAATTTACCTTTCTCCTTGCACACATCCACTTCTCCCTCCCCACGATCCCCCCCCCCCCCCCCCACCCCACACAAGAATTGTATAATTTTTCTCCTTACTTTGAACACCAGCCCCCATGACCAACTTACATCCTTTTCCTCCACTCATTAAAAAAAACAAAAACAGTTCGCCCGGGGATCCTAATCCGTACATCCATCCATCTATCTGTCTGTCTGTCCGTCCTTTCGTCCTTTCGTCCATCCATCCATCCATCCATCCGTTCGTCCGTCCGTCCGTCCGTCCGTCCCGTCCGTCCGTCCCGTCCGTCCGTCCGTCCGTCCGTCCCGTCCGTCCCGTCCGTCCGTCCGTCCGTCCGTCCGCCGCCCGCCCGCCCGCCCGCCCGCCCGCCCGCCCGCCCGCCCGCCCGCCCGTCCGTCCGTCCGTCCGTCCGTCTATCCATCCATCCATCCATCCATCCATCCATCCATCCATCCATCCATCCATCCATCTATCCATCCTTCCATCTATCTATCTATCTATCTATCTATCTATCTATCTATCTATCTATCTATCTATCTATCTATCTATCTAGATCTATCTGTCTGTCTGTCTGTCTGTCTGTCTATCCATCTATCCATCTATCCATCCATCCGTCCGTCCGTCCGTCCGTCCGTCCGTCCGTCCGTCCACCCACCCACCCACCCACCCACCCACCCACCCACCCACCCACCCACCCATCCATCCATCCATCCATCCATCCATCCATCCATCCATCCATCCATCCATCCATCCATCTATCTATCTATCTATCTATCTATCTATCTATCTATCTATCTATCTATCTATCTATCTATCTATCTATCTATCTAACCGCTGTTTGACCAGGCGATCAATTCATATCTTTAACTAATAACCTCCATAAAATGATTTTTATGTTAAAGATAACGGCCTGGCGTAGTGCCAACCAACTATGGAAGCCAAACAAAAACTCTGATATTCCTTATTGACCGGCTAAACTCGAGGCAGGGGCGAGGGTTTATTTTCTGACTGCCTGCACGAGAGCAAGTCTTGCTTGCTGTAGATGCTGAGTAACCAGTTTGTGGAATATGTGGCTATTGGGGGGTTTGAGATGTTGGTAGGATATGTGGCGTTTGTAGGCTTTGTGGCGTTAGTAGAGTCTGTGATGTTTGTATAGTTTCTAATGTTTTTAGAGCTGACGGCGGTTTTAGAGTTTGTGACGTTTTTAGAGCAGGTGACGTTTTTAGTGGTTGTGACGTTTTTAGAGCTGGTGACGTTTTTAGAGTGTGATGTTTTTTAGAGCTGGTGACGTTTTTAGTATTTGTGATGTTTTTAGAATTTGTAGAGTTTGTGACGTTTTGCAGGCTGTGATATTTGTAGTTTTTCTGACGTTTATAGAATGTGTGAAGTTTGTAGAGTTTGTGACGTTTTGCAGGCTGTGATATTTGTAGTATTTGTGACGTTTATGGAACGTGTGAAGTTTGTAGAGTTTGTAATTTTTGCTGAGTTTATGACGTTTTATCTTGCGATGTTTGTAGAGCTTGCGACGTTTCTAGCGTTTTTATGGCGTGTGTAGAATTTATGGAGATTGTAGAATTTATGGAGATTGTAGAATTTATGGAGATTGTAGAATTGATGGCGTGTGTAGAATTTATGGAGATTGTAGAATTTATGGCGTGTGTAGAATTTATGGAGATTGTAGAATTTATGGCGTGTGTAGAATTTATGGAGATTATAGAATTTATGGAGATTGTAGAATTTATGGAGATTGTAGAATTTATAGCGTGTGTAGAATTTATGGAGATTGTAGAATTTATGGCGTGTGTAGCATTTATGGCGTGTGTAGAATATATGGAGATTGTAGAATTTATGGCGTGTGTAGAATTTATGGAGATTGTAGAATTTATTGAGATTGTAGAATTTATGGCGTGTGTAGAATTTATGGAGATTGTAGAATTTATGGCGTGTGTAGAATTTATGGAGATTGTAGAATTTATGGCGTGTGTAGCATTTATGGCGTGTGTAGAATTTATGGAGATTGTAGAATTTATGGCGTGTGTAGAATTTATGGAGATTGTAGAATTTATGGAGATTGTAGAATTGATGGCGTGTGTAGAATTTATGGAGATTGTAGAATTTATGGCGTGTGTAGAATTTATGGAGATTGTAGAATTTATGGAGACTGTAGAATTGATGGCGTGTGTAGAATTTATGGAGATTGTAGAATTTATGGCGTGTGTAGAATTTATGGCGAATTTATGGCGAATTTATGGCGTGTGTAGAATTTATGGAGATTGTAGAATTTATGGAGATTGTAGAATTGATGGCGTGTGTAGAATTTATGGAGATTGTAGAATTTATGGAGATTGTAGAATTTATGGCGTGTGTAGCATTTATGGCGTGTGTAGAATTTATGGAGATTGTAGAATTTATGGAGATTGTAGAATTGATGGCGTGTGTAGAATTTATGGAGATTGTAGAATTTATGGCGTGTGTAGAATTTATGGAGATTGTAGAATTTATGGAGACTGTAGAATTGATGGCGTGTGTAGAATTTATGGAGATTGTAGAATTTATGGCGTGTGTAGAATTTATGGAGATTGTAGAATTTATGTCGTGTGTAGAATTTATAGCGTGTGTATAATTTATGGCGTGTGTATAATTTATGTCGTGTGTAGAATTTATAGCGTGTGTATAATTTATGGCGTGTGTATAATTTATGGCGTTTGTATAATTTATGGCGTGTGTATAATTTATGGCGTGTGTAGAATTTATGGCGAGTGCAGAATTTATAGCGTGTGTAGAATTTATGGCGAGTGTAGAATTTATAGCGTGTGTAGAATTTATGGCGAGTGTAGAATTGGTGACACCTGTTCCGATTGTATCAAGAGTTTGGAGTCAGCGACGCTTGTCAAATGTCTGGAATTGTGACACATGGCAATCGTCTGGAGTGTGCGACGCTTGTCAAATGTCTGGAGTTGTGACACATGACAATCGTCTGGAGTGTGCGACGCTTGTCAAATGTCTTGAGTTGTGACACATGACAATCGTCTGGAGTCTGTGACGCTTTCTGAGTTTTCGATACGTTAATTTCACAATAGCGATCGCATTTGTGGCAGATTTCATGTAAATGTTGAGGCGGGTACTTGTTGGTCTCGAGGCAAGACGCCGGCCTCGAGACAGAGAGGTTGTGGGTTCAAATCCCGGCTGAACCAGTTGGCAATTTTACTTATGATCTCTCTCTGCGGCAACCACCCCTGGTCTCAGCAGCGGGGCCCGGCTTGAAACGTCAATTACTCTTCGATGGAAAAAAATATATGAGTACCTCCGAAAACGAAGTTATCTGCCTGTGCGGCGAGGGACCCCTGTGCACACGACTGTGAGAGAAAAACGGACTAACATGCAAAATTCAGTTCCATGTCTCTAGGAGTTCATTAGAGATCAAAAGCTGGCAAATGCAAAAAAAAAAAAAAATAATAATAATAAATGTTCAGTCTTTGTACATCTTTGCCTTTACTGGGTACCGGGTTTTTTCTGGGAAAGTAAAGCGGCACGGGCGTAATACTGACCACATTACCCCAAAAATCATGTGCCGAAGGTCTGTAAAATGTATGGTCACTAACACCATATTCCCTATACGCCACTTGGCGTGACTTTACTTTTGGGGCTCTTTACTTTTTATTTTACTACTTGTACATCTTTGCGTTTTCACATTCATAACTCTTTAAAGATTTATGATATTTATAAATTGTGCAAGATTTATAAGGCGCATCGGTGGTTGAGTGTTTAATGTGCTTGCTTCCAGATCAGAAGGGTTTGAGTTCAATATCCAGAAATGGCGGATGTTTTTTTGCGATCTGCGGTTCACCCAGCCTCTAAAATGGGTAGCAGTGACTTTTCAACGAAGTAAAGGACAGATAAGAAGAGTAATGAAAACGTTCTGAAAGAGGGCAATGCAAAAAGAGAGATAATTTCCAATATTAGGAAGAAACAATCATCATTTTGTGGCCATGTAATGAGAAGAGAACAACTGGAATATATTTTAACAACTGGGAAAATTGAGGACGAAGAGATAGAGGGAAGCAAAGAGAAAAGTTACCAGACAGCTTAAAAGAATGGCTTATTTGTCCATCTTTTGATTTTACTCGTCCATGTTAGTCTTGGTCTGTCTCTACCTCTTTTACCTTGTATTTTCCCCTCCAGGATTACTTTTAGTAGGCTGTTGTGTTTTTAACATGGCCCAAAAATCGCATTTGTTTTCTTTGAATTGTGCTTAGTAGTTCTCTTTTCATCTTTAGTTGTTTTAAGACTTCATCATTTGTTTTCTTTTCCTTCCATCCAATTCTACCTATTCTTCTATAAATCCACATTTCAAAAGCTTCAATTCTCTGTTCTGTTTTCTTGTCTAATGTCCATGTTTCTGCGCCATATAGGAATATTGAGAAGATGTAACATTTTGCTATTCTTAGTTTTAGCCCTGTGTTATTTGTTTTGATGTCAGTATGTTCTTCATGACATTAAAATTACTTTTTGCCATTCCTATTCTTTTGTTTATTTGAAATGACAGAGGAGACAGATTCACATATATGTAGTAATATAGATTTACATAGATTGATATAGATTCTCATATAGTGAAATAGAGCCATATAGAGTGATAGAGACTAGTACACAGTGATGTAGATTCACATAGAGTGATATAGATTTACATAGATTGATATAGATTCACATAGAGTGATAGAGACTCATACACAGTGATGTAGATTCATATATAGTGATATAGATTCATATAATGTCGTATAAATTTACGGAATGATATTGTCTCACGTAGAGTGATATAGATTCACTGAGTTATATACACTTATCATTATCATCGAGTGCCGTCTCCACAATGAAGGTTGGCTACCATGGAGTGCCATTCTGCTCTGTCTCTTGCTTTGATGGTGCAGGTTGTCATAGGCTGACTTGTCCATCTTTTGATGTTACTCGTCCATGTTAGTCTTGGTCTGCCTCTGCCTCTTGTACCTGTATTTACCTTGTATAGACTTATACAGAGTGATATAGATTCATATAGAGTGATAAAGGTTCATATAGAGTGATATAGATTCATATAGAGTGATATAGATTCACAGAGTGATATAGATTCACAGAGTGATATATATTCACATAGAGTGATATAGATTCACAGAGTGATATAGATTCATATAGAGGGATATAGATTCACAGAGTAATATAGATTCATATAGAGTAATATAGATTCACAGAGTGATATAGATTCATATAGAGTGATATCGATTCACATAGAGTGATATAGATTCATAGGGTGATATAGATTCATATAGAGTAATATAGATTCACAGAATGATATAGATTCATATAGAGTGATATAGATTCATATAGAGTGATATAGATTCACAGAGTGATATAGATTCATATAGAGTAATATAGATTCACAGAGTGATATAGATTCATATAGAGTGATATAGATTCACATAGAGTGATATAGATTCATAGGGTGATATAGATTCACAGAGTGATATAGATTCACAGAGTGATATAGATTCATATAGAGAGTAATTCAGACTCAGATTTGAGATAGTGACAGTAACATGTTGATGAGAATAATGAAAGCTAAACCAGATTTGTAATCAAACATAAAATGTGCCGGAATCGCGTTACTGACATTAATAATTTCTCAGATAATGTGAACTGTGCAGAGACACTTGAAACGTGTATTAAAAATGTATAAATGTAAGCGATTACCTGCGAGTTAGATGATCCACATCATGCCGTGATGATCCAATGACGACTGGCTGTATCCATGGATGAATTTGATGTTAATCCACGATTGTAGTAATCAAGGGACACAACCCACAAGTCATAACAAGGGGAAACAATTGTGTGTTGTTGTAAAGCAATGTAGTTATCGTTCCTGACTGAGAAACACACGAAAGCTCTAGTAAATGAGTATGTGAAGTACTCCACTGGTCGGTTGTTGCTGTAGCTCGCAGATTTGACCGGTCATTGATGTCCGGCATGTGTCCACGACTTTCTTGTGTTCTGCTGTTAGGTCATCCCTTTGAGATGTATAGCTGGTGAGTTAATCATCCGTATGTGTTGCATAGCTTGTGAGCTAAGTCATCCGTTTGCGTTGATTAACTAGTGAGTTAAATCATCTGTTTGTGTAAATCATCCGTTTACGTTGTATAGCTGGTGAGTTAAATCACCCGTTTGTGTTGTATAACTAGTGAGTTAAATCATCTGTTTGTGTTGTATAACTAGTGAGTTAAATCATTCGTTTGCGTTGTGCAGCTAGTGAGTTTAATCATCCGTTTGTATTGTATAGCTAGTGAGCTAAATCATCCGTTTTATGTTTTATAGCTGGTGAGCTAAATCGTCCGTTTGTGGTGTATTGCGGGTGAGTTAAATCATCCATTTGTGTTGAATACATGCAGAGCTATATCAACCGTTAGTGTTGTATAGCTGGTGATCTAAATCATCAGTTTGTGTTATAACGATGCTGATCTATATCATCTGTTTGTGTATAAACATGCTGAGTTAAATCATCCGTATGTGTCGTATAGCTGAAGGACTAAATAAATTGTCAATTTGTGCTGTAAATTTGCTGTTGTACTTAGCTATACCTTTGTCTTGTAAAGCGCTTGAGTTTTAGTCGTAAAGAGAAATGTGAATGATGAGCAGGCTGACGTCAATCCTGGAAACAGCAGCAGAAGCAGCTGCAATGTATTTTATCATTCAAGTAGTTTTGTTCGTTTTCTACAAAATAGGTTTAGTTGTTGCATGCTCGAGGTTCAGTTGTTGTATGCTCGAGGTTCATTTGTTGCATGTCTGAGGTTCGATTGTTGCATGTCTGATGTTCAATTTTTGCACGCTTAAGGTTTAGTTGTTCTGTGCTTGAGGTTCAATTGTTGCATGCTCGAGGTTTAGCTGTTGCACGGGCGAGGTTCAGCCGCTGCATGCTCGAGGTTCAGTTATTGCACTGGTGAGGTTCAGTTCCTCCACTCTTGAAGGCTAATCGTTGCAGAGCTCAAGTGGGGACAGAGGGAGTTGAAGTGCCCTGGGCGGGTTTATCTGTACCGAGCGCCCTCCTACAGTCCTCGTCATAGATTCACAGCTTCGTTACGCCAGCGCAGCTGTCTCAGAGAACAGGCTGTCTCAGCTCAACTGTCTCTATCATTTTGAACAGAGAATGTGCAAAACAGGGGACGTCACTCTCTTATATCTTCTACATGTAACCAACTGTTAACTTCCTCTATCTGTAACCAACTGTTAACTTCCTCTATCTGTAACCAACTGTTAACTTCCTCTATCTGTAACCAACTGTTGACTTCCTCTATCTGTAACCAACTGTTAACTTCCTCTACCTGTAACCAACTGTTAACTTCCTCTATCTGTAACCAACTGTTAACTTCCTCTACCTATACCAACTGTTAACTTCCTCTATCTGTAACCAGCTGTTAAATATTCCTCTATATGTAACCAACTGTTAACTTCCTCTAGCACTCACCATTTGTTAACTTCTTCTAGCTCTGACAAATTGTTAACTTCTCCTAGCTATGGCCAAATGTTAATTTCACCTAACTGTGACCAGTTGTTAACGTCGCTTTACTCTGATTAAATGTTAACGTCTTCTATGTCAGTCTCCAGCGATTAACTTCTAACTCTGACTTTGTTAATTTCTCGTAGCTCTGGCAAAAATTGTTAACTTCTCCTGATTGCAACCAATTGCTAATCTCTTAGTTGTGACCAATTGTTAACTTCTCTTAGTTGTGACCAATTGTTACCTTCTCTTAGCTGTGACGAATTGTTAACTTTTCATAGCTGTGACTAATTGTTAACTTCTCTTAGCTGTGACTAATTATTGACTTATCACAGCTGCGACCAATTGTTAACTTCTTGCTGTGACCAATTATTAACTTCTTGCTGTGATCAATTGTTAACTTCTCTTACTCTTAGCTGTGACCAATTGTTAACTTCTCAGCGGTTACATCTTTGAGACACCTGGGTTAGAAAAGTCGAAAGATAAAAATTGTTAAAAAGCTGAAGACAAATGAGAAGAAATGAAAGAAAGAAAAGTGGTAATAACAGTAGCAGTAGAAGTGATGTACAAACGAGGAAATTAGAGAAATCGCCAATCAACGACTAATAGACGATGGTCATATGTTGGACATGTGATGTGGAGAGATAATAACCGAATAGCAAAGCACGCCCTCAGTGGGAAACACCAGGTAAGAGGAAAAGAGGAAGACCCAGACAGACACTGAGAAGAACATTGATGAGAGAGGCAAGAGCATTGCTGAAATCAGCTCCCTCAATGAGATACAGCTGCTTGCACATAACAGAGACAAATGGCGAGATTTTATAAAATATCTTTAAAAGAATTGAAAACTGCTAGAATAAAAATACAGATAAGAGAAGGAGTATCTTGGTCTACGCCCTATGGGCCGGCTACGGCTCGAAAAGTCAGCAGACAGATAGAAGTGATGTTGGCAGCAGTAGTGATATCTTCAGTAGAATTAGTAATGGTAACAGAAGTGATATAGTTAACAGCTGTAGCGGTTGCAGGGGTAGTCAAGTAGCAGTAAAGTAAGTAAAGAGCCCCCGTCACGCCAAGTGGCGTATAGGGAATATGGTGTTAGTGACCATACATTTTACAGACCTTCAGCACATGATTTTTGTGGTAATGTGGTCGGTATAACGCCCGTGCCGCTTTACTTTCCCAGAAAAAAATCCGGTCCCCATTTAAGGCTGGGTGAACCCGGAAGCCATCGGTTGGGATCGAACCCTACCTCTTGTCCTTTGTAGTCCAGTTCACTAACCACTGAGCTATGGCGGCTCTCACTCCATGCATGTATACTCGTGACTATAACATAGGGTTATGTTCACAACCGGTGAACACATTGTATGCTTGTATTTCTTATTAAGACAAACGTACAGTGCAACAGGTCTATGTCAATAGAAGTGGAAAAGAGAGTTCATCAGTACTACATATAACCCATTATGATATATTGAAGCGAATTATGGACAATAGAGAAACTAACTAACGGAAAGACGATTAGAGACCACAGAGATGGGATTTCTCCGGAAAAATGTTGAGAATTCCCAAGACCGTTAAAATTATCAATGAGGAAATTCTCAAAGAGACAAACACAAAAAGGAAGCTCCCAATAAACATCAGAAAGAAACAATCGACATCGTGTCGAGCACATCACGAAAAGAGGAAAGTTGGAATATTTAGTTACAACTAGTAAAATAGAGGGAAAAAGAGATAGCGGATGACAAAGAGAGAACATACTATATAGCTTTGTGCCATGGGGTAGAAAATAGTCAACAACAGAATCGATACGATGCACTGTGGATAGTAAATAGTCAACAACAGAATCGATACGATGCACTGTGGATAGTAAACAGTCAACAACAGAATCGATACGATGCACTGTGGATAGAAAATAGTCAACAACAGAATCGATACAACGCACTGTGGATAGTAAACAGTCAACAACAGAATCGATACGATGCACTGTGGATAGTAAACAGTCAACAACAGAATCGATACGATGCACTGGGGATAGTAAACAGTCAACAACAGAATCGATACGATGCACTGTGGATAGTAAACAGTCAACAACAGAATCGATACGATGCACTGTGGATAGAAAATAGTCAACAACAGAATCGATACAACGCACTGCGGATAGAAAATAGTCAACAACAGAATCGATACAACGCACTGTGGATAGTAAACAGTCAACAACAGAATCGATACAACGCACTGTGGATAGTAAACAGTCAACAACAGAATCGATATGACGCACTGTGGATAGTAAACAGTCAACAACAGAATCGATACGATGCACTGTGGATAGTAAACAGTCAACAACAGAATCGATACGACGCACTGTAGATAGGGAAAAAAAAACATTGAAGGACATGATCGCCTACGCCAAGAAGTATGGCACATGATGATGACTAACACAAGCGTCAGACATGAACCTTTGTTCTTTTATTGAGTGACTGACGTCGTGTGTGTCATCGGCCGCTGCAAATATCGACTACTGAAGTACTGCGGGGAGTGTAATCAAATGATTAGGCGGAACGCTAAATTATCTGTAATTACCGGATATTATCAGGTAATTAATCTACAATATAATGGTTGACTGCCTATATAAAAATAATAATGCAATCTTTGCAATTACTGACATTACCCCGCATTGACTCAGTGGTTGTGCCTGCGGTGCGGCTGTCCCCAGACAATCTGGAGGTTTGGTTGTCCGTTTAAAACTTAAAACAAAGAGCCCAGTTTGGAAATGCATCTACAACGGCCACTCAATAGAAAGCTCGGTCAACGTTCATCCCACGACTAATCGTCATCATCCGCCCTTTCAGTTATGTTATTTTATAAACAAGCTGCGAAATTGTTGAGCCTTTCAACCCAATACATCCGACTTCAGCAAAGCAAATTGTGTAGTATTCTCTCTACGATCGATACTCGTCTGTTTTCTGGCCAACAAAGGGGGCGTGTAAGTCACGGCCCCTTCTGGTTTCGCTCATCCTAGTATAAACAGTCAGCTATGGGTTACTGCTGCAGGTCATGTGTCCGGGTCTGGCAGCAAAATATCGAGGTGAGGAAGGCAATATTGTGTTTGTAATATTATAGAAACATGTGGGATGTTGTAGACTGAACAAGTGAACTAGTGGGATGTTGTAGACTAAACAAAATGTACTAGTGGGATGTTGTAGACTAAACAAGTGTACTAGTGGGATGTTGTATACTAAACAAGTGAACTAGTGAGATGTTGTAGACTAAACAAGTGAACACTGGGATGTTGTAGACTAAACAAGTGAACACTGGGATGTTGTAGACTAAACAAGTGAACACTGGGATGTTGTAGACTAAACAAGTGAACACTGGGATGTTGTAGACTAAACAAGTGAACACTGGCATGTTGTAGACTAAACAAGTGAACTAGTTGGATGTTGTAGACTAAACAAGTGAACTTCTAGCAACAAACAGGTTCAATATCGTCGACACTTTGTGATTACTTCTCAAATGTAGCTTCTAGCACTTTATCTCTATAGACCCAAGTAGTGACCAAATTTGACACCCAAGTTCTGACCCAAGTTCTGACCCAAGTTGTGACCAAATTTGACACCCAAGTTCTGACCCAAGTTCTGACCCAAGTTGTGACCAATAGATGTTCTCAGACGCAATAGAAAACCAGTGGGGTGGGTGAGACTAAAGGATACAAACTAAGGATCAGAGACTAAAAGAAGCTAATCGAGGATTAGATACTAAATGATATAAACCGAGGATTGGACACTAAAGGATATACACCGATGATTACAGACTAAAGGATACAAACTAAGGATTAAAGAATAAGGATACAAACTGATGATTAGAGAATAAAGGATACAAACTGATGATTAGAGAATAAAGGATACAAACTGATGATTAGAGAATAAATGATACAAACTGATGATTAGAGAATAAATGATACAAACTGATGATTAGAGAATAAAGGATACAAACTGAGGATTAGAGAGTAAAGGATACAAACTGAGGATTAGATAATAAATTATACAAACTGATGATTAGAGAAAAAATGATACATAATGATGATTAAAGAATAAAAGATACAAACTGATGATTAAAGAATAAAAGATACAAACTGATGATTAGAGAATAAAGGATACAAACTGAGGATTAGAGAGTAAAGGATACAAACTGAGGATTAGAGAGTAAAGGATACAAACAGAGGATTAGAGAATAAAGGATACAAACTGGGGATAAGAGCCTAAAGAATACAATACGAGAATATAGACTAAAGGATACAAACAGAGAATTAGAAACTATAGGGTACAAACCGAGGATTAAATACTAAAGAATACAAACCGAGACTAAAGGATACAAACTAAGGATCAGAGACTAAAAGAAGCTAATCGAGGATTAGATACTAAATGATATAAACCGAGGATTGGACACTAAAGGATATACACCGATGATTACAGACTAAAGGATACAAACTAAGGATTAGAGAATAAAGGATACAAACTGATGATTAGAGAATAAAGGATACAAACTGATGATTAGAAAATAAAGGATACAAACTGATGATTAGAGAATAAAGGATACAAACTGAGGATTAGAGAGTAAAGGATACAAACTGATGATTAGAGAATAAAGGATACAAACTGATGATTAGAGAATAAATGATACAAACTGATGATTAGAGAATAAATGATACAAACTGATGATTAGAGAATAAAGGATACAAACTGAGGATTAGAGAGTAAAGGATACAAACTGAGGATTAGATAATAAATTATACAAACTGATGATTAGAGAAAAAATGATACATACTGATGATTAAAGAATAAAAGATACAAACTGATGATTAGAGAATAAAGGATACAAACTGAGGATTAGAGAGTAAAGGATATAAACTGAGGATTAGAGAATAAAGGATACAAATTGAGGATTAGAGAAACAAATGATACATACTGATGATTAAAGAATAAAGGATACAAACTGATGATTAGAGAATAAAGGATACAAACTGAGGATTAGAGAGTAAAGGATGCAAACAGAGGATTAGAGAATAAAGGATACAAACTGGGGATAAGAGCCTAAAGAATACAATCAGAGAATATAGACTAAAGGATACAAACAGAGAATTAGAAACTATAGGGTACAAACCGAGGATTAAATACTAAAGAATACAAACCGAGACTAAAGGATAGAAACTAAGGATTAGAGACTAAAAGAAGCTAATCGAGGATTAGAGACTAAAGGATGCATACTGATGATTGAAGAATAAAGGATACAAACTGAGGATTAGAGGATAACGGACACAAAGTGATGATTAGAGAATAAAGGACACAATCCGAGGATTGGAGACTAAAGGATATAAACTAAGGATTAGAGACTAAAGGATACAAACGGAGGATTAGAGACTAAAGGACACAAACAAAGGATTGGAGACTCAAAGTACGTAACCGAAGATAAGAAAGAAAAAAAAACTAATCGAAAAATAAGAGATTAAAAGAAAGTAACTAAGGATAAGAGAGACTAAAGAAAACTTAATCTGGAGAAGTCTAAAAGAAAGTATCCACCGATAAGAGAGATTTAAAAAAAAACCAAACCATAAGAAAGACAGCAAAAAGTTAATCTTCGGTCCTTCCTCATCTGCCTTTCAGCGTCGAGGGGAGATATAATTTGCAGTTTGTTGCTCTTCTATTCGCTACTGCTACTGTTATGTTGCCTAGTCCTTCTAATATTCCATTCATCATCATCAAGTACCGGGCCTAGTGCCGTAGGTGATCATGTCTCTCCACAACTTTCGATCTCGGCAGCTATTTATCATTTCTGTTGTTGACCTTCTGCCAAGCCATTCTCTTAAGCTATCTGTTATTTTTTTCCCTTTGCTTCCCTCTATCTCTTCGTCCCTCAATTTTTCCAGTTGTTACAATATATTCCAGTTGTTCTCTTCTCATTACATGGCCAAAAAATGATGATTGTTTCTTCCTAATATCGGAAATTAGCTCTCTTTTTGCTTTGACCTCTCTCAGAACCTCTTCATTACTCTTCTTAGCTGTTCATGGTATTCTCAACATTCTTCTGTAAAACCACATTTCTACAGACTCCAGTGATTTTCTTGTCTGTTGTCCTATTGTCCATGACTCGCATCCATATGTTAAGACTGGCTATATATAATTTTCCATTAATCCATCTTTTTCGTGGTCGGCTCTTGGGCTGGTGTTCTCGCAACGTTTATTGAGGGCTCGTTGTGTTGTATTGGGGCCTAGTTGGGAAACCCACCTGACTGGACTTAACGACGTTCGGACAATCCGTGTTCGATTCCCGCTGGGAGCAGTGTGAGTTGTACTCGTGGTTAGAAAAACAAAATACCCCCACGGTCGACCCAGCCGTTGGCAGAAATGGGTACCAGGGTATTACCCTGGGAAGGTGAGGAATGTCGACTCGCATCTATGTTTCGATGCTTGAGGCGACACTATACAGAAATCTCCGAACATTTCTGGATAGGCGGCCGAGCACATATGGGTGGAAACTCACGTGCTAAGACGCCGGTTCAAGCCTCGTACTTTACCTTTACCGTTAGTAGTAATAGGAGGAGTTTTCCCCTACGATTCTGGAGTTGAGCTAGATAAGAATTAATACGGTGCAATACAAAGAAATATAGGAATTAATTATGGGTCTGGAGCAGCCGTTGCCTGGTGCAAAGAATATTAGCAGACTTTATATTAGTAGTAAGGGGGTGTAGGTTGTTGAGTTGGTTTATTAGTACTATGGTGTTAGACGACCACCTAGCATCCTCACCCACTCCCCCACCCCATTATCCGCTAATTAATGAGTGCTGGACATCAGTTTTTCCCGCCAAAGTGACTTCCAATAGGAGCTAGTGTGTGTATGTTGTCCGGCTATAGACCACGCCCACTCCGGAAGTGAAACTACCATATCAGGGACTAGCGTTACGTTAGTTATTTCATAGATATACTGTTCATATATACATTTAATAATAATAAATTAATATTTATTATATCCAAGGGACCGTAAGGGACCGTATTTAAGATAGATACGGACCATAATCAGTGATATTTAATCAGGTATTTCACGCTGACGACATGAAAGAACGATAGTCTCCTACCGTGTCACATAATGACCCAATCAATAAACCGCTCCCGTGAAATTAAAGATTTCTTTTTCCCAAGCGGTCTCGCTGCGTCGCTATGCTGACTGGAATTATCGAATTTATAACATAGGTTTAAGAAATATATTAAGGTCAAGCTAAGTCCACTAATAGATGAGATCGAGAGTGCACCGCAACGTTCATAGCAGAAAAGATAGGTGTAGTACATGTCAGTTGCCTCTCTGATACATTTTATTAGTTATTAATTATTTTTAAATATTTATTAACAGATCACAAAGAAGCCTGTGTTCGTGTTCATGTGTGTTTGTGCACAGTAATCAGAGAGTAGACAAAAGGAAAATTCTTCGGAAAACGTAGCTGGCTGAAAAAAAGTAATAATTGTTGGCGGCGAGGTGCTTATATTCGTGTGTGGTCATAGAACAAGTGGACGGATAGCTGGGTTTGATGGAGAGGTGTGTGTGTTTGTCTGTGGGTCCTAGAGCAAGTGGACGGTTAGCTGGGTTTGATGGAGAGGTGTCTGTATTTGTCTGTGGATCCTAGAGCAAGTGCACAGTTAGCTGGGTTTGATGGAGAGGCGTGTGTGTTTGTCTGTGGGTCCTAGAGCAAGTGGACGGTTAGCTTAGTTTGATGGAGAGGTGTGTGTGTGTGTGTGTTTGTGTGATTCAGTATCCAAATAGTGATATAAATATATGTTGAAGTGATGGGTGACTGGCTAGAGTGGTGACTAAGTAGATCGATCAATCCCTCACCCAATATTTCCAAACAGACTCGTTACATCACTAAAGATAAGGGTTATCAATATTAGCACAACGTAATCAAAACGCTAATAAAATAGGGTAATTATGGGGGCGATCCAGTCTGTCTGGTTTATTACGTGACCACATTATTCAGCTTTCGCATCCATAGGCTGTTAATGGGGAAAAAGTACTAAGAATATTTTTGTATCAGTGTCCCTACCACTCATCAACACATTCAAACGGACACAAGGCGTCTAACATATTTTATATTTGTTGTGGTAAGTTTTCTTACTGCTTTACCTTTATAAACATGTCAATGATAATAACAACTCAAAGATCAGATGAAGAAGTTAACGTAGACTGAACTGTAGACAGTTATAATATATGTTTAAAGCTGTGACACATTATGTTCCAGCTTAAGTCTATGTCGGACACCGATGCGATCTCATGTCTTATTAAACAGCCTAGGTAATTAATGTTAATCGGAGGTGAGCTTTATGATAAAAAAAATTAATTAAATTAAACTACAAAACCAGTGACGTCATGACAGACGGGTTGTAGGAACCAATCATGATAAGTCAGTAGTTTGGTGAAACATTCGTGTCTCATACTGGGTGCTGTCTCACTGAAAAGCGTCGCACGTGGCTGATTTTCCCAATACTGGACAGACAGATCCATCCACAGAATGAACAAGATACGTTTTTATTTGTCTTCTGAATTTTATAACAACACTGTCTCGAAACATGCTGTGCCATTTTTTAAATTTTGCTTTCCATGTGCTACGATCCGCAGCCACATTTTCTGTTTCTTTCACTGATAAAAAATGCCCCCAAGAAAGCCCTGCAAACATTCTTATATCTCAACACTGGTCTGCCCTAATGCCTCGCCCCATCTCTAAGTTTTCCTTACAATATTTTATTAATATATTTGTATTTACATTCAATTTTTTTTTTGTTGTGTATTTTTTTTTGTTGTTGTTTTATTTTACATTCTTCTCGCGTGACTCACCCACTATAGTCTCCGGTTCCTAAGTAATACCATAAAGGACGGGAGTGTGGCTCACTGCAAGACGTTAGCTTGTTACTCTGTCCAGTCTTTAGCTTACAAAGACAACGTACATTTTAAAAAATGTATAACCTGTTATCTTTCCCAACATAGGTAGTCCAAAATTATGATCCATCTAAAAGTGTACCATCATCCTACAGAGCTAGTTTAATTATATCGTCTAATGTAGGTGTACCTAACCCAAGTATAAATAATCGGTATCTGTCTCCCATAACGGAAAGTCGGCTTCCTCCCCCTCTTTAGTTAGTTCATCTATATATTTCCTCTTATCCCTTTTAATGCATCTTCCCACTTCCTTGTTCACCTCCGTGTAAGCTACCTGTGTCTTGGCTTTTATTTCCTCTCGTTTTGCTTTTATTTATGTCTACCTTCTTATTCTTCTCTTTCTTTAATTTTATCCAGAGTCTCTGCTGTCATCCATGTCTTTTTCTAGCATTCTCATGTGCTCAGCGTTTCTTCGCATGTCTCTTTCCATATTTCATTTACCTGTTTTCAATAATCGTCTTTAGTAAATGTATTTTCTAGTTGATGGAGGACATGGTATATGTTTGATATTGTGACTGTTGGTAGCAAACAATCATAATAAGTCAGTAGTTTGGTAAAGTATTTGTGTCTCATACTGGGTGCTGTGTCACTGAAAAGCGTCGCACGTGGGTGAATTTGCCAATACTGGACAAACAGGTCCATCTACATAATGAACATGAGGTATTTCTGTGTGTCTGCCCGTGTCTTTTTTCTGTTGCACCAATGTCATCTGAATTTGATAACAGTACTGTCTGGAATTGTGCTGTGCCACTTTTTACTTTTAGTTTTGCTCTCATGTGCTTCGATATGCAACCACATTTTCTGTTTCTTTCACTGATAAAAAGTCCCTCAAGAAAACCCTGCAAACATCCCTATATCTCAACAATAGTTTGTTCTTTTGTCATGTTCCATTCGCAGAAAAACTACCCATGTGGTTGAAATTACCATTACTTGACAGACATATCCATCTACAGAATGAACAAGAGGCAGTTTGTGTGTCTGGCCATGTCTCTTTTATGTGCACTTTGTGGCTTCTGAATTTGATAACAGCACTGTCTCGAATCGCGCTGTGCCATTTTTTTATTTTTATTTTTGCTCTCATGTGCAACGATATGCAACCACAGTTTCTTTTTCTGTCACTGATACAAAATTCCCCTGCAAACATCCTTATATCTCAACACTAGTTTGGTCTGCCGTCTCGTTCCATCTCTAAGTTTTCCTTACAATATTTGTTTGGGAATACATTATTCATTCTTTACATGACCCACCCACGGTAGTCTCTGATTCCTAAGTAATTCCATGATGGACGGGATTGTGGCTCGCTGCAAGACGTTAGTTTGTTACTTTCTCCCGCTATATTATAATCGTTAGCTTGCAAAGAGAACACACATTTTTTTAAAATGTATAACCTGTTATCTTTCCCAACATAGGTGGTCCAAGACTATGATCCACATAAAGTGTACCATCATCAGGCAAACCTGGTTTAGCTATGTCGTCTAATGTTGTTGCACGTAATCCAAGTATAATCAATCGGCATCTGTCTCCCATAAATGAAAATCGCCCCTATCGAAAAATATCCTCCTCTATTTAAGGTTATCTTGTTAAACTGGAAATATTGATATGGTGATACGGGGAATTAACAACAAGATATGTTTGACGGCGTAATCCCCCAAAAACTCACGGACAGCGTTACAAGTGACGTTGATAATTTTTGTTTTGTTTGTCTGTTTGTGTGGAAAATTTGAGTCATCGCACTGAAAGGCTCCTTTAGGTGGTCAGGGAACGTGTAGATCACATTCCAAAATACCAAAACATGTATCTAAATGTAACCAATGTATCACTGTGCATGTAGGCGCTCTCCTAGTTCTGTAACCATCGCTCTCCAATTATCAGTATAGATCTGTCTGACATCATATGGAAGAATATCTAAAGCGTCATCGTCAACTGTTAGTTTTCTTCTTTTCGCAGAACATCCAGTTTCCACTCGATGTGATAGCTCGTTTGTGTGACACCGATGAAGAAGTAGAAGGAGACTGTATGGGGAACGATGAATAATGCTGTAGTTCGTATGTCAATTGTCGCTACTATTAAACGACGAACTGTAAAGAGGTCGTATGGGTGAGTGGTAGCGATACAGATAGTGATATTGCATTTTTGGTTTTCTAGATGTTTTTTCTTTAGATTGTTGAGGTGCATTTGCACACGAAATATCACCAATAGTTTTGTTTTCACTAGCAGAAAATCACCATAGACTTTTTTTCTCCCGCAGATCTTCATTTCTTATCTTATATCCGAACCTATCTTGGAACTAGTTTCCTGGCGTATTTGTGACACAGGTGACTTCCTACTGCTGAGAGTTATTTTCACGATGCATCGTTTAAGAGCTGTTGAACGGGGCTCTTTTCAATATTGGATATTCAGATGAGCCCAGAATCAAGGCTGAATCCATAATGACTGAGCTACTCGAAACACTGAGATGTGCTGTTGGTGACACATGTGAAAAAAGATGATGGCGTTGTTGTCGAAACATCATGATGGCTGAGTGAACATGTTATTGCCATGACAGATACTGTTGTCGTTATTGATGCTGACAACACAGTTTTTTTTCGGTGATGGGCATGTGAAGGGTTGTATCTCCCTATCAACCGACAACATGGTAAAAAAAACTTGTAGTCGGTGGGTCTGGTGTACGACTCGTTATGACAGAGGTTGACACACTCACAGAGTTTGTAGTGTCAACATAAGAACATACCCAGATTTGTCGACGCATCAGAGATTGTAGGATCAGCACAGGTGACATGCTCAGGTGCCTCAACACACACTCGATTGTAATGTCTCTGCTCTACATGTATTATCGGTGTTCTTATAGTCGACACTGTCGTGGTGTGATCGTTCAAGATGTCATAGATGTCGACACACTAGGCTGTAATGTCGGTGATATATGTGATGGTATTGGTGTCGGGAGAATACAATTTGTAATGTCAACACCCCACATTCTATCTTATTAACAACTAGTCGAGTCACCTTTCATGATAAGCCTGGTCGGTGACGCACACATTTCGATGTTGTTTTAATGGTGTCGAGCAAAATTTAATATCAAAATATATCAAAAATGTTCAAACTTTTTTTTAATGTTGATGTAGTTGTAGTCTTGCGCGCATCAGAATAACGAGATCGCCATCACTGAGACCGGTGTCGACACGCTCTCTGTTTTGTGTGAGATATGTCAACTGAGCGTATGTTTTGTTTCTACCCTAGCTGTGTTCGAGTAAGTTGGTTTTTGTGTACCAGATCAACCTTTTATTCATCATCTTCCACAGCAACTTTCCTACATAAGGGACCAGGCAGATGGGTCTGTAATTGTCGGAGATCATTTTTTTTGTGTGTGTGTGACTTTTCTGGGTCAAGGTATGGTATGCAGAGATCTCCTCCCAAGCAGATGATACATGTCCTAAGTGTCAAATATTGTTAACGATCATGAAAAAACCAGTCATCGAGGTGGCATTTTCGACAGGCTTGAAGAAATCAATGTCGAACTTTGACATTGACAAATACCTGAACATTGTCCTTCACCCTCATTGTAATGTTTAAGTAAGATTTCCTGGAATGAAATTCGACATCTAGGTGATCAGCGCGTCAAACATATCATAGGCTGTGATTGAGCTCGATGTTTTACATCCCCTTTGACTGGAGGATGATGAGCCTGTAAATTACGGAAGCCGTGTTGTCATCGAACTGTCTAGGTATGGTATGTAGAGATCTCCTTCCAGGTAGATAATTCATGTCCTGAGTGTCAAATTCGGTTAACGATCCTGAAAAAAGACATGATGACGGAATCCTCGAGGTGTGAGGAATATTGTTATAAGACCATGATTAGCATGTACCATACCAACGGACGTAGACAATCATCACACCGACCACATTTGTCTGTCCACACTGCAACTTATCAGTTCAGTTGTTGAGTGGTTTCCATCTTCTCTCTTTATCGAACACGATCTTTCATTCTTTTTTTATTTTACCACTTGTAACCAAGTATTCGAACTTTACTTTTTTCATGATGTGCCTGTAAAACATCGATTGTTACTTTCGACTGTTGATTAAGAGCTGTCTTTTTGTGTTGGACTGTTTTCAAACATTCAGGGAACGCTCAAATTCTTCTGAGAAAGGCCACATATGCGGCCTCTAAGCGGTTTTTCATTTGGTTGTCTGCTGACCAGCGATGTCACCACCACCTCATGTATACTTGACTCTGACAGGCGATTTGCGAAAAATAAGAGGGAAGCAAGTAGGTATGAACGGCGTATACAAACAAGACATGAGAATCTGTGGTAAAATCAATCTACCCAGGGGTCTGATGGTGACATATGTCGAATGATTTGACATGAACCCTTTACTTTTCAACATCTTCACTTTTAAAAGTAACAGGTGAATCGACTAATGTATAGATAGCATACTACCCAAAACTGGCGCTTTTTATTCTGCTGCGAAGATAGAGATAGTGGACACGATGTATGTACACGATCAGTAGACTGAACTTACCCAATTGTTCAAAAGACTTGAGCAATTGAGTGAGAATCGAACACTGGTGAACCAGACAAAGACCTTTTCAAATTTGTGTCTCTCCGATCAAAGATATTGTGAACACACTTTCAAAACTTCCACAAGTTAATTCAGAAACCATTGCGATGACCCGCGAAACACGGGTGAGTCGGAAAAAAAAAAAAAAAAAAACACGAGCCATATTACGACCACCAACCAATTCAACCATTCCAACAAAACTAGCATCTGTCATTTTCCCGATACAACCGAATGTCTGGTGACGAATCGCAAACATATATTTACAACACCGCTAGTCCAGCGTCATTACCGAACAACAAGTGTCCTTCAACCAAGAAAAAATCTCTCATTTGACCATGTTGATGTCTCATCATCGTCGTGTGGTGGTTACATGAGACAGCAAAATGTCAAATGAGAGATTTTTTCTTGGTTGAAGGACACTTGGACTAGCGGTGTTGTAAATATATGTTTGCGATTCGTCACCAGACATTCGGTTGTATCGGGAAAATGACAGATGCTAGTTTTGTTGGAATGGTTGAATTGGTTGGTGGTCGTAATATGGCTCGTGTTTTTTTTTTTTTTTTTCCGACTCACCCGTGTTTCGCGGGTCATCGCAATGGTTTCTGAATTAACTTGTGGAAGTTTTGAAAGTGTGTTCACAATATCTTTGATCGGAGAGACACAAATTTGAAAAGGTCTTTGTCTGGTTCACCAGTGTTCGATTCTCACTCAATTGCTCAAGTCTTTTGAACAATTGGGTAAGTTCAGTCTACTGATCGTGTACATACATCGTGTCCACTATCTCTATCTTCGCAGCAGAATAAAAAGCGCCAGTTTTGGGTAGTATGCTATCTATACATTAGTCGATTCACCTGTTACTTTTAAAAGTGAAGATGTTGAAAAGTAAAGGGTTCATGTCAAATCATTCGACATATGTCACCATCAGACCCCTGGGTAGATTGATTTTACCACAGATTCTCATGTCTTGTTTGTATACGGCGTTCATACCTACTTGCTTCCCTCTTATTTTTCGCAAATCGCCTGTCAGAGTCAAGTATACATGAGGTGGTGGTGACATCGCTGGTCAGCAGACAACCAAATGAAAAACCGCTTAGAGGCCGCATATGTGGCCTTTCTCAGAAGAATTTGAGCGTTCCCTGAATGTTTGAAAACAGTCCAACACAAAAAGACAGCTCTTAATCAACAGTCGAAAGTAACAATCGATGTTTTACAGGCACATCATGAAAAAAGTAAAGTTCGAATACTTGGTTACAAGTGGTAAAATAAAAAAAGAATGAAAGATCGTGTTCGATAAAGAGAGAAGATGGAAACCACTCAACAACTGAACTGATAAGTTGCAGTGTGGACAGACAAATGTGGTCGGTGTGATGATTGTCTACGTCCGTTGGTATGGTACATGCTAATCATGGTCTTATAACAATATTCCTCACACCTCGAGGATTCCGTCATCATGTCTTTTTTCAGGATCGTTAACCGAATTTGACACTCAGGACATGAATTATCTACCTGGAAGGAGATCTCTACATACCATACCTAGACAGTTCGATGACAACACGGCTTCCGTAATTTACAGGCTCATCATCCTCCAGTCAAAGGGGATGTAAAACATCGAGCTCAATCACAGCCTATGATATGTTTGACGCGCTGATCACCTAGATGTCGAATTTCATTCCAGGAAATCTTACTTAAACATTACAATGAGGGTGAAGGACAATGTTCAGGTATTTGTCAATGTCAAAGTTCGACATTGATTTCTTCAAGCCTGTCGAAAATGCCACCTCGATGACTGGTTTTTTCATGATCGTTAACAATATTTGACACTTAGGACATGTATCATCTGCTTGGGAGGAGATCTCTGCATACCATACCTTGACCCAGAAAAGTCACACACACACAAAAAAAATGATCTCCGAGAATTACAGACCCATCTGCCTGGTCCCTTATGTAGGAAAGTTGCTGTGGAAGATGATGAATAAAAGGTTGATCTGGTACACAAAAACCAACTTACTCGAACACAGCTAGGGTAGAAACAAAACATACGCTCAGTTGACATATCTCACACAAAACAGAGAGCGTGTCGACACCGGTCTCAGTGATGGCGATCTCGTTATTCTGATGCGCGCAAGACTACAACTACATCAACATTAAAAAAAGTTTGAACATTTTTGATATATTTTGATATTAAATTTTGCTCGACACCATTAAAACAACATCGAAATGTGTGCGTCACCGACCAGGCTTATCATGAAAGGTGACTCGACTAGTTGTTAATAAGATAGAATGTGGGGTGTTGACATTACAAATTGTATTCTCCCGACACCAATACCATCACATATATCACCGACATTACAGCCTAGTGTGTCGACATCTATGACATCTTGAACGATCACACCACGACAGTGTCGACTATAAGAACACCGATAATACATGTAGAGCAGAGACATTACAATCGAGTGTGTGTTGAGGCACCTGAGCATGTCACCTGTGCTGATCCTACAATCTCTGATGCGTCGACAAATCTGGGTATGTTCTTATGTTGACACTACAAACTCTGTGAGTGTGTCAACCTCTGTCATAACGAGTCGTACACCAGACCCACCGACTACAAGTTTTTTTACCATGTTGTCGGTTGATAGGGAGATACAACCCTTCACATGCCCATCACCGAAAAAAAACTGTGTTGTCAGCATCAATAACGACAACAGTATCTGTCATGGCAATAACATGTTCACTCAGCCATCATGATGTTTCGACAACAACGCCATCATCTTTTTTCACATGTGTCACCAACAGCACATCTCAGTGTTTCGAGTAGCTCAGTCATTATGGATTCAGCCTTGATTCTGGGCTCATCTGAATATCCAATATTGAAAAGAGCCCCGTTCAACAGCTCTTAAACGATGCATCGTGAAAATAACTCTCAGCGGTAGGAAGTCACCTGTGTCACAAATACGCCAGGAAACTAGTTCCAAGATAAGTTCGGATATAAGATAAGAAATGAAGATCTTCGGGAGAAAAAAAGTCTATGGTGATTTTCTGCTAGTGAAAACAAAACTATTGGTGATATTTCGTGTGCAAATGCACCTCAACAATCTAAAGAAAAAACATCTAGAAAACCAAAAATGCAATATCACTATCTGTATCGCTACCACTCACCCATACGACCTCTTTACAGTTCGTCGTTTAATAGTAGCGACAATTGACATACGAACTACAGCATTATTCATCGTTCCCCATACAGTCTCCTTCTACTTCTTCATCGGTGTCACACAAACGAGCTATCACATCGAGTGGAAACTGGATGTTCTGCGAAAAGAAGAAAACTAACAGTTGACGATGACGCTTTAGATATTCTTCCATATGATGTCAGACAGATCTATACTGATAATTGGAGAGCGATGGTTACAGAACTAGGAGAGCGCCTACATGCACAGTGATACATTGGTTACATTTAGATACATGTTTTGGTATTTTGGAATGTGATCTACACGTTCCCTGACCACCTAAAGGAGCCTTTCAGTGCGATGACTCAAATTTTCCACACAAACAGACAAACAAAACAAAAATTATCAACGTCACTTGTAACGCTGTCCGTGAGTTTTTGGGGGATTACGCCGTCAAACATATCTTGTTGTTAATTCCCCGTATCACCATATCAATATTTCCAGTTTAACAAGATAACCTTAAATAGAGGAGGATATTTTTCGATAGGGGCGATTTTCATTTATGGGAGACAGATGCCGATTGATTATACTTGGATTACGTGCAACAACATTAGACGACATAGCTAAACCAGGTTTGCCTGATGATGGTACACTTTATGTGGATCATAGTCTTGGACCACCTATGTTGGGAAAGATAACAGGTTATACATTTTAAAAAAATGTGTGTTCTCTTTGCAAGCTAACGATTATAATATAGCGGGAGAAAGTAACAAACTAACGTCTTGCAGCGAGCCACAATCCCGTCCATCATGGAATTACTTAGGAATCAGAGACTACCGTGGGTGGGTCATGTAAAGAATGAATAATGTATTCCCAAACAAATATTGTAAGGAAAACTTAGAGATGGAACGAGACGGCAGACCAAACTAGTGTTGAGATATAAGGATGTTTGCAGGGGAATTTTGTATCAGTGACAGAAAAAGAAACTGTGGTTGCATATCGTTGCACATGAGAGCAAAAATAAAAATAAAAAAATGGCACAGCGCGATTCGAGACAGTGCTGTTATCAAATTCAGAAGCCACAAAGTGCACATAAAAGAGACATGGCCAGACACACAAACTGCCTCTTGTTCATTCTGTAGATGGATATGTCTGTCAAGTAATGGTAATTTCAACCACATGGGTAGTTTTTCTGCGAATGGAACATGACAAAAGAACAAACTATTGTTGAGATATAGGGATGTTTGCAGGGTTTTCTTGAGGGACTTTTTATCAGTGAAAGAAACAGAAAATGTGGTTGCATATCGAAGCACATGAGAGCAAAACTAAAAGTAAAAAGTGGCACAGCACAATTCCAGACAGTACTGTTATCAAATTCAGATGACATTGGTGCAACAGAAAAAAGACACGGGCAGACACACAGAAATACCTCATGTTCATTATGTAGATGGACCTGTTTGTCCAGTATTGGCAAATTCACCCACGTGCGACGCTTTTCAGTGACACAGCACCCAGTATGAGACACAAATACTTTACCAAACTACTGACTTATTATGATTGTTTGCTACCAACAGTCACAATATCAAACATATACCATGTCCTCCATCAACTAGAAAATACATTTACTAAAGACGATTATTGAAAACAGGTAAATGAAATATGGAAAGAGACATGCGAAGAAACGCTGAGCACATGAGAATGCTAGAAAAAGACATGGATGACAGCAGAGACTCTGGATAAAATTAAAGAAAAGAGAAGAATAAGAAGGTAGACATAAATAAAAGCAAAACGAGAGGAAATAAAAGCCAAGACACAGGTAGCTTACACGGAGGTGAACAAGGAAGTGGGAAGATGCATTAAAAGGGATAAGAGGAAATATATAGATGCACTAACTAAAGAGGGGGAGGAAGCCGACTTTCCGTTATGGGAGACAGATACCGATTATTTATACTTGGGTTAGGTACACCTACATTAGACGATATAATTATACTAGCTCTGTAGGATGATGGTACACTTTTAGATGGATCATAATTTTGGACTACCTATGTTGGGAAAGATAACAGGTTATACATTTTTTAAAATGTACGTTGTCTTTGTAAGCTAAAGACTGGACAGAGTAACAAGCTAACGTCTTGCAGTGAGCCACACTCCCGTCCTTTATGGTATTACTTAGGAACCGGAGACTATAGTGGGTGAGTCACGCGAGAAGAATGTAAAATAAAACAACAACAAAAAAAAATACACAACAAAAAAAAATTGAATGTAAATACAAATATATTAATAAAAATATTGTAAGGAAAACTTAGAGATGGGGCGAGGCATTAGGGCAGACCAGTGTTGAGATATAAGAATGTTTGCAGGGCTTTCTTGGGGGCATTTTTTATCAGTGAAAGAAACAGAAAATGTGGCTGCGGATCGTAGCACATGGAAAGCAAAATTTAAAAAATGGCACAGCATGTTTCGAGACAGTGTTGTTATAAAATTCAGAAGACAAATAAAAACGTATCTTGTTCATTCTGTGGATGGATCTGTCTGTCCAGTATTGGGAAAATCAGCCACGTGCGACGCTTTTCAGTGAGACAGCACCCAGTATGAGACACGAATGTTTCACCAAACTACTGACTTATCATGATTGGTTCCTACAACCCGTCTGTCATGACGTCACTGGTTTTGTAGTTTAATTTAATTAATTTTTTTTATCATAAAGCTCACCTCCGATTAACATTAATTACCTAGGCTGTTTAATAAGACATGAGATCGCATCGGTGTCCGACATAGACTTAAGCTGGAACATAATGTGTCACAGCTTTAAACATATATTATAACTGTCTACAGTTCAGTCTACGTTAACTTCTTCATCTGATCTTTGAGTTGTTATTATCATTGACATGTTTATAAAGGTAAAGCAGTAAGAAAACTTACCACAACAAATATAAAATATGTTAGACGCCTTGTGTCCGTTTGAATGTGTTGATGAGTGGTAGGGGACACTGATACAAAAAATTCTTAGTACTTTTTCCCCATTAACAGCCTATGGATGCGAAAGCTGAATAATGTGGTCACGTAATAAACCAGACAGACTGGATCGCCCCCATAATTACCCTATTTTATTAGCGTTTTGATTACGTTGTGCTAATATTGATAACCCTTATCTTTAGTGATGTAACGAGTCTGTTTGGAAATATTGGGTGAGGGATTGATCGATCTACTTAGTCACCACTCTAGCCAGTCACCCATCACTTCAACATATATTTATATCACTATTTGGATACTGAATCACACAAACACACACACACACACACCTCTCCATCAAACTAAGCTAACCGTCCACTTGCTCTAGGACCCACAGACAAACACACACGCCTCTCCATCAAACCCAGCTAACTGTGCACTTGCTCTAGGATCCACAGACAAATACAGACACCTCTCCATCAAACCCAGCTAACCGTCCACTTGCTCTAGGACCCACAGACAAACACACACACCTCTCCATCAAACCCAGCTATCCGTCCACTTGTTCTATGACCACACACGAATATAAGCACCTCGCCGCCAACAATTATTACTTTTTTTCAGCCAGCTACGTTTTCCGAAGAATTTTCCTTTTGTCTACTCTCTGATTACTGTGCACAAACACACATGAACACGAACACAGGCTTCTTTGTGATCTGTTAATAAATATTTAAAAATAATTAATAACTAATAAAATGTATCAGAGAGGCAACTGACATGTACTACACCTATCTTTTCTGCTATGAACGTTGCGGTGCACTCTCGATCTCATCTATTAGTGGACTTAGCTTGACCTTAATATATTTCTTAAACCTATGTTATAAATTCGATAATTCCAGTCAGCATAGCGACGCAGCGAGACCGCTTGGGAAAAAGAAATCTTTAATTTCACGGGAGCGGTTTATTGATTGGGTCATTATGTGACACGGTAGGAGACTATCGTTCTTTCATGTCGTCAGCGTGAAATACCTGATTAAATATCACTGATTATGGTCCGTATCTATCTTAAATACGGTCCCTTACGGTCCCTTGGATATAATAAATATTAATTTATTATTATTAAATGTATATATGAACAGTATATCTATGAAATAACTAACGTAACGCTAGTCCCTGATATGGTAGTTTCACTTCCGGAGTGGGCGTGGTCTATAGCCGGACAACATACACACACTAGCTCCTATTGGAAGTCACTTTGGCGGGAAAAACTGATGTCCAGCACTCATTAATTAGCGGATAATGGGGTGGGGGAGTGGGTGAGGATGCTAGGTGGTCGTCTAACACCATAGTACTAATAAACCAACTCAACAACCTACACCCCCTTACTACTAATATAAAGTCTGCTAATATTCTTTGCACCAGGCAACGGCTGCTCCAGACCCATAATTAATTCCTATATTTCTTTGTATTGCACCGTATTAATTCTTATCTAGCTCAACTCCAGAATCGTAGGGGAAAACTCCTCCTATTACTACTACCGTTACCATTGTTGTGTTTCGATTACTCTGCCTTGTCACATGGCCTACATGACCTAACCATTTTATCTGTTGTTTATTTATATATGTTATGGCGGTGGCTATTCCTAGTTTGTTTTTTTCTCTCAGTTCTTCATTTTTAATCTTATCTCTCAGACTGTTTCCTGTCATTCGTCTAACACATTTTATCTCAGTAGAGGTTATTTTTCTTATTGTTCTTGCATCTAGGGTCAAGGACTGACATTGGTAGCACGACATTGGGATGAAGATTGTATTGTAGAGTGCCCGTTTTGCTTCGAGAGTTATTTCCTTGTTGGACAATAGTGGTAATAGCTGCCCTATGATTTAACAATCTTTGCTACATCTTGAGTCTATTTCTGCTATTTGTGGATTGTCGTTTAGCGTCGTTTAGTCTCTAATCAAATGAAAAGACGATTAGAGGCCACAGAGTTGGGATTTCTCAGAAGAATGTTGAAAGTTCCCTGGACAGCTAAAAAGACCAATGAGGAAGTTCTCAAAGAGACCAACACAAAAAGGCAGCTCCTAAAAAACATCAGAAAGAAACAATCAACATTTTTCGGGCACATCATGAGGACAGAAAAGTTGGAATACTTGGTTACAACTGGCAAAATAAATAGAAAGAGAGATCGCGGACGACAAAGAGAGAAAATACTGGATGGCTTGGTGTCATGGCATGGAAAACAGTCAACAACAGAACTGGTACGATACACTGTAGATAGAAGATTGTGGAAGGACATAATCGCCTACGTCAACCAGTATGGCAAATAATGATGATGAAACACTGGGATGTTGTAGACTAAACATGTGAACCTTTGGGATGTTGTAGACTAAACAAATGAAACACTGGGATGTTGTAGACTAAACAAGTGAAACACTTGGATGTTGTAGACTAAACAAGTGAAACACTTGGATGTTGTAGACTAAACAAGTGAAACACTGGGATGTTGTAGACTAAACAAGTGAAACACTGGGATGTTGTAGACTAAACAAGTGAAACACTTGGATGTTGTAGACTAAACAAGTGAAACACTGGGATGTTGTAAACTAAACAAGTGAGCCATTGGGATGTTGTAGACTATAGAGTGTGTGTGTGAGAGAGAGAGAGAGAGAGAGAAAGAGAAAGAGAGAGAGAGAGAGGAAGTCACTAAACTTCCAAGGTATTTAAATTCATCTAATTGTTTAAAAAAAAGACCAATCGAAGACAACAATGCTAAAAATATAACTATTAAAGTCTAACAGAGATTAACAAGAAGTAATTGACAGTGTTAGGCAGATAAAAGATGACATGGGAGACTATAGCTGGCTACAGAGACCAACGAAACTAAGTGAAGGTAAAAACAAAGAGATAATCATAACTTCACTTTCAATTAATAGTAATAAAAACAACAGTAACAACAACAGTAACAATAGCAGTAATAAGAATAACAGTAAAAAATAATGATAACATGCGAAAGTCGGATTTGTCGGGCCGAAAGGCGCAAATATCACAGTTTGAAACCACAACACAACGCAAACACGCCCACTTAACGTCCATTTAAGGGCGGATGATGAAGAGTTGTACTCCTTTAGTCATCGGGCGAACGCAAGCAAGCATAATAATAACAATAACAAAATTGGCAATAATAATAACATCAACAACAACAATAATAACAATAATAACAACAGTAACAGCAACAATCATCATCAAGTGCCATGGCTGCTGGTGTAGGTGATCATGTCTCTCCACAATTTTCGATCTCGACAGTTATTTATCATTTCTGTTGTTGACCTTCTGCCAAGCAAATTCTCTTAAGCTGTCTGGTGTTTTCTCTCTTTGAATCAATTCAGAGGAAGATATATGTTTACATCACTCGGAAAAATTGACAAATATTCAACAACAGAAACAACATTTTTACCAAAGCAGGATCGAACCCGTACCCAGTGGCACAGCACCTTGCCGCGAAAATCCAAACGCTAGGGAACACTGCCACTCAGCTAACTAAAAAATTACATTCGCCTCTATCGTCCCTCAATTTTCCCAGTTGTTACAATATATTCCAGCTGTTCTCTTCTCATTACATTGAAAAAAAAATGATGATTGTTTCTTCTTAATATTATAGCAACAATAATAACATTAATAATGATAATAATAACAGTAACAATAATAACAATAGCAATAACAGTAACAATAATAATAATGACAACAGTAACAACAATAATGACAACAATAACAACAATAATAGTAACTGTACACAGCTCTACTTGACCGTCAACAAACGAAATATTCCAACAATTGCGCACAAGAACTCAGAACTGCGCCACGAGCTGAAATTGTTATCCATCGCTTCTCTGTAACGGCACACAAAAAGTAAAACTTGTAGAAAGACTAATAATGTGGTGAGCGGAACTGCAAACCTCAACCATAATTCCGTGTTACAGCAAATACCTGGAAGTTTTCCCTCGAACATACTATATCCACCACTCGACCGCTGGCTCGGGTGGTTTAGCCCAAAACGAGCGTCCCAGTCTCAGGTCCACAGCCACACGAGTCTTTCATTCTGTCGCTAACCGAACTTTCCGACTCCGCGCTGTCGAGGGCTGGCCAAGACCTTGGACCGTAAGCGCAGGCAAAGTACCACGTGAGAGTTCCGTCTTTCACGTGCCGGGTGTCCCCATCCAGGATTTCTTGTTTTGTTGAAACATCCGCCCTGTTTAGAAAATATTTGGTTTTTGGATAATATTCATGTCACGTAACCGTACATCTGCAATGTGATAATGAAGAAATATCTTTCTATCTAACTTTAGATTCAGACTCTCAGGGAAGGAATTATCTGTCCTGTCTAACTTTACATTCACATTGTCATAGAAGGAAATAGCAGTCCTATCTAATCATTACATTCACACTGTCATAGAAGGGTATATCTGTCTTGTCTAACTTTACATTTACACTGTCACAGAAGGGCATATCTGTCTTGTCTAACTTTACATTCACACTGTCACAGAAGGGAATATCTGTCTTGTCTAACTTTACATTCACACTGTCACAGAAGGGAATATCTGTCTTGTCTAACTTTACATTCACACTGTCGCAGAAGGAAATTATCTGCCCTGTCTAACTTTACATTCACACTGTCATAGAAGGGAATATATGTCTTGTCTAACCTTACATTCACACTGTCATAGAAGGAAATATCTGTCCTATCTAACTTTACATTCACACTGTCATAGAAGGGAATATCTGTCCTATCTAACATTACATTCACACTGTCATAGAAGGGAATATCTGTCCTGTCTAACCTTACATTCACACTGTCATAGAAGGAAATATCTGTCCTATCTAACTTTACATTCACACTGTCATAGAAGGGAATATCTGTCCTATCTAATCTTACATTCACTCTGTCATAGAAGGGAATATCTGTCCTGTCTAACCTTACATTCACACTGTCATAGAAGGAAATATTTGTCCTATCTAACTTTACATTCACACTGTCATAGAAGGGAATATATGTCCTGTCCAATCTTACATTCACACTGTCATAGAAGGAAATATATGTTCTGTCTAACCTTACATTCACACTGTCATAGATAAAAAAATACCCCTTCTTTTCTAACTTTATATTCTCACTGTCATAGAAGGAAATATCTGTCCTATCTAACTTTACATTCACACTGTCATAGAAGGAAATATCTGTCCTATCTAACTTTACATTCACACTGTCATAGAAGGAAATATCCTCCGTATCTAAACTTACATTCACACAGAGAACGAACATATCCTTGTTATCTAACCTTACATTCACACTAAGAACTGTCATAACCCTCTTACTTGACCTTACATTCACACTAAGGACTAGCATAACTCTTTCATCTAATCATACATTAACACTAAGAATTATCATAATCCTCTTATCTAACCTTACATTCACAATAAGAACTATCATAACCATCTTATCCAACCTTACATTCACACTAAGAACTATCATAACCCTCTCATTTAATCTTACATTCACAATAAGAACTATCATAACCCTCTCATTTAATCATACATTCACAATAAGAACTATCATAACCCTCTCATTTAATCTTACATTCACAATAAGAACTATCATAACCCTCTCATTTAATCTTACATTCACAATAAGAACTATCATACTCCTCTCATTTAATCTTACATTCACAATAAGAACTATCATAACCCTCTCATTTAATCTTACATTCACAATAAGAACTATCATAACCCTCTTATCTAACCTTACATTCACAATAAGAACTATCATAACCCTCTCATTTAATCTTACATTCGCAATAAGAACTATCATAACCCTCTCATTTAATCTTACATTCACAATACGAACTATCATAACCCTCTCATTTAATCTTACATTCACAATAAGAACTATCATAACCCTCTCATTTAATTTTACATTCACAATAAGAACTATCATAACCCTCTCATTTAATCTTACATTCACAATAAGAACTATCATAACCCTCTCATTTAATCTTACATTCACAATAAGAACTATCATAACATCTTATCCAACCTTACATTCACACTAAGAACTATCATACACCTCTCATTTAACCTTACATTCACACTAAGAACTATTACAACGAATTCATGTAACATTACATTCACACTAAGAACTATAACAACTGTCTCATCTCACCTTACATTCACACTTAGAACTATGATAACCCTCTCATCTAGTCTTACATTCCACAAAGAACGAACACTTCCGTCTTATCTAATCTTACATTCACTGTAATTGAAGGAAATGTCCATTTCTTACCTTACATTCACACAAGGAACGAACACATCACTCTTATAGAACCTTACATTTACATTAGGAAAAAAAAACATATCCCTTTTATGTAACCTTACATTCACTTTCATAACAGCAAATGTCCTTCTTTTCAAACCTTACATTCAGAATAAGTATTAACATATCCCTTTTTATCTAATCTTACATTCAGAATAAGAATTAACATATCCCTTTTATCTAACATTACATTCAGAATAAGAATTAACATATCCCTTTTATCTAACATTACATTCAGAATAAGAATTAACATATCCCTTTTATCTAACATTACATTCAGAATAAGAATTAACATATCCCTTTTATCTAACATTACATTCAGAATAAGAATTAACATATCCCTTTTATCTAACCTTACATTCAGAATAAGAATTAAGATATCCCCTTTATCTAACCTTACGTTCAGAATAAGAATTAACATATCCATTTTATCTAAACTTACATTCAGAATAAGAATTAACATATCCCTTTTATCTAACATTACATTCAGAATAAGAATTAACATATCCCTTTTATCTAACCTTATATTCAGAATAAGAATTAACATATCCCTTTTATCTAACAATACATTCAGAACAAGAGTTAACATATCCATTTAATCTAATATTCAATCAAGATTAATAACCCCCCCCCTCCCTCACTTCTATTTTCTTGTAATTAAATTACATCATGAGCTCTCACAAATTACCTGGTCTATCTTGACTTCTCTAATGAGCAATCACTTCCACAACTCTCACAAATTACCTGGTCTATCTTGACTTCTCTAATGAGCAATCATTTCCACAACTCTCACAAATTACCTGGTCTATCTTGACTTCTCTAATGAGCAATCATTTCCACAACTCTCACAAATTACCTGGTCTATCTTGACTTCTCTAATGAGCAATCACTTCCACAACTCTCACAAATTACCTGATCGGTTTCTTCTCTCAAAAACCGCTCTCACTTCTTCCAGAATGTAGGTTTTTCTTGTCTCCGCTGTCTTCTTTTCAACTATCGTTTATGAAAATTCGGTGAAGAATAGGACTCGCGACCCCAGACTCGCGATCCCAGACTCACGACCCCAGACTCGCGACCCCAGACTCGCGACCCCAGACTCGCGACCCCAGACTCGCCACCCCAGAGTCGCGACCCCAGACTCGCGACCCCAGACTCGCAACCCCAGTGTCGCGACCCCAGAGTCGCGACCCCAGACTCGCGACCCCACACTCGCGACCCCAGACTCGCGACCCCAGACTCGCGATCCCAGACTCGCGACCCCGACCCCGACTCGTGATCCGTGACTCGCGTCAGTAGATGGGGAGAGAACACAATAACTAAATAAGAGGAGGAAGAAAAACAGGAACATCAAGAAGGAGAAAGAAGTCCAAAAGAGGAAATGGCAAAAGAGCAAGGAGAGGAACAACAAGAATACAAACAATAAGAAGGCAAATTAGAAGAAACAATAGGAATAAAAATAAAAACAAAAAAAAAGAGAAAATTGATGAAAAAATTAGAAAAAGACGAATAGGTAGAAAAAAGCGAGAAGAAGGACAGATAGAAGAAGAAAAGGAATTTTAAAAACGAGAGATAAACAAGCGGTAGAAGGCAAACAAACATGGAGAACAACAAAATTGACAATCACGAAGATACAGACTTTCATTAATGGATACTTACGCAGAATAAAAGGATGGAAATGGCAGGACAAAATCACTAACATAGAATTATGGAAATGTACCAGTCAAATACCAGTGGATAAAGAGATACAGCGAAGACGATGGCGCTGGATAGGACACACACTGCGGAAGCCAACTGAGAGTATTACACAACAGGCCTTTTTTTTGAATCCCAAGGGAAAAAGACAAAGAGGAAGACCAAAGAATTCTTGGTGAGGATAGTAAGAAGCAGAGATGAAGATGATGGGGAGGACATGGAATGATCTTAAAAGAATGACAAGAAACAGAAAGACTTGGAAAGTATTTGTTGAAGACCTATGGTCCACAGGGAGCTGAAAGGTAGAAGAAGGCGGCACACACCAAAAAAAAACCTGATTAAAAAAATAAAAAATATACAACAAAATGATTAACTAGTAGAGGAAAAAGCATGCAGAGGAAAGAACAAGAAATCAATGAAGAAGAGTGGAAGGCAAGTAAGGCGCAGAAAAACAAGAAAAGTTACAGCAAAATTATTAAATAGTAGAGGAAAAACATGAAAAGGAAAGAACAAGAAATCAATAAAGAATAGTTGGAAGGCGAATAAGGCGACCAAAAGCAAGAAGAGAAACAAGAAGAGGAACAATTGTAAGAAGAAAAGGAAGAAACTGACGAGTATGGTAACTAAGTCCAGTGCAGATGATAACCTGATCTTCTCTTTGATAAAGCCTAGCACGATCGATGCTGCAATCTCATTCCCTCACATTCATTAGAGAAGTTCGAAGGCGAAGGCGCACCTCACAGCAGCGCAGCTGGAAGTTGTCAGCGACCCAAAGCTGATGGCTTGCACCAGGATCGATGAACCAGACCCATCCAGACCCTGCTCCACCTCTCCGTGGTGCCTCTAGTAACAGACTAACCTGTCTAGTCTGGCCAAGTGAGTAGGGATCGAAGAGGGAAGACAGCCCGGTACTCAAAAATGTCGTGCTGATGTCGGATGTGAAGGAGCAAAAGGCGTAAATATCACACTTATACTGCAAACAACAACACAACTCAGACACGCCCACTTAACTTCCTTTTAAGGGCGGATGATGAAGTGGTGTACTCCTTTAGTCATCGGGTGAACTCAAGCAAGCAGGCATTTGAGAAATTCGACCTCTCCCTTTTTATTTATATATCTTTCACATTCCTTTGACCTCTTCATTTTTATTTGTATATCTTTCACATTCCTTTGGCCTCTCCCTTTTTATTTATATATCTTTCACATTCCTTTGACCTCTTCATTTTTATTTATATATCTTTCACATTCCTTTGGCCTCTCCCTTTTTATTTATATATCTTTCACATTCCTTTGATCTCTTCATTTTTATTTATATATCTTTCACATTCCTTTGGCCTCTCCCTTTTTATTTGTATATCTTTCACATTCCTTTGGTATATCTTTCACATTCCTTTGGCCTCTCCCTTTTTATTTGTATATCTTTCACATTCCTTTGACCTTCATTCTTTCATTTTTATTTGTATATCTTTCACATTCCTTTGGCCTCTCCCTTTTTATTTATATATCTTCACATTCCTTTGATCTCTTCATTTTTATTTATATATCTTTCACATTCCTTTGGCCTCTCCCTTTTTATTTGTATATCTTTCACATTCCTTTGACCTCTTCATTTTTATTTGTATATCTTTCACATTCCTTTGGCCTCTCCCTTTTTATTTGTATATCTTTCACATTCCTTTGACCTCTTCATTTTTATTAGTATATCTTTCACATTCCTTTGGCCTCTCCCTTTTTATTTGTATATCTTTCACATTCCTTTGACCTCTTAATTTTTATTTGTATATCTTTCACATTCCTTTGGCCTCTCCCTTTTTATTTATATATCTTTCACATTCCTTTGATCTCTTCATTTTTATTTATATATCTTTCACATTCCTTTGGCCTCTCCCTTTTATTTGTATATCTTTCACGTTCCTTTGGCCTCTCCCTTTTTATTTGTATATCTTTCACATTCTTTTGGCCTCTCCCTTTTTATTTGTATATCTTTCACATTCCTTCAAACCAAGATTTATCTTTGATCTGAGGTCTCTCACTTGAATGTGTTTGGTTTAATATACCCTGCGATTTGAGATCTACGAGATGTTTTTTGTCCCATTGAACATATAAGTCATGCGCCACTGATTGAGAAGACCACCACACTGTTAGTCTCATGAGCCATATGACCAAAAAAGTACTAAGAATTATCATGAGACATGTAAGGAATAAAATAAAATCAGAAATAAGCGAGGAAAAATGTGGATTTGTGGAAGGAAAGGGCACCAATAATGCGATATGCATCCTGAGAACTTTGATAGAAAGAGCTATTGAGGTAAAGAAAGATCTATATATGTGCTTTATAGACTACACAAAAGCATTTGACAAAGTAAAGCATGTGGAAATAATCAATATGCTGGAGAAATTAAACATTGATGGCAAGGATCTGAGAATCATAAAAAAAACATGTACTCGCAACAACATCAGCCATAAGAATTAGCAACCAGACAGGACAATTCCAATATATAAAACAAGGAGTCAAACAAGGCTGTGTTCTGTCGGCAGATTTGTTTTCACTTTACAGTGAAAATATTATGAAATCAATAGTAGACAAAAAAGGAATTGAATGCAACGGTCACAACATAAATAATTTGATAAACAATTTATTTGCTACATGTGGATGACAAAGTCTTAATAGCAGAGACAGAGAACGAACTACAAGAAATGATAGATATAATAGTAAAAGAAAGCAACAAGAAAGGTCTCAGTCTGAATAGTAAGAAAACAGAAGTAATGATCATATTGAAGAAACAATCATCACCAGCATGCAGCATAAAAATAAACAGAACAAATCTGAAACAAGTGCAACGCGTCAAATACTTAGTCACAATAATAACATCAGATGGGAGATGCACCACAGAAATAAAAAAAAAAGCAGAATAGCTCAGGCCAAAATAGCATTTCAAAAAATGAAAAATGTCTTATGCAACAAGTCTGTGTCAATAGAAGTGAGAAATATAATTCATCAATGCTAGATAGAGCTAAATCTGACCTACGGAAGCGAATCATGGACAAAAGACAAACAAATGAAAAGACGATTAGAGGCCACAGAGATGGGATTTCTCAGAAGAATATATATCAGAAGTTCCCTGGCATTTAAAAAAGACCAATACAGACATTCTCAAAGAGGCCAATACAAAAAGGGAGCTCCTGAAAAAAAACATCAGAAAGAAATAATGAACATTTTTGGAGCACATTATGAGAAGAGGAAAGTTGGAATACTTGGTTACAACTTGCAAAATATAAGGAAAGAGAGATCGCGGATGACAAAGAAAGAAAACACAATATATTGCTTGGTGTCATAGCATGGAAAACAGTCAACAACAGAACTGATACGGTGTACTGTTGATAGAAGATTGTGGAAGTACATGAGCGCCTACGCCAACCGGTATGGCACATAATGATGATGAATCTATGGGTGGGCTGTAATGATCCTCTAGGTTGCCAATTTGGTTTTCTAGAAGCCAGATTAAAATAATTTGGCTTTTTTTTAAAGCACTGTTTGGCTTAAAATCAACATTTTTTATCTAGCAACCCTGGTGATACTTTCGCCGGCTCGTTATGAGCTGAACGACTCGGCCAATCGGACAGCATGTAACATTTCACTAGTTATGAGCTGAACAACTCGACCAATCGGACAGCATGTAACATTTCACTAGTTATGAGCTGAACGACTCGGCCAATCGGACAGCATGTAACATTTCACTAGTTATGAGCTGAACGACTCGGCCAATCGGACAGCATGTAACATTTCACTAGTTATGAGCTGAACAACTCGACCAATCGGACAGCATGTAACATTTCACTAGTTATGAGCTGAACGACTCGGCCAATCGGACAGCATGTAACATTTCACTAGTTATGAGCTGAACGACTCGGCCAATTGGACAGCATGTAACATTTCACTAGTTATGAGCTGAACGACTCGGCCAATTGGGCAGCATGTAACATTTCACTAGTTATGAGCTGAACAACTCGACGAATCGCACGACATGTAACATTTCACTAGTTATGAGCTGAACAACTCGACCAATCGCACGACATGTAACATTTCACTAGTTATGAGCTGAACGACTCGGCCAATTGCACGACATGTAACACTTCACTAGTTATGAGCTGAACGACTCGACCAATCGCACGACATGTAACATTTCACTAGTTATGAGCTGAACAACTCGACCAATCGCACGACATGTAACATTTCACTAGTTATGAGCTGAACAACTCGACCAATCGCACGACATGTAACATTTCACTAGTTATAAGTTGAACAACTCGACCAATCGCACGACATGTAACATTTCACTAGTTATGAGCTGAACGACTCGGCCAATCGCACGACATGTAACATTTCACTAGTTATGAGTTGAACAACTCGACCAATCGCACGATATGTAACATTTCACTAGTTATAAGTTGAACAACTCGACCAATCGCACGACATGTAACATTTCACTAGTTATAAGTTGAACAACTCGACCAATCGGACTACATGTAACATTTCACTAGTTATGAGCTGAACGACTCGGCCAATCGGACTACATGTAACATTTCACTAGTTATGAGCTGAACAACTCGACCAATCGGACTACATGTAACATTTCACTAGTTATGAGCTGAACAACTCGACCAATCGCACGACATGTAACACTTCACTAGGTATGAGCTGAACGACTCGGCCAATCGGACGACATGTAACATTTCACTAGTTATAAGCTGAACAACTCGACCAATCGCACGACATGTAACATTTCACTAGTTATGAGCTGAACGACTAGGCCAATTGCACGACATGTAACATTTCACTAGTTATGAGCTGAACGACTCGACCAATCGCACGACATGTAACATTTCACTAGTTATGAGCTGAACAACTCGACCAATCGCACGACATGTAACATTTCACTAGTTATGAGCTGAACAACTCGACCAATCGCACGACATGTAACACTTCACTAGTTATGAGCTGAACGACTCGGCCGATCGGACGACATGTAACATTTCACTAGTAATAAGCTGAACAACTCGACCAATCGCACGACATGTAACATTTCACTAGTAATAAGCTGAACAACTCGACCAATCGCAGGACATGTAACATTTCACTAGTTATGAGCTGAACAACTCGACCAATCGCACGACATGTAACACTTCACTAGTTATGAGCTGAACAACTCGACCAATCGCACGACATGTAACACTTCACTAGTTATAAGTTGAACAACTCGACCAATCGCACGACATGTAACATTTCACTAGTTATAAGCTGAACAACTCGACCAATTGCACGACATGTTACATTTCACTAGTTATAAGTTGAACAACTCGACCAATCGCACGACATGTAACATTTCACTAGTTATAAGTTGAACAACTCGACCAATCGGACTACATGTATCATTTCACTAGTTATGAGCTGAACGACTCGGCCAATCGGACTACATGTAACATTTCACTAGTTATGAGCTGAACAACTCGACCAATCGGACTACATGTAACATTTCACTAGTTATGAGCTGAACAACTCGACCAATCGCACGACATGTAACACTTCACTAGTTATGAGCTGAACGACTCGGCCAATCGCACGACATGTAACATTTCACTAGTTATAAGTTGAACAACTCGACCAATCGCACGACATGTAACATTTCACTAGTTATAAGTTGAAACACTCGTCCAATCGGACTACATGTAAGTATGTATCGTTTAACCATTTGGAAAGCATGAAAATTAGAACCTAAAGTTTGGCTTGTCTATAATTATGTTAGTTTCCATTGCAATAAATAACACACACTTCACATGTGATATATCACGTCTTTACATTCACAGGGCAAGATTTGAAGCAATGGGGTCGCAAACAGGAAGATCGATGACAGGAACTGAGAGAGAGAGAGAGAGAGAGTGAGAGAGAGAGGCGGTAATGCCAGTCTCTGGTACAGAAGTAAACATAAGATAGAAGAGTGAGTGAAACTTCATTAAGAAGAGGAAGGCACAGACCGCCATTAGCCAGTAATTCTGAATCTATCTCCACGCATGCGTGTCCCTTGAACCTCTCGCATTTCCGCATCAAAGGTCACTTCCGTCGTAAAGGGCCGAATCGATTCTCCGCGAGGCGACGTGCAGTATCGGTTGGGTCCGGGCCATGATTACAATGAGAAGACAACAGCGTGGGTGCATCCAATATTTGCTGATGTGATTGTTCTAGATAAGCTTTCCATCGTCGTATCGTTGCAGTCACGACAGATATCAATACAGCCACCGCGTTGATTAAGATGTACTCTTGTGGTAATCTGCTCCCTAACATCGATAGCCACGTCCCAGTTCTTGTCAACAAAATCACGGCCTGCACTCAAATTACTAGATGTTTCTATGCGTGTGTGAACGTGAGGGTGCGTTTGTGTGTTTAGGTGGTTCCTCCACGATTTTTGCACGTCTCCTTCGACAGTGTTTAGGTTCGGTTATATGTGTGTTTACAAGGGAGGGACAAGAGGAAGGGTTCGATCTCAACCGACGGCTTCCGGTTCACCCAGCCTTTAATGGATACCGGATTTTTTTTTCTGGGAACGTAAAGCGGCACGGGCGTAATACTGCCCACATTACCCCAAAAATCATGTACCGAAGGTCTGGAAAATGTATGGTCACTAACATCATATTCCCTATACGTTACTTGGCATACGGGGTACTTTACTTTTTTTTTTTTACTATCTGTGTGTTTATGACACCCCCTTCCCCCCACCCCCAATATTATTCGACTGGGTTTAGGTTCGATTATATGCCCCCCCTCCCCCACGCATCCTTTTCCCCCCTCATTTTGTACAAAGTGTGGTTATTCAGTTATTTGCGTGTCATCATCATTGCACTCCGAACATGTCCATAGGTGCTCAGATCCCCTCCTCAGCAAGTCCCGCAGTGTCCAGCGACTGACAAACTCCAGTTCTGTGTTGATTGATAAGTCTCCTCACACATCCACTAAGCTTATCGTTTCTGGCTGTTCCCATCTTAACTTCCATCTTTTTCATCCGAAGGAGTGACGTGGACTCATAATTGTCGAAGTCCTGTGCCCTTCCCACATCTCGGAGAGCATTGATGATGTTCGCCCGATATATCGGTTGATCGTCCGCAACGACATCCAACCTGATGACGGTTTTATTTTGCCGGTCTGTTGTTAAGGGCGCCAAATTTCATTTGTACATAGAGACTCGGGCAGATGGTGCACGTAAACCTGGGGGGCCGACCATCTAAGGGCAGATGGTGCACGTAAACCTCTAAGGGCAGATGGTGCACGTAAACCTGGGAGGGGACCATCTAAGGGCAGATGGTGCACGTAAACCTGGGACCATCTAAGGGCAGATGGTGCACGTAAACCTGGGACCATCTAAGGGCAGATGGTGCACGTAAACCTGGGAGGGCTAAGGGCAGATGGTGCACGTAAACCTGGGAGGGGGGCCACGAAACCTGGGATCCATCTAAGGGCAGATGGTGCACGTAAAGGGCCTGGGATGGTGCACGTAAACATCCATCTAAGGGCACGTAAACCTGGTGACCATCTAAGTAACGTAAACCTGGGAGGGCAGATGGTGCACGTAAACCTGGGAGGGCTGACCATCTAAGGGCAGATGGTGCACGTAAACCTGGGAGGGGGGGACCATCTAAGGGATGGTGCGTAAACCTGGGAGGGCCGACCATCTAAGGGCAGATGGTGCACGTAAACCTGGGAGGGCCGACCATCTAAGGGCAGATGGTGCACGTAAACCTGGGAGGGCCGACCATCTAAGGGCAGATGGTGCACGTAAACCTGGGAGGGCCGACCATCTAAGGGCAGATGGTGCACGTAAACCTGGGAGGGCCGACCATCTAAGGGCAGATGGTGCACGTAAACCTGGGAGGGCCGACCATCTAAGGGCAGATGGTGCACGTAAACCTGGGAGGGCCGACCATCTAAGGGCAGATGGTGCTCGTAAACCTGGGAGGGCTGACCATCTAAGGGTAGATGGTGCACGTAAACCTGGGAGGGCTGACCATCTAAGGGTAGATGGTGCACGTAAACCTGGGAGGGCTGACCATCTAAGGGTAGATGGTGCTCGTAAACCTGGGAGGGCTGACCATCTAAGGGTAGGTGGTGCACGTAAACCTGGGAGGGCTGACCATCTAAGGGTAGGTGGTGCACGTAAACCTGGGAGGGCTGACCATCTAAGGGTAGATGGTGCACGTAAACCTGGGAGGGCTGACCATCTAAGGGTAGGTGGTGCACGTAAACCTGGGAGGGCTGACCATCTAAGGGTAGGTGGTGCACGTAAACCTGGGAGGGCTGACCATCTAAGGGTAGGTGGTGCACGTAAACCTGGGAGGGCTGACCATCTAAGGGTAGATGGTGCTCGTAAACCTGGGAGGGCTGACCATCTAAGGGTAGGTGGTGCACGTAAACCTGGGAGGGCTGACCATCTAAGGGTAGATGGTGCTCGTAAACCTGGGAGGGCTGACCATCTAAGGGCAGATGGTGCTCGTAAACCTGGGAGGGCTGACCATCTAAGGGCAGATGGTGCTCGTAAACCTGGGAGGGCTGACCATCTAAGGGTAGATGGTGCACGTAAACCTGGGGGGGCCGACCATCTAAGGGCAGATGGTGCACGTAAACCTGGGGGGGCCGACCATCTAAGGGTAGAATCCCCCTACAGAAAAGATTATCTGCTGCCTTGCAGGAAGATTGGGGATAATCAAAGGCTAAGGAAAGCAAATCTGAACAAAAATCTGGCTGAAATCGGATGCACTGGGCCACTGGCGCAGAACACAGTGCAACGTTTTAACAGGTATTCAAGCGGAGTGGATCTAACAGGCTTAAACAGACAGCTGTCTTCGTGTGAGAGTCTGGAGTCCTACTCTGATTGAGTCCTGGTCGCAGAGTGAGAGAGAGAGAGAGCGAGAGAGAGTGAGACAGAGAGAGTGAGACAGAGAGAGAGAGTGAGACAGAGAGAGAGAGAGTGAGAGAGAGAGTGAGAGAGAAAGAGAGCGAGAGAGAGTGAGAGAGAGAGTGAGAGAGTGAGAGAGAGAGAGAGAGAGAGAGAGCGAGAGAGAGTGAGAGAGAGTGAGACAGAGAGAGAGAGTGAGACAGAGAGAGAGAGAGAGTGAGAGAGAGAGTGAGAGAGAGAGAGCGAGAGAGATTGAGAGAGAGTGAGACAGAGAGAGAGAGAGTGAGATAGAGAGAGAGCGAGAGAGAGTGAGAGAGAGAGTGAGACAGAGAGAGAGAGAATGAGAGAGAGAGAGTGAGAGAGAGAGTGAGAGAGAGAGTGAGAGAGAGAGTGAGAGAGAGAGTGAGAGAGAGAGAGCGAGAGAGAGTGAGAGAGAGAGAGAGTGAGAGAGAGAGCGAGAGAGAGTGAGAGAGAGTGAGACAGAGAGAGAGAGAGTGAGACAGAGAGAGAGAGTGAGAGAGAGAGAGTGAGACAGAGAGAGAGTGAGAGAGAGAGTGAGACAGAGAGAGAGAGTGAGAGAGAGAGTGAGACAGAGAGAGAGTGAGAGAGAGAGAGTGAGAGAGAGAGTGAGAGAGAGAGAGTGAGACAGAGAGAGAGAGATTTGTACAAAATACATCAATATACGTAGACCTAGCGCCCTAGATGATCTTACCATAGTTTCCAATATTAATAAAATGATTCGACTACCAGAAAGTAATCCTCATCTTCTGCTTCTACATTTCAGCTCCCTGTGGAGCATAGGTCTCCAACAAACACTTTCCAAGCCTTTCTGTTTCTTGCCATTCTTTTAAGGTCATTCCATGTCTTCCCCATCACATTCATCTCTGCTTCCATCTGTCTTCTCCAAGAATATCTTGCTCTTTATCTTTGTCTTTTTCCTCGGGGGATTCCAAAAAAAAAGCCTGTTGTGTAATACTCTCAGTTGGCTTCCGTAGTGTGTGTCCTATCCAGCGCCATCGTCTTCGCTGCATCTCTGTATCCACTGGTAAAGAAAGTAATACCGAAATGGAGATCTCCGATATAATCCAAGAACTTACTTTGCCTTCCTTGTGAGGGTGGAGCTGTCAGGAAATCTCGTTGCTGCTTGTTGCTGCCTGTTGCTGCTTGCTGCTTCTTGTTGCTGCTTGTTGCTGCTAGTTGCTGCTTGTTGCTTCTTGTTGCTGCTTGTTGCTGCTTGTTGCTTCTTGTTGCTGCTTGTTGCTGCTTGTTGCTCAGTGAATTCCGCAATATGTCTGTGATGCGATGTCTAATAAAGTATGTATATTTTACTAGCATATAGGACAGACAAGCAAACAGAAATATAGACAGAGATAGATAGACAGACAGACGGATTAATTGACTGATGGATGAATGTATGGTTGGACGGATGGATGAAATTATAGATAGATAGATAGATAGATAGATAGATAGATAGATAGATAGATAGATAGATAGATAGATAGATAGATAGATAGATAGATAGATAGATAGATAGATAGATAGATAGATAGATAGATAGATTAGATTAGATTAGATTAGATTAGATTAGATTAGATTAGATAGATAGACAGACAGACAGACAGACAGACCGACAGACAGACAGACAGACAGACAGGCAGGCAGGCAGGCAGACAGACAGATAGATTAGATTAGGTTAGATTAGATTAGATTAGATAGACAGACAGACAGACAGACAGACCGACAGACAGACAGACAGACGGACGGACGGACGGACGGACGGACGGACGGACAGACTGACAGACTGACAGATAGATAAGATTAGATTAGATTAGATTAGATTAGATTAGATTAGATTAGATTAGATTAGATTAGATTAGATTAGATTAGATTAGATTAGATTAGATTAGACAGACAGATAGATAGATTAGATTAGATTAGATTAGATTAGATTAGATTAGATTAGATTAGATTAGATTAGATTAGACAGACAGACAGATAGATAAGATTAGATTAGATTAGACTGACAGACAGACAGACAGACATACAGACAGATAGATACGATTAGATTAGATTAGATTAGATTAGATTAGATTAGATTAGATTAGATTAGATTAGATTAGACAGACAGATAGATAAGATTAGATTAGATTAGATTAGATTAGATTAGATTAGATTAGATTAGATTAGATTAGATTAGATTAGATTAGATTAGATTAGACAGACAGACAGACAGATAGATAAGATTAGATTATATAAGATTAGATTAGATTAGATTAGACAGACAGACAGACAGATAGATTAGATTAGATTAGATTAGATTAGATTAGATTAGATTAGATTAGATTAGATTAGATTAGATTAGATTAGATTAGATTAGATTAGATTAGATTAGACAGACAGACAGATAGATAGATAGACTTTGTTCTATAAACGTCTCCTATCTGAATGTCATTCGTCAAACTGCAGTCAATCTGTCCCACTCAGACATGCTCTTCCTAATGAACAGACTCTCATACTTGTTCTTCAAGTGGAGCGTTCCAGGTGACCAGACAAATTTCCTATCACAGGAGTTCTCCTTTAATGAAAACATAAACACTATGTCCAGTTCAGACATTTTCTGACCTTCACAGAGGCCATGAATACTTAAAACTGACCTTCATAGTAGCTATGAATACTTTACACTGACCTTCACAAAGGTTATGAATAATTTACACTGACCTTCACAGAGGCTATGAATAATTTACACTGACCTTCATAGAGGCCATGAATAATTTACACTGACCTTCACAAAGGCTATGAATACTTTACTGTGGCTTTCACAGAGGCTATGGGTACTTTACTATGACTTTCACAGAGGCTATGAATACTTTACTGTGGCTTTCACAGAGGCTATGAATACTTTACTGTGACTTTCACAGAGGCTATGAATACTTTACTGTGACTTTCACAGAGGCTATGAATACTTTACTGTGACTTTCACAAAGGCTATGAATACTTTACTGTGACTTTCACAGAGGCTATGGATACTTTACTGTGACTTTCACAGAGGCTATGAATACTTTACTATGACTTTCACAGAGGCTATAAATACTTTACTGTGACTTTCACAGAGGCTATGAATACTTTACTGTGACTTTCACAGAGGCTATGAATACTTTACTGTGACTTTCACAGAGGCTATGGATACTTTACTGTGACTTTCACAGAGGCTATGACTACTTTACTATGACTTTCACAGAGGCTATGAATACTTTACTGTGACTTTCACAGAGGCTATGAATACTTTACTGTGACTTTCACAGAGGCTATGAATACTTTACTGTGACTTTCACAGAGGCTATGAATACTTTACTGTGACTTTCACAGAGGCTATGAATACTTTACTGTGACTTTCACAAAGGCTATGGATATTTTACTGTGACCTTCACAGAGGCTATAAATACTTTACACTGACCTTCACGGAGGCTATAAATACTTTACACTGACATTCACAGACGCTGTGAATACTTTACTCTGACCTTCACAGAGGCTATGAATACTTTACTCTATATTTGAGAACATTAATTAAAGGACAGTACTGAGTAGTCTATATTTGAGAACATTTAATTAGAGGACATAATTGAGTAGTCTATATTTGAGAACATTTAATTAGAGGACATAATTGAGTAGTCTATATTTGAGAACGTTAATTAGAGGACAGAATTAAGTAGTCTATATTTGAGAACATTAATTAGAGGACAGAATTAAGTAGTCTATATTTGAGAACATTAATTAGAGGACAGAATTAAGTAGTCTATATTTTAGAATATTAATTAGAGGACATAACTGAGTAGTCTATATTTAAGAACATTAATTAGAGGACAGAATTAAGTAGTCTATATTTGTGTTGCTATCTTAGAGACAGAGACACATGTTCTTGACAAACCTGACTTATTGCTCTGTGTGCTATAAACCTGACTTATTGCTCTGTGTGCTATAAACCTGACTTATTGCTCTGTGTGCTATAAACCTGACATATTGCTCTGTGTGCTACAAACCTGACATATTGCTCTGTGTGCTATAAACCTGACATATTGCTCTGTGTGCTACGAACCTGACACATTCCTCTGTGTGCTACAAACCTGACATATTGCTCTGTGTGCTATAGACCTGACATATTGCTCTGTGTGCTATAGACCTGACATATTGCTCTGTGTGCTATAGACCTGACATATTGCTCTGTGTGCTACGAACCTGACACATTGCTCTGTGTGCTACAAACCTGACATATTGCTCTGTGTGCTATAAACCTGACATATTGCTCTGTGTGCTATAAACCTGACATATTGCTCTGTGTGCTACAAACCTGATATATTGCTATGTGTGCTATAAACCTGACATATTGCTCCGTGTGCTACAAACCTGACATATTGATCGGTGTTCTACAAACCTGACTTATTGCTCTGTATTCTACACACCTGACATAATGCTCTGTGTTCTACAAACCTGACATCTTGCTCTGTGTTCTACAAACCTGACATATTGCTCTGTGTTCTACAAACCTGACATATTGCTCTGTGTTCTACGTACCAAGAATGAACATCAAAATATCAGCACTTTGAGGGCTCTAAATAGTTTACAAAAACATGCCGCTCATTTCCTATGAAGTGGCAGCGCACTTGAGCAAACTATCACTACACCTTTATCTTTGTGCACAGGTAGACCAGGTGGGAAGGTAAGGCATTGCTCCACGTGAGAAAGTCTAGTGATTCTTACTGTTTTAATGTTTGTCAATATTTACACCTCCCATCCTTCCCATTTCTGTCACTCCCACTCCATTATCCCATCTCTGATCCTCCTCTCTTTCCTCTTCTGTTCATTCACAAAGTTCTGGGAAAGAATGTCAGGAATTTAAAAAAATATAATTTCTAGAAAATTATAGCAGAGAGACCTTCTCTTGTTCCTTTCAGTTTCATGTGGAGCTTAGGTCTTCAACAAACACTTTTAGCTCTCTGTGGAGCTTAGGTCTTCAACAAACACTTTTAGCTCTCTGTGGAGCTTAGGTCTTCAACAAAGATATTAGCTCTCTGTGGAGCTTAGGTCTTCAACAAACACTTTTAGCTCTCTGTGGAGCTTAGGTCTTCAACAAACACTTTTAGCTCTCTGTGGAGCTTAGGTCTTCAACAAACACTTTTAGCTCTCTGTGGAGCTTAGGTCTTCAACAAAGATATTAGCTCTCTGTGGAGCTTAGGTCTTCAACAAACACTTTTAGCTCTCTGTGGAGCTTAGGTCTTCAACAAAGATATTAGCTCTCTGTAGAGCTTAGGTCTTCAACAAACACTTTTAGCTCTCTGTGGAGCTTAGGTCTTCAACAAACACTTTTAGCTCTCTGTGGAGCTTAGGTCTTCAACAAACACTTTCAGCTCTCTGTGGAGCATAGGTATTCAACAAACACTTTCAGATCTTTGTGGAGCATAGGTCTTCAACAAACACTTTCAGATCTCTGTGGAGCTTAGGTCTTCAACAAACACTTTCAGATCTCTGTGAAGCTTAGGTCTTCAACACGCACTGTTAGCTCTATGTGGAGCTTAGGTCTTCAACAAGTACTTCCAGCTCCCTGTGGAGCTTAGTTCTTCAATATGTACTTTCAGCTCCTTGTGGAGCTTAGTTCTTCAATATGTACTTTCAGCTCCTTGTGGAGCTTAGTTCTTCAATATGTACTTTCAGCTCCTTGTGGAGCTTAGTTCTTCAATATGTACTTTCAGCTCTTTGTGGAGCTTAGTTCTTCAATATGTACTTTCAGCTCCTTGTGGAGCTTAGTTCTTCAATATGTACTTTCAGCTCTTTGTGGAGCTTAGTTCTTCAATATGTACTTTCAGCTCCTTGTGGAGCTTAGTTCTTCAATATGTACTTTCAGCTCTTTGTGGAGCTTAGTTCTTCAATATGTACTTTCAGCTCCTTGTGGAGCTTAGTTCTTCAATAAGTACTTCCAGCTCTTTGTGAAACTTTGGTCTTCAACAAGTACTTTCAGCTCCCTGTGGAACTTTGGTCTTCAATAAATACTTCCAGCTCCCTGTGGAGCTTAGTTCTTCAAGAAGTACTTACAGCTGCCTGTGGAGCTTAGGTCTTCAACGAGCACTTTCAGCTCCCTGTGGAGCTTAGGTCTTCAACAAGCACTTTACGAGCCCTACTGTTTCTTGCTAATCTTTTGAGATCATTCAATGTCTTCCCCGTTCTCGTCATCTCTGGTCCATCTGTCTCCTTCAAGGATATACTTGGTCTTCCTCTATATCTCTTCCCGTGGGGACTCCAGAAAAGGGCCTGTTGTGTAATACTCTCAGTTGGCTTTCGCAGTGTGTGTCCCACCCAGCGCCATCGTCTTCGCTGTATCTCTTTATCCACTGCTATGCTGACTGGTACTTTTCCATAATTCTATGTTGGTAATTTTGTCCTGCCATTTCCATCCTTTTATTCTGCGCAAAGCATCCATTAATGAAGGTCTGTATTTTGTGTCATTGCGTGATTGTCATTAAAAAAAAAAAAAATTCTCCATGTTTCACATCCATATAATAGGAGAATTGAAAAAACAAATGGTATGATTAAAGTTTACGCAATTAATCATCATCATGTGCCATACCGGTTGGCTTAGGCGATCATGTCCTTCCACAATCTTCTATCTACAGTGCATCGTATCAGTTCTGTTGTTGACTGTTTTCCATGCCATGACACCATTTATCCAGTATTCTCTCTTTTTCGTCCGCGATCTCTCTTTCCTTTTATTTTGCCAGTTGTAACCAAGTAATCCAACTTTCCTCTTCTCATGATGTGCCCGAAAAATGTTGATTTTTTTTCTTTCTGTTTTTTTTAGGAGCTCCCATTTTGTGTTTTTAATTAATGGACGACACAATTTTGAACGACGTTTCGGCTCAATAGTCCTTCAGCAGGAACAAACAAACAACACACACATACACAGATATATATAAGTAAATAAAATTGGCCCTACAAGTCTGAGATACGACGGAATTATAACAGCCAGCATGTTCCACTGGCCGAGGCAACCGCGAGGGCTCATAGACAAAAATAGAAAGGGGCAAGTAACTCTTAACAGCGGGCGGAATTCATTTTCGCTAAACAAGCAAGACAGGAGTTAACAGGCGCTCGAGATCCGTAGCGTCCTCTTTGAAAGATATTCCTGCTATTTCCGGATTTCTTTAAAAGAGTAATGCCACACTCGCCATGGCTCAAGCTTTGTATTCGCCTCTCGTTAAAAAATATGAAAGCTTGCCTGCTTTAATTGCTCGTGGCATTAAAAGGAGCTGACTGTGACTTTCTGACTGATTGACTGACTTGCTGACTGATTGACTGACAGACTTGCTGAATCACTGACTTACTGACTGATTTACTGACCTGCTGACTGAAAGACTTGCTGACTCATTGACTTACTGACGGATTGAATGAACTGATGATTGATTGAATGACTAACTGACTTGCTGATCGATTGACTGACTGATTCACAGACTAGATGATTGAAAGACTAGATGATTGGCCGACTGATTTACTGACTTGATGAATGATTGAATGACTCACTGATTGACGAACTGACTTATTGACTGACTTTCTGACTGATTGAATGAATAACTGACTTGTTGACTGATTGACTAACTTACCTTACAGATTGTCTGATTGATTCACTGACTGATCGACTAACTGATTCACTGACTGATTGACTAAATGAACAACTAACTGACTGATTGACTGACAATGATTGACGACTGATTGATTGCTGACTTACTAACTGATTGACTACTGATTTAATGATATGGTGAGCAACCTGCTGACGCAGTACTGATTGGCTGACTAATCGACTGATCAACAGGCTAAATGACTGCTTGCTGACTCGGTGAGTGAATGAATTACTGACTGACTAACTAATAGATGGTTGACTGGTTGGTTCATTGACTGAACTGATAGCTAGGCAACCGATTTGTTGGCTGACTAAGTGCTTGTTGACTGGCTGACTGATTTAATGATTATTTGACTGATTTATAAGTGACAGACTAAATGTTTTGCTCACTGGCTGAATGGGTAATAATTGATTGATTGAAAATGTGTGTAATTGAAAATGTGAGTGATTGAAAATGTGAGTGATTTAATATCTTGCTTTCTAATGTAATGATTAATTAACTGATTCATAAGGTTACTGGATGAATGTCTTGTTCATTGTCTGACTAAAGAAGTGATTGATTGACTGATTCATAAGGTTACTGGGTGAATATTTTGTTGATTATCTGACTAAAGAAGTGATTAATTAAATGATTCATAAGGTTACTGGATGAATGTCTTGTTGATTGTCTGACTAAAGAAGTGATTAATTAAATCATTCATAAGGTTACTGGGTGAATATTTTGTTGATTATCTGACTAAAGAAGTGATTAATTAAATGATTCATAAGGTTACTGGATGAATGTCTTGTTGATTGTCTGACTAAAGAAGTGATTGATTGACTGATCCATAGCTGACTGAATGTGATGCTGAGGGGCTGACAAATGTAATGATAACTTGACTGATTTATAAAATGACTGACTGAATGTCTTCTTGACTGACCGACAGAGTAACCACATATTGACTGGTTTAGGGGGTCTCGGTAGCCTGTTTGGGAAAACCACCCGACTGGGTTACCGACGTTCGGACAACCCGTGTTCGATCCCGCTGGGAACAGTGTGAGTTGTACTCGTGGCTAGGAAAAAAAATACCCCAGCGGTCAACCCAGTCGCTGGCAGAAATGGGTACCAGGGTAGTACTCTGGGTAGGTGAGGAATGACACCTCACATCGTGAGTTTCGATGCCTGAAGCGACACTATCCAGAAGTCTCCGAACACTTCTGGATAAGCGGCGGAGCCCATATGAGTGGAAACTCGCGTGCTAAGACGAGTACTTTACTTTTACATTTACCTTTACATTTACCTTTACATCTAACTTTACACTTACCTTTACATCTAACTTTACACTTACCTTAACATTTACCTTTACATTTACCTTTGCCTTTACCTTTACGTTTACCTTTACATTTACATTTACATTTACCTTTACATTTACCTTTACACTTACCTTACCTTCACATTTATCTTTACATTTACCTTTACTTTTAACTTTACCTTTACCTTCCTGATTTGTAAGGTGACAGACTGAGTGTTTTGTACAACCTGAAGAAGTTGGTCTATTTCTTATTTCTTTTCTCTTTCTCACTGATACCTAAAAGGTGTCGTGGTTATATCATTTGTCGTTCTTGAGCTGCTCGAACTGTCTGAATTAGTGATTTTCCTTTGTTGTTACATGTCTCTGTCACTGCATCTATCCATCTTCTTTTCTCTTTCTCACTGATACCTAAAAGGTGTCGTGGTTATATCATTTGTCGTTCTTGAGCTGCTCGAACTGTCTGAATTAGTGATTTTCCTGTGTTGTTACATGTCTCTGTCACTGCATCTATCCATCTTCTTCTTTTCTCTTTTCACTGATACATAAAAGGTGTCGTGGTTTATATCATTTGTCGTTCTTGAGCTGCTCGAACTGTCTGAATTAGTGATTTTCCTTTGTTGTTACATGTCTATGTCACTGCATCTATCCATCTTCTTCTTTTCTCTTTCTCACTGATACCTAAAAGGTGTCGTGGTTATATCATTTGTCGTTCTTGAGCTGCTCGAACTGTCTGAATTAGTGATTTTCCTGTGTTGTTACATGTCTCTGTCACTGCATCTATCCATCTTCTTCTGGGTATTCCTCTTGGTCTTTTTCCATGCGTTCTCGAGAAGAACGCCCTTGATGGTGATTGGTAAGGATTCATTCTGACCAAGTGGCCAAACCATTAAGTTGTTGTTGTTCTATATATTCTCGGCAGGGTTTTGTTCCTACAATTGTTCTTATGGTTTCATTTGGTATTCTATCTCTTCTTGTGTTGTTTGTTACTTTTCTCAAGCATCGCATCTCACATGTATTGATCTTTCTTAAATGGTATTTAGAAAGGGTCCAGTTAAAGACTATAAAAAAGCAACCAATGAAGAGATTACCCCCCCAGTTTCCGAGAACTTGAAATGAGGAATAAATACAACCAAAATGGAAGGAAGACCATTTTATCAAAATCCCAAAGAAGTACGCCATAAGTATTAGTGTCAATTATACGTCATCACTGAGCGCCGTTTGTACATCGAAGGTTGGCTACCACGAAGATCCATTCTACTCTGTTGCTTACTTTGATGGTGCAGATTGTCATATGCTGACTTGTACATATTTTGATGTTACTCGTCCATGTTGGTCTTGGTCTGCCTCTTTTACCTTGTGTTTTCCCATCTAAGATTACCGATCACCTTTAGTAGGTTGCTGTGACTTTTAACAAGGCTCAAATTTCGCATTTGTCTTGTTTAAATTGTGTTTAGTAGTTCTCTTTTTATTTTTAGTTGCTTTAAGACCACATCGTTTGTTTTATTTTCTTTCCATCCAATTCTTCCAATTTTTCTATAAATCCACATTTCAAAGGCTTCAATTTTGTATTCTCTATTCTTAATTAATGCCCATGCTTCTGCACGATACAGGAGTGTTGAGAAGATGTCACATTTTGCTATTCTTAGTTTTAGCCCTGGTGTTATTTGTTTTGATGTTAGTATAATTTTCATGACATTAAAATTACTTGTTGCCATTCCTATTCTTTTGTTTATTTCAGTTGTACATTTTCCATCACTGGTTATAGTATGTCCCAGGTAGCTGTAGCTCTGAACTGTCTCCAGGTATATTCCTTCTGTTTTGATACTCACTTACAGGCTTTGAGTATTATCTTTGTTTATGATCATAATTTTAATGTTATTGATATTCGTATCTAATCCATATTTTTTGCTTGTCCTGTTTTGTCGATTATACAAGGTGTATACATTATATAAAAGAAAAAGAGTTCTTGATTGTTATGTAGAACCAGTCTTAACATATGGATATGAATCATAGACAATAGGACAACAGACAAGAACATCATTGGAGTCTGTAGAAATGTGGTTTTACAGAAGAATGTTGAGAATACCATGGACAGCTAAGAAGAGTAATGAAAACGTTCTGAAATAGGTCAAAACAAAAAGAGAGCTAATTTCCAATATTAGGAAGAAACAATCATCATTTTTTTTGGCCATGTAATGAGAGGAAAACAGCTGGAATATATTGTAACAACTGGTAAAATTGAGGGGCGAAGAAATTGAGGGAAGCAAAGAGAAAAGATACCAGACAGCTTAAGAGAATGAATTGGCAGAAGGTCAACAACAGAAATGATAAATAACTGTCGAGATCGGAAGTTGTGAAGAGACATGATCACCTAAGCCAGCAGGCTCTGCACTTGATGACGATGATGATGATGATTGTATATGTGTGTGTGTATATATATATATATATATATATATATATACTCAAGTTAACAAACAAGTTAACACACAAGTTAACACACAAGAAGGAATATGGTGTTAGTGATCATATATTTTACAGACCTTCGGCACTTGATTTTTGGGGCAATGTGGTCGGCATTACGCCTGTGCCGCTTTACTTACTTATATATATATATATATATATATATATATATATATATATATATATATATATAATGAACTGGATACAGAGGACCTGATCGACGGCTTTCAGATTCACCCAGCCGTAAATGGGTACCAGAATTTTTTTTTTCTCGGAAAGTAAAAGTGGCACGGGCGTAATACCGCCCTCATTACCCCAAAAATCAAGTGCCGAAGGTCTGTAAAATATATAGTCACTAACATCATATTCATTCTTGTGTGTTAACTTGTTTGTTAACTTGTATGTTAACTTGTGTTTTAACTTGTTTATTAACTTGTATGTTAATTTGTTTGTTAACCTGTTTGTTAACTTGTGTGTTAACGTGTGTGTTAACTTGTTTATTAACTTGTGTGTTAATTTATTTGTTAACTTGTGTGTTAATTTGTTTGTTAACCTGTTTGTTAACTTGTGTGTTAACGTGTGTGTTAACGTGTGTGTTAACTTGTTTATTAACTTGTGTGTTAATTTGTTTGTTAACTTGTGTGTTAATTTGTTTGTTAACTTGTGTGTTAACTTGTTTGTTAACTTGTGTGTTAACTTGTTTGTTAACTTGTGTGTTAAATCGCGTGTTAACTTGTTTGTTAACTTGTTTGTTAACTTGTGTGTTAACTTGTTTGTTAACTTGTGTGTTAACTTGTTTGTTAACTTGTGTGTTAAATCGCGTGTTAACTTGTGTGTTAACTTCACTGAGTAGCAGAAGACAGGCTGTATGTAGGACAAGATCGTTTTGCTGTCATTATTCTAGTAGTTCATAGAGGAGAATGGTATAAAAACAAAGAAGTATGCAGGCAAAAATATAGTAAGAGTGGGTACTAGCACAACAAGGTATGCAGATTGTGAGACATAAATAATAATATTAGAACATGGAGGCATTCAGAAAGGAAGACAGAAACATTGGTATTAGAATGTGGAGGTATACAGAAGGAATGATACTCCTACGGTAAGACAGAAATAATAATATATATAGATATAGATATACAGACAGGATGATAGAAAGAATAATAATGGAATAGTGAGATATACAGACAGGGTGATAGAAAGAATAATAATGGAATAGTGAGATATACAGACAGGATGATAGAAAGAATAATAATGGAATAGTGAGATATACAGACAGGATGATAGAAAGAATAATAATGGAATATTTAGATATACAGACAGGATGATAGAACGAATAATAATGGAATATTGAGATATACAGACAGGATGATAGAAAGAATAATAATGGAATAGTGAGATATACAGACAGGATGATAGAAAGAATAATAATGGAATAGTGAGATATACAGACAGGATGATAGAAAGAATAACAATGGAATATTGAGATATACAGACAGGATGATAGAAAGAATAATAATGGAATAGTGAGATATACAGACAGGATGATAGAAAGAATAATAATGGAATAGTGAGATATACAGACAGGATGATAGAAAGAATAATAATGGAATAGTGAGATATACAGACAGGATGATAGAAAGAATAATAATGGAATATTTAGATATACAGACAGGATGATAGAACGAATAATAATGGAATATTGAGATATACAGACAGGATGATAGAAAGAATAATAATGGAATAGTGAGATATACAGACAGGATGATAGAAAGAATAATAATGGAATAGTGAGATATACAGACAGGATGATAGAAAGAATAACAATGGAATATTGAGATATACAGACAGGATGATAGAAAGAATAATAATGGAATAGTGAGATATACAGACAGGATGATAGAAAGAATAATAATGGAATAGTGAGATATACAGACAGGATGATAGAAAGAATAATAATGGAATAGTGAGATATACAGACAGGATGATAGAACGAATAATAATGGAATATTGAGATATACAGACAGGATGATAGAAAGAATAATAATGGAATAGTGAGATATACAGACAGGATGATAGAACGAATAATAATGGAATATCGAGATAAACAGACAGGATGATAGAAAGAATAATAATGGAATAGTGAGATATACAGACAGGATGATAGAAAGAATAATAATGAAATAGTGAGATTTACAGACAGGATGATAGAACGAATAATAATGGAATATTGAGATATACAGACAGGATGATAGAAAGAATAATAATGGGATATTGAGATATACAGACAGGATGATAGAACGAATAATAATGGAATATTGAGATATACAGACAGGATGATAGAAAGAATAATAATGGAATAGTGAGATATACAGACAGGATGATAGAAAGAATAATATTGGAATATTAAGATATACAGACAGGATGATAGAAAGAATAATATTGGAATATTAAGATATACAGACAGGATGATAGAAAGAATAATGCTGGAACATTGAGATCTACAGACAGGAAGACAGAAAGAATAATGTTCATACAGGAAAATGTGTTGAGAGGAAGTGGCAATCTTGGGAGGAAACGACTTAAGAGGGTCGGACAGGGAGACGCCAAAAAAAGAACATTTTTCTCTCTCAGCAGGCAGCGATGTGTGAACAGCGAGCAGCGCGTCTTGGCTGAAGATGTCTGACCTCTGCCCCTACAGGAGGTACCTCTCGTTCTCAAAATTGATTGAAATAGACTTCTAAACCTCGTGACTGAAACTTGCGGGTATTTCACAATATTCTTCTACTTTTTCTGTCCTTCCTCATTTGCCTTTCAGCGTCGAGGGGAGATATAATTTGTGGTCGTTTACTCTTCTGTTCGCCTCTGCTGCTGTTATGCTTCCTAGTGCTTCTAATATTCAATCCATCCATCTTTTTCGTGGTCGACCCTTGGGTCTGGTAATATCACAACGTTTATTGAGCGCTCGTTGTTTTGTGCTTTGATCTTTATGTCTTGTCATGTGGCCAAACCATTTTATCTGTTGTTTCTTTATATATTCAATAAAAAAAACAAAGTAAAGTACCCCTGTCACGCCAAGTCGCGTATAGGGAATACGGTGTTAGTGACCATAAATTTTACAAACCTTCGGTACATGATTTTTGGGGTAATGTGGTCGGTAGTATGCCGCTTTACTTTCCCAGAAAAAAATCCGGTACACATTAAAGGCTGGGTGAGCCGGATCCGTCGGTTCGGATCGAACCCTACCTCTTGTCCTTTGTAGTCCAGTTCACTAACCACTGAGCTATCGCGGCCCCCTATATACTGTATTCTATGGCGGGGGCTATTCTTAGCGTTTTTCTCAGTTCTTCATTTCTGATCTTATATCCCAGGCTGTTTCCTGTCTCTCGTCTAACACATTTCATCTCTGTAGAGGTTATTTTTCTTATTGTTCTTGCATCTAGGGTCCAGGACTGGCATTGGTAGCACAACGTTGGGATGAAGATTGTATTGTATAGTGCTCGTTTTGCCTCCAGAGTTATTTCCTTGTTGGACAATAGTGGTGATAACTGTCCAATGATTTGACAAGCTTTGTTGCATCTTCAGTCTATATCTGCTTTCAGAATCTACGCGTAGAAATATCACAGCGACGAGTAAAACCTCAATATCAACATACAAACAACTATGATTATCCTCCAACATGTAACACATGGGGGCCTCGGTAGCCTAGTTGGGAAAACCAACCGACTGAACTACCGACGTTCGGACATCCTGTGTTCGATTCCCGATGGGAGCAGTGTGAATTGTACTCGTGGTTGGAAAAATAAAATACCCCCACTGTCGACCCAGCCGTTGGCAGAAATGGGTACCAGGTTATTACCCTGGGAAGGTGAGGAATGTCGCCTCGCATCGTGAGTTTCGATGCTTGAGGCGACGCTATCCAGAAATCTCCGAACATTTCTGGATAGGCGGCCGAGCACATATGGGTGTAAAGTCGCGTGCTAAGACGCCGGTTCAAGTCTCGTACTTTACCTTTACTTTATGTAACACATCTCTTTCTCTTGTATCACCATCTCATCTCTTATCCCCCTGTCCAACTCTCCTTCACTTACCAGTCCTCATCATCCTAGATGTAGCAGCAATTATCTGTACCTCATCGTTGTCCTTGTTCTCTGAAGAAGGCCGCATGTAGGAAACGCTAGTATTTTATCTTCCTTTTTTGTAAAGATGTGACCCATTCCTTGTAGGAGTGTACGTTACACCCTACTACTGGCTCCACGCTACCAGCTTTACCGCAGCATTACATTTATTTGTCACTTCCCACTCCCCCCCCCCCCCCCCCCCGCTTCCAAATAAAACTAAGATACTGTCAATTGACAAAACAAAAAGAGAACCCAAAATCATCATCAATGGTGAAGAACTTGTAACTTGTAGTTCTGTGGTAACTAACAATGGAGACTGCCAAAAAAAAGAGATCTATATATCTATCTTTCGTTCGCCCGAAGTATTGTCTATATCTGCAATGTCGTTTCCTGTATAAATTTCACTGTCTTTTGTAATTCTTGCAGTGGCCCGTATAGTTTTGTCTGTAGTGTTGTAGCTATGGGCCAATGGGTTTTCCTGTCTACTATATTCAGTGCAATCTTGAAGAATATGTTCAGTGAAGAATATTGAGAATAAAAAAAAAATGTAAAGTACCACGGTCACACCAAGTGCCGTATAGGTAATATGGTGTTAGTGACCATAAATTTTACAGACCTTCAGCACATGATTTTTGGGGTAATGTGGTCAGTATTACACCCGTGCCGCTTCACTTTCCCAGAAAAAAATCTGGTACTCATTAAAGGCTGGGTGAACCCGGAAGCCGTCGGTTGGGATTGAACCCTACCCCTTGTCCTTTGTAGTCCAGTTCACTAACCCCTGAGCTATCGAGGCTCCCTATTATATATTGTCTATTATATTCAGTGCAATCTTGAAGTATATGTTCAATGAAGAATTTTGAGAATAACATGGACAATAATGGAAGGCATGGTTCCTGGGCGGCGTATTAGAGGCAGACCAAGAAAAATGTAGTTTCTAGACATCAAGGAGACCTTGAGCATGACAAAAGAAGTAGGAGATCTGGCTATAGACAGAGAATCTTTCATTCGGGTTGTGATGAATGCAACGTTCTGTGTACGATCTGGCCAGATACAGAGAATCTTTCTGACGGACATGGGTTAATACAACGTTCTGTGGGAAATCTAGCTCGCACCATAATCCAGAACTACAACATTAAGAATCTACTCCACCTCCCGTCGGTGCCTCTACAAAAAGAATAATCTGTCTATTCTGGCAAAGTCAGAAGGAATTGAGAAGGAAGGTAATCCGGTACTAACAATGTCTAGCCAAAGTCGGATGTGTTGAGCCAAAAGTCGGGGATATCACAATTATACTGTGTACCACAACACAGCGCATTTACGTCCACTTAATGACAATCTAAGGACCAATGACGAACGAAAAGGCGAACGCGAAAAAGCGCTTTCTCTTTACTAGTTAACTTCTAATTTCAATCTAATACCACTTCTCAAATACCTTTCTATTTCATCTAACTACGCTAACTTCTTACTATTTCTCCTAAACAAGCCCACACTCCCTTACTATTTTCTCTAAGCACGTCCACATTATCTTACTATTTCCTCTAAGCACCTCCACATTCCCTTACTATTTCCTCTAACCACGCCCACATTTCCTTACTATTTCCTCTAAGCACGTCCACATTATCTTACTATTTCCTCCAACCATGCTCACATTCACTTACTATTTCCTCCAGCCAAGCCCACATTCACTTACTATTTCCTTCAACCACGCCCACATTTCCATACTATTTCCTTCAAACACGCCGACATTCCCTTACTATTTCCTTCAACCACGCCCACATTTCCATACTATTTCCTTCAACCACGCCGACATTCCCTTACTATTTCCTCCAACCACGCCGACATTCCCTTACTATTTCCTCTAAGCACGTCCACATTCCCTTACTATTTCCTCTAAGCACGTCCACATTATCTTACTATTTCCTCTAAGCACGTCCACATTCCCTTACTATTTCCTCCAACCACGCCGACATTCCCTTACTATTTCCTCTAAGCACGTCCACATTATCTTACTATTTCCTCTAAGCACGCCCACATTCCCTTACTATTTCCTCCAACCACGCCGACATTCCCTTACTATTTCCTCTAAGCACGTCCACATTACCTTACTATTTCCTCCAACCACGCCCACATTCCCTTACTATTTCCTCCAACCACGCCGACATTCCCTTACTATTTCTTCTAAGCACGTCCACATTACCTTACTATTTCCTCCAACCACGCCGACATTCCCTTACTATTTCCTCTAAGCACGTCCACATTACCTTACTATTTCCTCCAACCACGCCGACATTCCCTTACTATTTCCTCTAAGCACGTCCACATTACTTTACTATTTCCTCCAACCACGCCCACATTCCCTTACTATTTCCTCTAAGCACGTCCACATTCCCTTACTATTTCCTCCAACCATGCCCACATTCCCTTACTATTTCCTCTAAGCACGTCCACATTCCTTTACTATTTCCTCCAACCACGCCGACATTCCCTTACTATTTCCTCTAAGCACGTCCACATTACCTTACTATTTCCTCCAACCACGCCGACATTCCCTTACTATTTCCTCTAAGCACGTCCATATTACTTTACTATTCCCTCCAACCACGCCCACATTCCCTTACTATTTCCTCTAAGCACGTCCACATTACCTTACTATTTCCTCCAACCACGCCGACATTCCCTTACTATTTCCTCTAAGCACGTCCACATTACCTTACTATTTCCTCCAACCACGCCCACATTACCTTACTATTTCCTCCAACCACGCCGACATTACCTTACTATTTCCTCTAAGCACGTCCACATTACCTTACTATTTCCTCCAACCACGCCCACATTACCTTACTATTTCCTCCAACCACGCCGACATTCCCTTACTATTTCCTCTAAGCACGTCCACATTACCTTACTATTTCCTCCAACCACGCCGACATTCCAATACTATTTCCTCTAAGCACGCCCACATTACCTTACTATTTCCTCCAACCACGCCCACATTACCTTACTATTTCCTCCAACCACGCCCACATTACCTTACTATTTCCTCCAACCACGCCCACATTACCTTACTATTTCCTCCAACCACGCCCACGTTCCCTTACTATTTCCTCCAACCATGCCCACGTTCCCTTACTATTTCCTCCAACCACGCCCACGTTCCCTTACTATTTCCTCCAACCACGCCCACGTTCCCTTACTATTTCCTACAACCATGCCCACGTTCCCTTACTATTTCCTCCAACCACGCCCACGTTCCCTTACTATTTCCTCCAACCACGCCCACGTTCCCTTACTATTTCCTCCAACCACGCCCACGTTTCCTTACTATTTTCTCTAAGCACGTCCACATTACCTTACTATTTCCTCTAAGCACGTCCACATTACCTTACTATTTCCTCTAAGCACGTCCACATTACCTTACTATTTCCTCTAAGCACGTCCACATTACCTTACTATTTCCTCTAAGCACGTCCACATTACCTTACTATTTCCTCTAAGCACGTCCACATTACCTTACTATTTCCTCTAAGCACGTCCACATTACCTTACTATTTCCTCTAAGCACGTCCACATTACCTTACTATTTCCTCTAAGCACGTCCACATTACCTTACTATTTCCTCTAAGCACGCCCACATTCCCTTACTATTTCATCTAAGCACGCCCACATTACCTTACTATTTTCTATAAGTACGTCCACTTTACCTTACTATTTCCTCTAAGCACGTCCACATTACCTTACTATTTCCTCTAAGCACGCCCACATTCCCTTACTATTTCATCTAAGCACGCCCACATTCCCTTACTATTTCATCTAAGCACGCCCACATTCCCTTACTATTTTATCTAAGCACGCCCACATTCCCTTACTATTTCCTCTAAGCACGTCCACATTCCCTTACTATTTCCTCTAAGCACGCCCACATTCCCTTACTATTTCCTCTAAGCACGTCCACATTACCTTACTATTTTTTCTAAGCACGTCCACATTACCTTACTATTTCCTCTAAGCACGTCCACATTACCTTACTATTTCCTCTAAGCACGTCCACATTACCTTACTATTTCCTCTTAGCACGTCCACATTACCTTACTATTTCCTCTTAGCACGCCCACATTCCCTTACTATTTCCTTTAACCACGCCCACATTCCCTTACTATTTCCTCTAAGCACGCCCACATTCCCTTACTATTTCCTTTAACCACGCCTACCTTACTTTTCTATTTCCACTTTCCAACTTTCTTTTATTAAAATAATTTTCACTCTTTCACCGTGATCCATCAAACTCTTATATTCCGATCCCACTTATTCTTTTCTCACTTTCTTATAATCATCTCTCTCTATCTCTCTCTCTCTCTCTCTCTCTTCTTTCTCTCTCTTTCTTTCCCTCTCTCTTTCTATCTTTCTCTTTCTCTCTCTCTTTCTCTCTCTCTTTCTCTCTCTCTCTTTCACTCTCTCTTTCACTCTCTCTTTCTTGTTCTCTCTTTCTTTCTCTCTCTCTTTCTCTCCTTTTCTCTCGTTTTCTCTCTCTCTTTCTTTCTCTCTCTATCAATTTCTCTCTCTCTTTCTCAGCCTCTTTCTCTCGTTCTCTCTCTTTCCCTTTGCCTTTCTCTCTCTCTCTCTCTCATTCTCTCTCTTTCTCTCTCTCTACAAAATTGCAATCGCACAGAAAGAATAAACTACAACTGCAACCACGGTTGATCCAGCATTGTTGATAACTCAAATACAAGATAATCCCACTCCTCACACACGCAAATGTACAACACGCAAACGCACATACACCATCACACGCAGTTCTATGCTGACGGGTTTGGCTATTCAATGATTTAATTCCATGGAAAAATTCTTTGAAAATGTCAGCTGTCGCCAGCTTGAGATAGTTTCTGTTTGTTTATCTGGGAGGTTTCCGCCAATTAGTGACTGTTTGAACCTGTCGTAATTAGCGTTCTCCAACAGCCAAACTGCGGAACAGAATCCACGAAGAAGTTAGCGAGGGCTACTTAAGCGTAGAGCAAGAGTGTGGCTACTTTCATCGCTACGGCGTGAAGAGAGTGTAGCTTAAAGGTATGTTTACATATCTCTGTTATACTTTTCTCACTTCAAATTACTTCAACGCTAAAACCTCTTTTGAACTGGACTACAAAGGACAAGAGGTAGGGTTCGATCCCAACCGACGGCTTCCGGACTCACCCAGCCTTTAATGGGTACCGGATTTTTTTCTGGGAAAGTAAAGCGGCACGGGCGTAATACCGACCACATTACCCCAAAAATCATGTGCTGAAGGTCTGTAAAATTTATGGTCACTAACACCACAATCCCTATACGCCAGTTGGCATGACAGGGGCACTTTACTTTACTTTTACCACTTTACATTTCTGTTGTTATCACTTTTAGTATATCGTTTCTCAAACGAGAATTGCTGTCTCTTCCTGTTCCCCTCGACCTCGCTGTTTCCCCGTGCTCCCCTCGAATCTAACTTTCCCCTCGCGCTCCCCTCGACTTAGATGTCTTCTCGTTCTCTCCTCGACCTAGCTGCCCCAACCTCACACATTTTGCTCCCTTCGTCTAGCTGCCCTCCTCGACCTATTTGCAACCCTTTCTTCCCCTTGACAAAGCTGCTCCCCATCCTATTTTTCTCCCCTCGGCCTATATGTCCCCTCGGCCTATATGTCCCCTTGGACTTTATGTCCTCACGGACCTGAAGCTTTGTCTCACGAGTCTGCCACGTGACATTCCCGGAGCTGAGATTCTCAAGATCAACATTCTTTCACTCTACGCACCTGCTAAATGTCACAGCCATACTGAATTAGTCACCTCTGGTAAATGTCACAGCTATACTGAATTAGTCACCTCTCGTAAATGTCACAGCTATACTGAATTAGTCGCCTCTTGTAAATGTCACAGCCGTACTGAATTAGTCACCTCTGGTAAATTTCACATATGTACTGAATTAGTCACCTCTGTTAAATGTCACAGCAGGACTAATTTGTCACCCCTCTTTAATTAAACTACAGTTATACATGTATGAGAAGGCAATTAGCGCTGAAAGTCAGGGTCCACAGTGAATGCTTGCAGTTTCGGTTCAATTTGACCAGTTCCATGCACTATTTGGAGCCGCGATAGCTCAGTGGTTAGTGAACTGGACTACAAAGGACAAGAGGTAGGGTTCGATGCCTACCGACGGCTTTCAGGTTCACCCAGCATTTAATGGGTACCGGATATTTTTATGGGAAAGTGAAGCGGCACGGGCGTGATACCGTCCACATTACCCCAAAAATCATGTGATACACTCGACAACCTACACACAAGCAGCAAGCCACACTAGACAACCTACATACACCCATTATGACACACTAGACAACCTGCAAACAGCCATCATGTCACACTCGAAAACCTTCATACATCCATAACGACACACTCGACAACCTATATTTTCAACGTTGTGACAATAAGACGAGATTTTTGTGTTTTTGAGTTACATTATTTTGTCTTTTGGACTTTGGGTATACATTTTTCGCCTTTTGTGTGTAACTAGTATCACTTTGGGACTATTTTTCTAGAGTTCGAGTTCAACCTTTTGGTTATGCGACGAAATTTGTGTATTTTGAGGTTAAATTGTTTTTCTTTTGGACTAACTTTTTGGACTTTGGATATACCATCTTGATGTTTTGTGTCTAATTTATGTGACTTTGGGACTAGATTTTTAGGGTTTTCAGTTCATTTTTTGAAAATGCGATGAAATTTGTGTGTTTTGGTGTTAAATTACTTGTCTTTTGGACTAACTTTTTGGACTTTGAATATACCTTTTTGGCCTTTCGTATCTAATTATTTTGACTTTGGACCTACATTTTTGGGGTTTTGGGTCCAAAATTGTGACTATGAGTCGAAATTTTGGGGTTTGGAACTAAGTTTTCTGACCGGTAATGATCACCTTTACTGTTGTCTGTCATTCGTTGAAGTGATAAAGATATGGAACTCTAAAGTCTTATCTTTTCGTGGGTTTGTGAGTAACGTTTTGGTCTTTGGTACTCAATTTTCTGAGCTGTGATAATTACTTTTAATGATGTCTGTTATTCATTGAAGTGGGAAACATTGGTATTACAATCTTCAGAGCTCAAAATGAGGTTATAGAACTCCTCTGGTATTGCCTCTGGGGTCAAATAGAGTTCAAGTAACCCACCACCCGCATTACTCTCCCCCAACGCTGACTCGACAAGCACTACATATGATTCGCCTAATGCGCTTCTCTGATTAGTTATAACCCAGATGTCAGTCATTTCTTTGCTTCGCCTCCCATGCTAATGCTATTTTCTGATTGGTTAATCCAGCTGTCAGTCATTTCTTTGCTCCGCCTCCCATAGTAATACTCTTTTATGATTGGTTAATCCAGATATCTGTCATACTCAGTCTCTGATTGGTTAATTTATACAACTGTTGCCAGATTATATTTAAACTAGACCCAAGACCAAATTCATGTTATAAGTTTGGTTGATCCAAGGAAGGTTATTTTCATACCCCTGTTCCGTCTATAGGATTGAGACTATATTTTGCACTCTTATTTGGAACATTTTTTTCCTCTTAAAGATCGTATGTTAATGTTTATCGATAAAAGGTTTTCAATTTTATTGATGTGTTTAAAGAAATTGAAGTAAGTAGTGTTGAATGTATTATTCCTTCATTTTTTTACGTATGTTTTATTTTTACTGGTTGTTTAAGGTAGTTATTTTAAGTCTCGTTGTGATTGTTATTCAATGTATTTAAACTAGGTATGTTAAGTATTGTTGACAAAAGGTTATTTGTTTTATATTTTCCCTCAAGATGGTTTCTAATAATGAGAATCTTCTGGTGAACCTCAACGTCAATTGTGTCCAAAGAAGTTTAAACGGCGCCAAGCTATGCTTCAGCATATACGGGCCGCAAATCGCCTTATTATATACGCCATGCTTGTACTATTTGTCAACGTACGTATACATGTCGAAGTTCTTTAGCCAGCCATAGGAGACTAAAATATTCGGTTTCTACAACAGTACCTTCACCAGTGGTACGGTCTACAACACCCACTTCACCACTGGCACCCTATACAACACCAACTTCTCCGCCACCGGTTGTCCCTTCATCAGCAACCAAACGAAAGATAGACGAAGAACATTCACCTCCAAGTAACACAAGAACGATGACCCTTTAGCACCAGTGCCGGATGATTTGCGAGCTGTATATCAACAAAACTGGTCAGCTATAAACACCCACGCAACTATCAACAAGACAGTTTCCACATATACATTCTTCCACTCACCTGATCGCCCATTCACCACAGACTGGTCTGCTCTTCTAAGTGATGTGTTTGATAGTCAGACAACTCGTTTTAAAATTAACTATGGCCACCATCATATTCTCAGACACAGATAGAGTGGTGATCTACGCTCCTTCCACTCTTCCCTCAATAACTCGGCTGTTCTCGAGTTCCCCCGTTTAATCAATAATCTTGGAGATTTCACCAGATTCGTTGATTCTCTAAACGAAGCATATCCCGCAGACACTGCACTCCTCAACAGACCCGACACTAAGTGGATGGTGGAGAGCATTCCCGCCACTAGTTTTTATTTATTTCATCTACATGACTTCCCGATCAGTTGATAAGTCGTCACGTTCCAGCTTGTGTGGTCAAAAGAGAGAAAGCGAGGAGGGAAGGTGCCATTGTAGGATAGAAGACTAGGAGGGGATAGGAGAAAGAGAAAGAGAGAGAAAGAGAGGGGGGGGGGGTTAAACTTTTACTGTACAAGTATAAAATATCTGTTATCTCTGATGTGTTAATAAAATCTTTATTGTGAAAAATTACATAGAAAGTATCATATTTGTTTATTTTATTTGTCTTGGTTAATTTGCTTGTCATAGAGAGAGAGAGAGAGAGAGCGAGAGAGATTGAGTCTTTCAACTCTGCGAAGTGGACACGGATAGTCTGTACTTGGCGCTCAGCGAGACATAATTGGAAGGAGTCGTTAAAACCGATAAGGTGAACAATTTTTCCTCACAGTACGAACAATGGTTCGCCTCGAAGACTTGTGAGGATCATCACACAGATTTCATTCAGCGCAAGGGGCAGCGTAGAGTATGACTGTTCCGAGGAGACAGGCAAGACAGTTATACAACAAACGGATTCCTGGTCTGTTCAAATTGGAATATTCGGGTGATGGGATGATATCTTTATGTAGCAAGACCTATTACTGTTTTGGGGATTACGCGAAAGTTAGCTCCAAGGGTCTTAATAAACCCAAAAAAAATTCATCGGCGACACCCAGGAGGCAGCGGCACTAGCGGCGGGCGCCGTTCACCAGTGGCTGTCGCCGACGACTGTGGCACCAGCCTACCATGGTCCTAAATGCCATATATCACTACTCACGTTTCACTGAAACCAGCTCACGCACTATTTAATCCTTCATGTTTCACTGAGACCAGTTTCATGCACTATTTAATCCTTAAGTTTTCTCTGAGACTAGTTTTATGCACTATTTAATCCACTGAGACCAGCTCCATGAACTATTAATAACTATAATAAATAATGAACCTGTAGTGGTTCATTGACATTACCTGCACACTTTTTAAAATCTGTCACTAATTTCATAGATTAATTATGTTCACTCTGTGACAGGATAGGTGAATTAAAGCATTTCTTATCAGCTTATAACAGTGACATCAAATAGCAGTCGCCAGTAGTTAATGACAGTACGTAAGCAATGGCAAGTTCATAGCGGTTAGTGGAAGAAGCCGAGGACGAGTAGATAGGAATGAAGAAAGGGTAGTACTTGGACATATCAAGTTTCGGGAGAATTGACATTTTTCTAGCAATTATTGTAAAGGTGTGTATAAGCACATGGTTTGACTCGTCAGGTAAGGATGTTGACAAACAACTTCCAGGACAGGTCAAAGTCATGAAATAAACATCATTATTTTGAAACTCACGTCAAGCTGACCAGAGGTTACTTGAGAATCACGAAAACAGCCTGTTTGGACCATTCTAAAACGTAAGAGTTCACTGAAAGAAGTACCAAGACGTCAGTTGTTGTGATAGTTTGGAGGCAAAAGTCACTTAGGTAAACTTCCGATTGGTCGGAAGATGTCGCAGGTTCGGCATCGTGACGGCCCATTGGACGCAGATTCGTCTCTGACGTACAGCGCGGTAAATGAGACTTCAATATAAAAACGTAGGCACGCAAGATAAGTCAAGCAGTTAGGACAGACAAGGAAGTCCGTAGTCTGGCACAGGAGTCAGAAGAGTTAGTAAGTCAGACAGTAGTAAGAAGTAGTAAACAAAGTTAGTCAAGAATCATAAATGTAGACTAGTCAAGTTTAGAGTAGAGAACATAGGAAAGATAGAAGTGACTTAGAAACTTGGTAGTTGAGCATAGACACTACTACTTGAGAACCAGAACAAGTATATTAGAACATAGAGAACATTTTGTTGTGAAAGTGTTTTTAAGTGTATTTCAAGTTGTGCTTCAGAGAACAAGTCCTAAGTTGTGAGAGAGATTTAATTTTACATGCCACAGCAGATGAGCGCTTGTGGCCATTCAATATCTATTCGGCGGTAGCCTCTGAGTGTCCAGAATTAAAGAACAGTAACTCTAAGTGCTTTCACTATTATGTATCATGTGCTAAGTTAAAGATCTTCTTTTCTTTTCTCTTTCTCACTGATACCGAAAAGGTGTCGTGGTTTATATCATTTGTCGTTCTTGAGCTGCTCGAACTGTCTGAATTAGTGATTTTCCTTTGTTGTTACATGTCTCTGTCACTGCATCTATCCATCTTCTTCTGGGTCTTCCTCTTGGTCTTTTTCCATGTATTCTCGAGAAGAATGCCCTTGATGGTGATTGGTAGGGATTCATTCTGACCAGGTGCCAGACCATTTAAGTTGTTGTTCTATATATTCTTGGCAGGGTTTTATTCCTACCATTTTTCTTATGGTTTGATTTGGTATTTTATCTCTTCTTGTGCTGTTTGTTACTTTTCTCAAGCATCGCATCTCACATGTATTGATCTTTCTTAAACGTGATTTAGAAAGTTGAAGATCAATAAACTTAAATATGAATTATGACTGAATAGTCTGGGATTATTGTGTTTACTGCGTTGTGAACAATGTAATGTGACTAACTATCTTCTTCTTCTTCTTCTTCTTCTTCTTTTTCCTTTCCTTCCTCATCTGCCTTTCAGCGTCGAGGGGAGATATAATTTGCGGTCTTTTGCTCTTCTGTTCGCCTCTGCTGCTATTATGTTTCCTAGTGCTTCTAATATTCCATCGACCCATCTTTTACGTGGTCGACCCTTGGGTCTGGTGTTCTCACAACGTTTGTTGAAGGCTCGTTGTGTTGTGTTTTGTTCTTTCTGCCTTGTCCCATGGCCAAACCATTTTATCTGTTCTTTCCTTCTATATTCTATGGCGGCGGCTATTGCTAGCTTTTTTCTCAGTTCTTCATTTCTGATCTTATCTCTCAGACTGTTTCCTGTCATTCGTCTAACACATTTCATCTCTGTAGAGGTTATTTTTCTTATTGTTCTTGCATCTAGGGTCCAGGTCTGGCATTGGTAGCACAACGTTGGGATGAAGATTGTATTGTATAGTGCTCGTTTTGCCTCCAGAGTTATTTCCTTGTTGGACAATAGTGGTGATAACTGTCCGATGATTTGACAAGCTTTGTTGCATCCTGATTCTATCTCTGCTGTTTGAGAATTATCGTTTGTCACTAGACTTCCTAGGTATTTGAATTCCTCTACTTGTTTTAGTTGTCTGCCTTCTATAGTTATGTTGATGTTCTGTTTATTTTTGTCGACATTCATGACTTCTGTTTTGTTGATTTTCATGTTGTATTTTGTGCCTGAGATGTTGAGTTTATTTAAGTGTTCTTGTAGGTCTTCTATTGTTTCATGTATTAGTGCCTGATAGTTGCAAATAGAAGCTCGTTGATCTCCTCTGTCTCTGATGGGTTGGCTAGCTTGCATATATGGTCCATGTATGTAATAAACAGTAGGGGGGATAGTACGCACCCCTGTCTTACACCTGATCTAACTTCGAAGTGGTCTGTGTAGCCTGCTGATGTTCTGACCCTGCAGCTGCTGTTGACGTATAGCATTTTAATAAGGTTGATTATATGTTGGCTTACTCCGTATGTTGTTAGAATCTCCCACAGTTGTTCTCTGTTAACTCTGTCGAATGCTTTTTCCTGACTCTAACTGTAAACAAGATAAATAACCTAAGCAACACTGGTATAAAACTCTGCCTTATTTAATATGTCACCGATCACATAGATTAATTACGTTAACTCTGCCTTATTTAATCTGTCATCGATCACATAGATTAATTGTTTACTCTGTTTTATTTAATCTGTCACCGATCACATAGATTGATTATGTTAGCTCTGCCTTATTTAATCTGTCACCGATCACATAGATTAATTGTTTACTCTGTTTTATTTAATCTGTCACCGATCACATAGATTAATTGTTTACTCTGTTTTATTTAATCTGTCACCTATCATATAGATTAATTATGTTTCCTCTGCCTCATTTCATCTGCCACCTATCACATAGATTAATTATGTTTACTCTGTCTTATTTAATCTGTCATCCATCACATAGATTAATTATGTTTACTCTGTATTATTTAATCTGTCACCTATCACATAGATTAATTATGTTTACTCTGTATTATTTAATCTGTCACCCATCACATAGATTAATTATGTTTACTCTGTATTATTTAATCTGTCACCGATCCCATAGATTAATTAATTATGTTTACTCTGTCTTATTTAATCTGTCACCGATCACATAGATTAATTATGTTTACTCTGTCTTATTTAATATGTCACCCATCATATAGATTAATTATGTTTACTCTGTATTATTTAATCTGTCACCTATCACATAGACTAATTATGTTTACTCTGTATTATTTAATCTGTCACCTATCACATAGATTAATTATGTTTCCTCTGCCTCATTTCATCTGTCACCGATCACATAGATTAATTATGTTTACTCTGTCTTATTTAATCTGTCACCCATCACATAAATTAATTATGTTTCATCATCATCATTGAGTGCCGTCTCCGTATCGAAGGTTGACTACCATGGAGCACCAATTCCACTCTGTCTCTTGCTTTGATGGTGGAGATTGTCATAGGTTGACTTGTCCATCTTTTGATGTTACTCGTCCATGTTAGTCTTGGTCTGCCTCTGCCTCTTTTACCGTGTATTTTCCCTTCCAATATTACTTTTATTAGGCTGTTGTGTCTTTTTACATGCCCCAAAAATTTCATTTGTTTTGTTCTAATTGTGTTTAGTAGTTCTCTTTTTATTTTCAGTTGTTTTAAAACTTTATCGTTTGTTTTCTTTTCTTTCCATCCAATTCTACCTATTCTTCTATAAATCCACTTTTCAAAGGTTTCAATTTTCTTTTCTGTTTTCTTGTCTAATGTCCATGTTTCTGTACCATATAGGAATATTAAGAAAATGTAACATTTTGCTATTCTTAGTCTTAGCCCTGGTGTTATTTGTTTTGATGTTAGTATTAAATTATGTTTACTCTGCCTTATTTAATTTATCACGGATTACATAGATTAATTATGTGTTTTGTACGTGTGAATTGTCACGGATCACGTCGATTAATTACGTGTCTTTTACGCGTGAATTTGTCACGGATCACATTGATTAATTACGTGATTTTACGTGTGAATTTGTCACGGTTCCTGTGGTAGATTAATTACGTTATCCATCTCTGTAACAAGTCACAGAGATACGTTATCATCATGTGTTACGTTATCATCATGTGTTTCTCTTTTGTGACAAATCTTGTTTGTAGGGAGGGAGCATTGAGAGAGAGAGAGAGAGAGAGAGAGAGAGAGGCAGGCACACTCCCTCATAAGCTGATGTTGTCGCCCCACAGGAGCCGACACTGCAGGGCTGTGATTGTTTCTCTCTTGGATAGAAGGCAGCGGCTGATGGAATTAGCTGATATTAATGTCCGTGGTCTAACCTGACGGATGACAGATGACGGCTGATCCTGATTACAGATGATGGAGAACCGCATGTTTCATGAGCTATTCCTGAGATTGGACAACGCTTCTTTCTTCACCAGATGCGTGTGTATGTGAATATGTGTGACAACATCTGGACTGATTAATCCATCATTCATTCCTTGGCCCCGACGCACTTGTGTGTGACGCGCTGTCGTTCTATCTATGTGCGTATGTGACACGCTGTCGCTATGTATGTGTGTGTGGCTTCCATAAGGTGTCACAATAAAACAATAATTAATCACGATCTACGCTACATCTAGACGCCATCTCCTGAACGGTGAGTCCACCGATTCCCCTATATGAGGGGTTTTTTTTGGTGACTGACCTTTGTTGTTATTTTAACTGTTCATATTGGCTTCCATATTCTCTTTTATCATCAATAATCATTCATAGCAAAATGTTACATCTTCTCAATATTCCTGTATGGTGCAGAAACATGGACATTAGACAAGAAAACAGAAAGGAGAATTGAAGCCTTTGAAATATGGATTTATAGAAGAATAGGTAGAATTGGATGGAAAGAAAATAAACAAACGATACAGTTTTAAAACAAATAAAAATAAAAAGAGAACTACTAAATACAATTAAGACAAGACAAATGAAATTTTTGGGGCACATTAAAAGACACAACAGCCTACTAAAAAATAATATTGCAAGGGAAAATACAAGGTAACAGAGGCAGACCAAGACTAACATGGACGAGTAACATCAAAAGATGGACAAGTCAATCTATGACAACCTGCACCATCAAAGCAAGAAACAGAGTGGAATGGTGATCCATGGTAGCCAACCTTCGTTGCGGAGACGGCACTCGATGATGATGATGATGATGATGAGTCAGTCGACTATGGGAGCCACGATAGCTCGGTGGTTAGTGGACTGGACTACAAAGGACAAGAGGTAGGGTTCGATCCCAACCGACGGCTTCCGGGTTCACCCAACCTTAAATGGGTACCGGAATTTTTTGTGGGAAAGTAAAGCGGAACGGGCGTAATACCGACCACATTACCCCATAAATCATTTGCTGAAGGTCTGTAAAATTTATGGTCACTAACACCATATTCCCTATACGTCACTTGGCGTGACGGGGGTACTTTACTTTATTTTTTAATCAGTTGACAATTCTAGAATATTAGGATATCGTATTGTTGGAAGAGTCATAATAATTGGTCGGTGGATATCTGTTGCTGTTGAGGGGGTTCTTTTTCATCTTCTTCTTCTTCTTCTACCTTTCAGCTCCCTGTGGAGCATAGGTCTTCAACAAACACTTTTCCAAGTCGTTCTGTTTCTTGCCATTCTTTTAAGATCATTCCATGTCTTCACCATCATCTTCATCTCTGCTTCTATCTGTCTTCTCCAACAATTCCTTGGTCTTCCTCTTTGTCTTTTTCTTGGGGATTCCAAAAAAGGGCATATTGAGTATTACTTTCATTTGGCTTCAGCAGTGTGTGTCCTCTCCGGTGCCATCGTCTTCGCTGTATCTCTTTATCCAGTGATTGGTACATTTCCATAATTCTATGTTAGTGCTTTTGTCCTGCCATTTCATCCTTTTATTCTGTGTAATCCACAATTCCGCATCCATTAATGAAAGTCTGCATCTTCATGATTGTCATTTTAGTTGTTGTCCATGTTTCACAGCCATACAATAAGACTGACTTAAGAGTGGAGCTGAACATTTTTATTTTAGTATATAACCTAATTTCTTTGGACTTCCATATGTTTCCCAGTGCAACAAAAGCTCCTCTTGCTTTTGATATCCTTATTTTGGTATCATTTTATGTTCCTCTCTCTTTGTCTATATTACTGCCCAGATATATGTAAGATTGTACGTCTAGTAGAGGTATTTCTCTTATGCTTATTTAGTTATTGCCAACTGTATTCTCCTAATTTTGGTCCTATCTCTATTAATCTTCAGTCCTAGCTGTTGTGATCTCTGATCAATTATGCTCATTTTATCCTGCATCTGTTGATGGCTGTGTGATAGGAGAGCTATGTCATCAGCAAGGTCTAAATCATTAAGTTGTTTGGTCAGTGACCACTGGATTCCATTTCTGTTGTTTTGAGTTATTTTCATAATCCAATCTATGGCCAGTAGAAAGAGAAATGGAGACAGAAGACATCCCTGCCTTACTCCTGTTCTTATTTCAAATGCTTCTGTAAGCTGTCCTTCATGCACCACACTACATTTTGTTCCTTCATACATTGTTTTTATCAGGTTAATAAACTTTATGGGGATTCCGTAATGACTCAGCAACTTCCAAAGCATTCCTCTGTCTAAACTAACAAATGCCTTTTCGTAATCTATGAATCCAATATAAAGTGGGGACAGGAAAGGGGGGGGGGGGGGGTTTGGTCCGTGGATAAATGTTGTTGTTCTTGTTGGAGGTTTAGTGGTCCGCTGATATATGTTCTTGTTGTTGGAGGTTTAGTGGTCCGCTGATATATGTTCTTGTTGTTAGAGGTTTAGTGGTCCGCTGATATATGTTCTTGTTGTTAGAGGTTTAGTGGTCCGCTGATATATGTTCTCGTTGTTGGAGGTTTAGTGGTCCGCTGATATATGTTCTCGTTGTTGGAGGTTTAGTGGTCCGCAGATATATGTTCTCGTTGTTGGAGGTTTAGTGGTCCGCTGATATATGTTCTTGTTGTTGGAAGTTTAGTGGTCCACTGATATATGTTCTTGTTGTTGTTGGAGGTTTAGTGGTCCGCAGATATATGTTCTCGTTGTTGGAGGTTTAGTGGTCCGCTGATATATGTTCTCGTTGTTGGAGGTTTAGTGGTCCACTGATATATGTTCTTGTTGTTGTTGGAGGTTTAGTGGTCCGCTGATATATGTTCTCGTTGTTGGAGGTTTAGTGGTCCGCAGATATATGTTCTTGTTGTTGGAGGTTTAGTGGTCCGCTGATATATGTTCTTGTTGTTGGAGGTTTAGTGGTCCGCTGATATATGTTCCTGTAGTTGGAGGTTTAGTGGTCCGCTGATATATGTTCTTGTTGTTGGAGGTTTAGTGGTCCGCTGATATATGTTCTTGTTGTTGGAGGTTTAGTGGTCTGTGAATATATGTCGTTGTTGATGGTATCCTAGAGAATTATGCTCCATGTGCACGGACTCCGTAGCACGCTTTACCATCCAGTGCTGCCCGCATTACTAATGCCACTCTTCTTAAAAATCAATTGTGGTCATTTTACGGCACCCCACCAGCACAATAGTGAAAAAAAACAAGTTCTTTAACATACAGAACTATACGTTGTTTGATAATAGGGACGCATAAGTCCCAACATACACTACTGTAGAAATGATAGGGGCGCACAAGTACCCCACGTGTATAGCTAGAGTGATAATAGGGGCGCACAAGTCCCCCTCATGGATAGAGTGATAATAGGAGCGCACAAGTCCCCCTCATGGATAGATGAAGAGATAGAAGGGGCGCAAAGTCTCCCACATGTATAGTTGTGATAATAGGGGCGCACAAGTCCACCTCGTGTACAGTTGTAGTGATAATAGGGGCGCACAAGTCCCCCTCATGTACAGTTGTAGTGATAATAGGGGCGCACAAGTCCCCCTCATGGATAGCTGGAGTGATAATAGGGGCGCAGAGTCTCCCACATGTATAGTTGTGATAATAGGGGCACACAAGTCACCCTCATAAATTGCTAGAGTGAAAATAGGGGCGCATAGTCTCCCACATGTATAGCTAGAGTGATAATAGGGGCACAGAAGTCGCCCTCATGTATAGCTAGAGTGATAATAGGGGCACACAGGTCCCCCTCATGTATAGCTAGAGTGATAATAGGGGCACACAGGTCCCCCTCATGTATAGCTAGAGTGATAATAGGGGCGCAGAATCTCCCACATGTATAGTGATAATAGGGGCACACAAGTCACCCTCATGTATAGCTAGAGTGATAGAAGGGGCGCAGAGTCTCCCACATGTATAGTTGTGATAATAGGGGCACACAAGTCACCATCATGGATAGCTAGAGTGATAATAGGGGCACACAAGTCACCCTCATGGATAGCTATATAGAGTGATAATAGGGGCGCAGAGTCTCCCACATGTATAGTTGTGATAATAGGGGCACACAAGTCACCCTCATTGATAGGTAGAATGATAATAGGGGCGCAGAGTCTCCCACATGTATAGTTGTGATAATAGGGGCACACAAGTCCCCCTCATGTATAACTAGAGTGATAATAGGGGCGCAGAGTCTCCCACATTTATAGTTGTGATAATAGGGGCACAAAAGTCACCCTCATGGATAGATGGAGTGATAGAAGGGGCGCAGAGTCTCCCACATGTATAGTTGTGATAATAGGGGCACACAAGTCCCCCTCATGTATAGCTAGAGTGATAATAGGGGCACACAAGTCCCCCACATGTATAGCTAGAGTGATAATAGGGGCACACAAGTCCCCCTCATGTATAGCTGCAGTGATAATAGGGGCACACAAGTCACCCTCATGGATAGATGGAGTGATAGAAGGGGCGCAGAGTCTCCCACATGTATAGTTGTGATAATAAGGGCACACAGGTCCCCCTCATGTATAGCTAGAGTGATAATAGGGGCACACAAGTCCCCCTCATGTATAGCTGCAGTGATAATAGGGGCGCAGAGTCTCCCACATGTATAATTGTGATAATAATGGCACACAAGTCCCCCTCATGGATAGCTAGAATGATAATAAGGGCGCAGAGTCTCCCACAAGTATAGTTGTGATGAAGATAGTGGCGCACAAGTCTCCAACATGTATAGCTGTAGTGAAGATAGTGGCGCACAAGTCTCCAACATAACGGAGCGCACAGATCTCCCACATAAACAATTCCAGATATAATGAAAGCGCACAAGACTCCAGTCTCAACTGAATAAAATAGAGAATATGAAATAACAGATCTTGAATTGTTTTTTTTTCTCCTTTTTTTTTCGTTCGCCAGAATTCACCTCTGGCATTGTCTCTAGAGATCACCAGGAACTGAATTTTGCCGTGTTAATCCGTTTTCCCTGGCAGACATGTGCACAGTGGTCCCTCGCCGTTGAGGCAGATAACTCCAACTTCGAAGTAGAGGAGTAGCTAGGGATTTCAGCACCAGGTGACAACGTCGTTACAAGGTGTGAACCATAAGGGTGGTCCGTCATGCTTTCATGTAAAATTTTGAGTTTGAGAACATGAAAGTTGAATTTCATGGCAAATTTTTGGGGTATGATGAAGAAGTAAAATAATTACTGAAATAATGGTCAATTGGCACCCACACCCCAGATGCTGCCCTCGGGGACAGATACTCGCACGGGCATTTACAGCGCGCTCGGTGGGCAGAGTAATCAAGGAAGACAGTGGTGCATACGTTATGACCACGAGTAGCATGACGATGGAGTTGATGGCAATGACCAGGGCATTCATCTGGTTAGAGTTACAAGACTACACTCACGCCAGCATACTGGTTTTATGAGCATGATAAGAAAAGTGGAGGCGTGCTCTGTACGTATGCATTGGGTAGAGTCATTGCAGAAGTCCAAAATACGTAGACACATTTGTCTTCGTCCCTGGACATACGGGAGTAGCGGGAAATGAGAGAGCGTACAGGTTGGCTAGCTGCGCTGTCGTTGAGGAAGGTCAACAAATAGATCGGGCGGTCATCATCAATGCCCTCCGGGAAGTGGGAAAGGCACATAATTTCGACAAATATGAGTCCAAGTCACTCCTTCGAATGAAAGAGATGGGAGTTAAGATGGTCACAACCAGAAACGAGAACTTCCGGTATATGGTGGATAGGCGGCGGGAACAATTGAAGGCTATACATGAAAAGTGTTCCTTGTTGCAGTTTCCTCATATTCCAAGTCCGGCTTGTTGCAGGAGCTACTGAGTTAAGTGCTCTGTGCACACCGTGAGCTGTGTGTCTCATCCGTTTTGATCATGTTTCGATATTCCAATTGTTTACGATGAATGATGATATCGTATGACAGGGAACAGTTGGCTGTGTTCACTTTCTGCACGGTTTCGCCTTATGTCTTTCGGCGTGTGCTGAGACTGCTACGATGGGGACTACAGTTACCTTTCTTTGTTTGGGAGATGAGATTCGGATGATTCCGCCGGCACGGGCGGTTGAGCAATTATGGATTTTAATTCGTTTGCAGTGATACCGGGGCCTTCCATAATCGAATATAAACAAACAACCAGAAATGAGAAACATAGTGGGCGTGTAAGAAGACTTATCAACCAACACAGAACTGGAGTCGTCAGTCGCTGGACACTGAGGGACTTGCTGAAGAGGGGATCTGAGCACCTATGGACATGTTCGCAGTGCAATGATGATGACCCGCTAATAACTCAATAACTCAATCCGCCCGTCTAGCTAGCGCTGCCCTATCACCCCACTTCTGTGAGCGGACGGAGAAGTGTTATCACTCATTTCATCAACAAGGTCTGAAAATGGGTCACAACAAGGCTGGGTCTCGGTAGCGGGTTACTATCAAAGTGGATCTCATTAATGGTTTAGACAGAGACAGAGAGTACCTTCATTAATGGATACTTGCGCAGAATGAAAGGATGGAAATGGGAGGACAAAATCACTGACATGGAATTATGGAAATGTACCAGGCAAATACCAGTGGATAAAGAGATACAGCGAAGACGATGGCACTGGATAGGACACACACTGCGGAAGCCAAATGAGAGTATTACACAACAGGCCCTATTCTGGAATCCCCAATGAAAGAGACAAAGAGGAAGACCAAAATATTATTGGAGAAGACAGATGGAAGCAGAGATGAAAATAATGGAGAAGACTAGGAATGAACTTAAAAGAATAGATAGAAACAAAACGGTTTGGAAAGTGTTTGTTGAAGTCCTATGCTCCACAGGGAGCTGAAAGGTAGAAGAGAGGAAGATTTTAAAAAAGTGGATCCCTTTAATGAAATATATAAAGGTAGGAACTTGTTAATGGTAAATGGTATAGGAAACCATAGGAGCTTAGTACTGATGATAGATTCGTTATGATGATTATTTTTGTTTTTACGTCGTTATGATGATTATTTTTGTTTTTACGTCGTTATGATGATTATTTTTGTTTTTACGTCGTTATGGTGATTATTGTTGTTTTTACGTCGTATGATGATTATTTTTGTTTTTACGTCGTTATGATGATTATTTTTGTTTTTACGTCGTTATGATGATTATTTTTCTTTTTACGTCGTTATGATGATAATTTCAGCCTTAATAGCAAAAAGACGAAAGTAATGGTAACAACAAAGAAAAAGACATCACCTCAGTGCAAAATAAAGACAAGTGGAACAATATTAAAACAGGTAAATGAATTTAAATATTTGGGAACTTTGTTAACCTCAGACGGAAGATGTACAAAAGAGGTGAGATGTAGAATGGCTCAGGCAAAAGCAGCTTTTCAAAAAATGAGGAAGATACGGTTGAATCCATTTTTTGACAATAGAAACAAGAAAAAGAGTTCTTAAATGTTATGTAGAGCCAGTTTTAACATATGGATGCGAATCATGGACAATAGGACAACTGACAAGAAAATCACTGGAGTCTGTAGAAATGTGGTTTTACCGAAGAATCTTGAGGTTACCATAGACAGCTAAGAAGAGTAATGATAACGTTCTGATAGAGGCCAAATCAAAAAGAGAGCTAATTTTCAATATTAGGAAGAAACAATCATCATTTTTTTGCCATGTCAAGAAGAGAAGAGAACAAATGGAATATATTGTAACAACTGGGAAAAGTGAAGGACGAAGAGACAGAGGGAAGCAAAGAGAAAAGATACCAGACAGCTTAAGAGAATGGCTTGGCAGCAGGTCAACAACAGAAATGATAAATAGCTGTCGAAATCGAAAGTTGTAACTATACATGATCACCTACGCCAGCAGGCACGGTACTTGATGATGATGAGTATTATCAACACACTATCATCATGTGCATCATAAGTAGAAAATAATTGCCATCATAAACCACTACAACCATCATTAGCGCCATACTACATCCCACGCCATTCTACATTAATCAAAAAATGAACGTGACGTTTCAAATGCCGTTGTCAGCGCTTTAAACGCTGGCAGTTCCGGCCTATGGTGGGTACAGATGCCCTAGGCAGGTAGTTAGTCACGCGCTGCGTCATGTGACATTTTGTTGACCTGCTGTGAGTGGTCGGACCGTTGAGATCGGTCTCGTGATGTAGAACACATAAAAGACATGCGTGCCAGAGAACTGCACGAGAAGTATTCGAGGGCCCCCATTGGCTTGTGACCTGGTTATGGGAGAGCAGTTTGTTCAGTTCCTAAGGATCAATTAAAATAATTAGGTTCAGTAAGGGAGGAACAGTTATCGTTCATGATGATCTCAGACAGCCCACATTATTGTACAATTACTGCCAGCTCACAGACTTTCAGAAACACCCTCTCACACAAACATTAACACCATTTTACACAGACACAAACACTCTATCACACAGCTACAAAAACCCTCTCAGAATGTCACAAACACCCTCTCACACAGTCACAAACACCCTGAAACACAGACAACCACTTACACAAAAAAGCAATACCATCTTACAGTGTCACAAAACACCCTCTTACACAGACACAAACACCCTATCACACAGTCACAAATACCATCTCACACAGATACAAACACCCTCTTACACAGTCACAAACACCCTCATACACAAACACTCTCTCAAACAGCTACAAACACTCGCTCACACAGTCACAACCATCCTCAGACACAGACACAAACACCATCTTACAGTGTCACAAACACCATCTTACACAGACACAAACACCCTCTTACACAGTCACAAACACCCCCTTACACAGACACAAACACCCTCTTACACAGACACAAACACCCTCTTACACAGACACAAACACCTTCTTACACATACACAAACACCCTCTTACATGGACACAGATAACCACTCAAACACCCATAAACACCCTTTCCAACACCCATTCAAACACAGACTAACACATTCCTCCACCCTCAACCCTCCACTTTCACAGCATACAAGCAACATACGCCCTCGCAAATAATCGCGGACAGCCGCTAACATAACCACAGACACCACCTCACATAATTACAGATTCCTACGCATATAATAAAATATACAGTGCCACATATAATCACAAACTCCCGCCCCCTCCCACAAAATCACTGACACCCCCTCACATAACCACAAACACCCCCTCACATAACCACAAACACCCCCACACATTACCACAAACACCCCCTCACATAACCACAAACACCCCCACACATAATCACAAACACCTCCTTACATAATTACAAACACCCCCTTACATAACCACAAACACCCCCTCACATAACCACAACTACCCCCTCACATAACCACCAACATCCCCTCACATAACCACAAACACCCCCTTACATAACCACAAACACCCCCTTACATAACCACAAACACCCCATCACATAACCACAAACACCCCCTCACATAACTACCAACACCCCCTCACATAACCACCAACACCCCCTCACATATCCACCCCCACCCCCCTCACAGAATCAAGACATCCTCTCAGACACCCCCTGTACACTTTCATCATAAATTCAAGCAGACAGCAACGACATCTGTCCGCATTTTTATGACCTGAGACGACATCTAGTTTCCAGCAACAAACGAACCCACCATCTCCCACACCTGCTCTCCGTGTCCGACCAGTAGAACTCTGAAAGCGCTGCCTCCCCCCCCCCTCCCCCACTCCCTCCTTACCCTTACCGCTAAAGTCAGATGCCAAGCTCTCTGTCATCTCCCCTCCTCCTTTCCCAAATAACGTATACAAAGGCGTTTTGGCCTTCCCAGAAAGAAGCATTTATAGTTCGGCTCTACGAAGAATAGGAATGACAAAAAGTAATTTTAATGCCATGAAAAATATCATCATCATCATCATCATGTGCCATACCGGTTGGCGTAGGCGATCATGTCCCTCCACAATCTTCTATCTACAGTGCATCGTATCAGTTATGTTGTTGACTGTTTCCCATGCCATGACATCAAGCTATCCAGTATTTTCTCTCTTTGTTGTCCGCGATCTCTCTTTCCTTTTATTTTGAAAGTTGTAACCAAGTATTCCAACTTTCCTCTTCTCATGATGTGCCCGAAAAATGTTGATTGCTTCTTTCTGATGTTTTTTAAGAGCTCCCTTCTTAAGTTGGCCTCTTTGAGGACTTCCTCATTGGTCTTTTTATCTGTCCAGGGAACTTTCAACATTCTTCTGAGAAATCCCATCTCTGCGGATGAAAAATATACTAACATCAAAACAAATAACACCAGGGCTGAAACTAAGAATAGCAAAATGTTACATCTTCTCAACATTCTTGTATGATGCAGAAACATGGAGATTAGACAAGAAAACAGAACAGAAAATGTAAGCTTTGAAATGTGGATTTATAGAAGAATAGGTAGAATTGGATGGAAGGAAAAGAAAAGAAACGATGAAGTTTTAAAACAACTAAAAATAAAAAAGAGAACTACTAAATACAAGTAGAACAAGACAAATGAAATTTTTAGGGCATGTTAAAGGGCACAACAACCTAATAAAAGTAATATTGGAAGGGAAAATACAATGTAAAAGAGGCAGAGGCAGACCAAGACTAACATGGACGAGTAACATCAAAAGATGGACAAACCAGCCTATGACAACCTGCACCATCAAAGCAAGAGACATAGTGGAATGGCGCTCCATGGTAGCCAACCTTCGTTGCTGAGACGGCATTCAATGATGATGATGATAGTTCGGCCATGACCCGGCGAGCAGCGAGATGTTGGTTGGTACCACACGAAAAATTTGGCCCTCGAGTTTAAGTCTCGGTTCCATCCCTGGTGTAAATGAAACTCGTCCCGTCTGTAGCTAGTTTGTTCAAGTAGGTTAATATCAGCGCGCGAGGAGGAAGTGACGTTGGTCACGTGGTTTCCAGTTTTAGATAGACCACTCTCACCACATATCACCCCCTCACAAAAGTGCGGGCTAAAAGAAAAGGAACCACCAGAGTTGGGGGCAAATATAATAATAAATGAATATTATTATAGAGGGAAACTTGTGTAGCGATAAACCAGCGAATTATTTCTGAGAAGAGGTATGTTTACAGCACACTCGGAAAAAATGACAAATAATCAACAACAGAAACAAAAAATAAGGAACAATATATAGTCCGAAGCAGGATCGAACCCGTACTCCTTGGCACAGCGCCTTGCCACGAGAAGTCAAACGCCAGAGTACACTGGAAACTACTATTCATGGTGTTTCGTCCTATAACTGTCTGTCTGCAACGCAAGTATTCAGCCCTACCTTATCCAGATGATCATCAGGGGCCATCTCCGCATCGAAGGTTGGCTACCATGGAGCGCCATTCTGCTCTGTCTCTTGCTTTGATGGTGCAGGTTGTCATAGGCTGACTTGTCCATCTTTTGATGTTACTCGTCCATGTTAGTCTTGGTATACCTCTTTTACCTTGTATTTTCCCCTCCAGGATTACTTTTAGTAGGCTGTTGTGTCTTTTAACATGACCCAAATATCTCATTTGTCTTGTTCTAATTGTGTTTAGTAGTTCTCTTTTAATTTTTAGTTGTTTTAAGACTTCATCCTTTGTTTTCTTTTCCTACCATCCGATTCTACATATTCTTCAATATATCCACATTTCAAAGGCTTTAATTTTCTGTACTGTTTTCTTGTCTAATGTCTATGTTTCTGCACCATACAGGAATTTTGAGAAGCCATAACATTTTGCTATTCTTAATCCGGAAGATACTTGTCTTAATAGGAAAATACAGATACACAATTTATTCCCGAGTTGTGATCGTAACCATATGCTATAGTCATGAGAACACCTGCGTGAAAGACATCGCCAATGATAGCTAATGTTTTAGTTAGTTTAGTTAGCCGTGTTCCCTAGCGTTTGGTTTCTCGTGGCAAGGCGCAGTGTCAATGAGTACGGGTTCGATCCTGCTTCGAACCATATATTGTTCTTTGTTTTTTTTTCTTCTGTTGTTGATTATTTGTCATTTTTTGTGAGTGCTGTAAACATACCTCTTCCTCAGAAATGATTCACCAGTTTTGGGTCATCCCCTTACTTTTATTGGAGCCGCGATAGCTCAGTGGTTAGTGAACTGGACTACAAAGGACAAGAGGTAGGGTTCGATCCCAACCAACGGCTTCCGGGTTCACCCAGCCTTAAATGGATACCTGAATTTTTTTGGGAAAGTAAAGCGGCACGGGCGTAATACCGAATGTCAAGGTAGAGGTCAAGGTCAAGGTAAAGTTAAAGTACGAGACTTGAACCGGCGTCTTAGCACGCGAGTTTCCACCCATATGTGCTCGGCCGCCTATCCAGAAGTGTTTGGAGACATCTGGATAGTGTCGCGTCAAGCATTGAAACTCACGATGCGAGGCGGCATTCCTCACCTTCCCAGAGGACTACCCTGGTACCCATTTCTGCCAGCGCCTGGGTCGACCGCGGGGGTATTTTTTTTTTTAAACCACGACTACAACTCACACTGCTTTCAGCGGGAATCTAACACGGGTTGTCCGAACGTCGGTAGCCCAGTCGGGTGGTTTCCACCACAACTAGGCTACCGAGGCCTCCATATATGTAAAAAGACATAATGGCAGTCGCAAGTGAGGTATATAAGAAATATAAGGGCGGTAATGAGTATAAGTAAGTAAAGTACCCCCGTCACGCCAAGTGGCGTATAGGGAAATATGGTGTTAGTGACCCTATATTTTACAGACCTTCAGCACATGATTTTTGGGGTAATGTGGTCAGTATTACGTCCGTGCTGCTTTACTTTCCAGAAAAAAATCCGGTAGCCATTTAAGGCTGGGTGAACCCGGAGCCGTCGGTTGGGATCGAACCCTACCCCTTGTCCGTGGTAGTCCAGTTCACTAACCACTGAGCTATCGCGGCTCCCGGTAATGAGTATGGTATGGCTGAAATAGATAGCCGTAATGAGTATGGTATGGTAGAAATAGATAGTCGGTAATGAGTATGGTATGGTAGAAATAGATAGTCGGTAATGAGTGTGGTATGGTAGAAAAATATAGCCGGTAATGAATGTGGTATGGTAGAAATATAGTCGGTAATGAGTGTGGTATGGTAGAAACAGATAGTCGGTAATGAGTGTAGTATGGTAGAAATATAAGAATGGTAATGAGTGAGGTATATTGGGAATGTAAAGACGGTAATGAGTAAGAAATGACATAAATATAATGGCGGTAATGAGCGAGGTATATCAGATATGTAAAGGCGGTAATGAGTGAGGTATGTCAGAATTTTAAGGGCGGTAATGAGTAATGCGAGACGCCTGTGTGTGGTACTGAGCGAGGTATAGCAGAAGATTTGGAGAGCAGTCGAGAGTAAGATATGTCAGAAGGTCATGAGTGAGATATATCAGAAGGTCATGAGTGAGGTATGTCAGAATATTGTGAGCGAGGTATTTCAGAAGATTATGAGTGAGGTATGTCAGAAGATCATGAGTGAGGTATGTCAGAAGGTCATTAGTGAGGTATGTCAGAAGGTCATGAGTGAGGTATGTCAGAAGGGCATGAGTGATGTATGTCAGAAGGTCATGGGTGAGGTATGTAGGAAGGACATGAGTGAGGTATGTCAGAAGGTCATGAGTGAGGTATGTCAGAAGGTCATGGTTGAGGTATGTCGGAAGGACATGAGAGAGGTATGTCAGAAGGTCATGAGTGCTGTATGTCAGAAGGTCATGAGTGGGGTATTTCAGAAGGTCATGATTGAAGTATGTCAGAAAGTCACGAGTGAGGTATTTCAGAAGGTCATGATTGATGTATGTCAGAAGGTCATGAGTGAGGTATGTCAGAAGGTCATGAGTGAGGTATGTCAGAAGGTCATGAGTGAGATATGTCAGAATGGCATGAGTGAGGTGTGTCAGAAAGTCATGAGTGAGGTATGTCAGAAGGTCATGAGTAAGTTATGCCAGAAGGTGATGAGTGAGGTATGTCAGAAGGGCATGACTAATGTGTGTTAGAATGTAATGAGTGAGGTATGTCAGAAGGTCATGAGTGAGGTATATCGGAAGGACATGAGTGAGGTATGTCAGGAGGTCATGAGTGAGGTATGTCAGAAGGTCATGAGTGAGGTATGTTAGAAGGTCATGAGTGAGTTATGTCAGAAGGGCATGAGTGATGTGTGTTAGTATGTTAGAAGGTCATGAGTGAGGTATGTCAGAAGGTCATGAGTGAGGTATGTTAGAAGGTCATGAGTGAGGTATGTCAAAGGGTCATGGGTGAGGTATGTCGGAAAGACATGAGGTATGTCAGAAGGTCATGAGTGAGGTATGTCAGAATGTCATGAGTGCGGTTTGTCAGAATATCATGAGTGAAGTATGTCAGAAGGTCATGGGTGAGGTATGTCAGAAGGTCATGAGTGAGGTATGAGAGTAGAAGGGGAAGAGTGGGATATTTGGGGAGTGGGAAACGGTGGTCAGCAAGTGATGTCATAAACTGGATGTCTGGATCATGATACACGTCATGATATATGTCATGAAGCACGTCATGATACACGCGGTGAAACATGAACTGGGAATGTCATAAACTGGATGTTTATGTCATGATACACGTCATGATACACGCGGTGAAACATGATTTGGGAGTGTCATAAACTGGATATTTTGATCATGATACACGTCATGATACACGCGGTGAAACATGAACTGGGAATGTCATAAACTGGATATTTTGATCATGATACACGTCATGATACACTCGTTGATTCATGGATTGAGAGTGTTATGGCCGGAAAGAAAGGGTAGACGAGACGCAGGCCGTGGTGGTGGGGGGGGGGGGGGTCCACAATCTAGAACTTGTTTGGGTGCACTTTTGTTTTTCGGTTAACATGAACACGAACCTTGAGAAACGATCCCACGGCTGCTGGGTGACACAGTCACTTCGCTAACACGCCGTTTGCGTTATCCTTCACACCAGCGGTTGACGGTGAGTTTGAAACTTGAGGAGTCCAGTAATGAGACCAAATTTTTAGGTTGAAATTTAACACGATAGTTAGCGACTTAAACATTACTGTAATTTGTGCTATGTACTTCAATTCATCATCATCAAGTACCAGGCCTACTGGCGTAGGTGATTATGCCTTTCCACAACTTTTGATCTCGACTGTTATTTATCATTTCTGTTGTTGACCTTCTGCCAAGCCATTCCCTTAAGCTGTCTGGTATCTTTTCTCTTTGCTTCCCTCTATCTCTTCGTCCCTCAATTTTCCCAGTTGCTACAATATATTCCAGCTGTCCCCTTCTCATTACATGGCCCAAAAAATGATGATTGTTTCTTCATAATATTGGAAATTAGCTCTCTTTTTGCTTTGAACTCTTTCAGAACGTTTTCATTACTCTTCTTAGCTGTCCATGGTATTCTCAACATTCTTCTGTTAAACCATATTTCTACAGCCTCCAGTGATTTTCTTGTCAGTTGTCCTATTGTCCATGATTCACATCCTGATGCTAAGACTGGCTCTACGTAACATTTAAGAATTCATTTTATTGTTTCTATTGTTAAAAATGGATTGCATAGTATCTTCCTCATTTTTGGAAAGCTGCTTTCGCCTGAGTCATTATGCATCTCACCTCTGTTGTACATCTACCACCTAATGTTAATATTGCTCCATAATTAACACAACATAATTATAGTTGCATCATATCTTAGTTACTTCATTATTAAGCTAAGAAAACGAATGGTTTTGCTGTTAATTAAAATCGCCTGCAGGTTTTTTTTGTGTGTATAAAGACAGAGCTTAGTGATTCTTACAGTCGGTACTTCATAAATTCACCTCCCTATCGGCACTATTTTTAATGTTTCAATAAAAAAGATAGAACCCTATCTGATTTGTCGTTCTTTTGTTGTCATGGAAACGGGGAGGTATTTCCTGAAATCATCATTATCATTATCATTGAGTGCCGTCTCCGCATCGAAGGTTGGCTACCATGGAGTGCCATTCCACTCTGTCTCTTGCTTTGATGGTCCAGATTGTCATAGGCTGACTTGTCCATCTTTTGATGTTACTCGTCCATGTTAGTCTTGGTCTGCCTCTGCCTCTTTTACCTTGTATTTTCCTTTCCAATATCACTTTTAGTACGCTGTTGTGTCTTTTAACATGCCTAAAAAATTTCATTTATCTTGTTCTAATCATGTTTAGTAGTTCTCTTTTCATTTTTAGTTGTTTTAAACCTTCATCGTTTGTTTTCTATTCTTTACATCCAACTATACTTATCCAATTCTTGAAATAGCCTACCTAATTCTCATACACATTGCAAGGTCGATAGATGTCGTTGTACGGTTGTAGTAGGTTTTACTACCAAAGACATTGAAACCCATTAGTAACGTCTTGAATTATTGGAACTGTATCACGGCTACACTAGGGAATACGGTGGCTGGTTGTACACTGACATTGAACTATATCACGGCTATACTAGGGAATACGGTTGCTGGTTGTACACTGACAATGAACTATATCACGGCTATACTAGGGAATACGGTGACTGGTTGTACACTGACATTGAACTATATCACGGCTATACTAGGGAATACGGTTGCTGGTTGTACACTGACATTGAACTATATCACGGCTATACTAGGGAATACGGTTGCTGTTTGTACACTGACATTGAACTATATCACGGCTATACTAGGGAATACGGTTGCTGGTTGTACGCTGACATTGAACTATATCACGGCTATACTAGGGAATACGGTGACTGGTTGTACACTGACATTGAACTATATCACGGCTATACTAGGGAATACGGTTGCTGTTTGTACACTGACATTGAACTATATCACGGCTATACTAGGGAATACGGTGGCTGGTTGTACAATGACATTGAACTATATCATGGCTATACTAGGGAATACGGTGGTTGGTTGTACACTGACATTGAACTATATCACGGCTATACTAGGGAATACGGTGACTGGTTGTACACTGACATTGAACTATATCACGGCTATACTAGGGAATACGGTGACTGGTTGTACACTGACATTGAACTATATCACGGCTATACTAGGGAATACGGTGACTGGTTGTACACTGACATTGAACTATATCACGGCTATACTAGGGAATATGGTTGCTGGTTGTACACTGACATTGAACTATATCACGGCTATACTAGGGAATACGGTGGCTGGTTGTACACTGACATTGAACTATATCACGGCTATACTAGGGAATACGGTGGTTGGTTGTACACTGACATTGAACTATATCACGGCTATACTAGGGAATACGGTGACTGGTTGTACACTGACATTGAACTATATCACGGCTATACTAGGGAATACGGTTGCTGGTTGTACACTGACATTGAACTATATCACGGCTATACTAGGGAATACGGTGACTGGTTGTACACTGACATTGAACTATATCACGGCTATACTAGGGAATACGGTTGCTGTTTGTACACTGACATTGAACTATATCACGGCTATACTAGGGAATACGGTTGCTGTTTGAACACTGACATTGAACTATATCACGGCTATACTAGGGAATACGGTTGCTGGTTGTACACTGACATTGAACTATATCACGGCTATACTAGGGAATACGGTGGCTGGTTGTACACTGACATTGAACTATATCACGGCTATACTAGGGAATACGGTTGCTGTTTGTACACTGACATTGAACTATATCACGGCTATACTAGGGAATACGGTGGCTGGTTGTACACTGACATTGAACTATATCACGGCTATACTAGGGAATACGGTGGTTGGTTGTACACTGACATTGAACTATATCACGGCTATACTAGGGAATACGGTGGTTGGTTGTACACTGACATTGAACTATATCACGGCTATACTAGGGAATACGGTTGCTGTTTGTACACTGACACTGAACTATATCACGGCTATACTAAGGAATACGGTGACTGGTTGTACACTGACATTGAACTATATCACGGCTATACTAGGGAATACGGTGGCTGTTTGTACACTGACATTGAACTATATCACGGCTACACTAGGGAATACGGTGACTGGTTGTACACTGACATTGAACTATATCACGGCTATACTAGAGAATACGGTGACTGGTTGTACACTGACATTGAACTATATCACGGCTATACTAGAGAATACGGTGACTGGTTGTACACTGACAGCTGGAATGTGATTGTCTTATGTATTCTGATAAAATATTAGAGGAGTCGTGGTCTCCGTTACCGTCTCTGATCGTTCCACACACACTAATATCATCCACATCAATGAAAATGAAACAAAACGTTCAGTGTTTGTAGAACACTCCAGCCTTAGTATCCCCTCGCTAGGGTGCGGCCAGTGTTTGCCAATGCTGGCATTAACATATAGCGGAGGCGTTACCAACAAGAGGCGCCATTCAACTGTCCACAGCGACCCATATGTGATAAGGTGGCTGCTGTGTCACCGTCACCCACAGGGTAAGAGTTCAGCGAGAGCTCTGATAAGCGCGATCTTGAGAACAACTTGGGCTGTCCGCGTAAAGTAGAGGGGAAGCTGTGCTGTGTTCCAGACAATCATAACATTGTAGTAAGTAGCAACAAATGTAATAGAGACTATTGTAGGTATAGACTGTAGCAAGTAGCAACAACTGTAATAGAGACTATTGTAGGTATAGACTGTAGCAAGTAGCAACAACTGTAATAGAGACTATTGTAGGTATAGACTGTAGCAAGTATCAACAAATGTAATAGAGACTATTGCAGGTATAGACTGTAGCAAGTAGCAACACATGTAACAGAGACTATTGCAGGTATAGACTGTAGCAAGTAGCAACAAATGTAATAGAGACTATCGCAGGTATAGACTGTAGCAAGTAGCAACAAATGTAATAGAGACTATTGTAGGTATAGACTGTAACAAGTAACAACAACTGTAGTAGAGACAATTCTAGGTATATCCCAATCACAAATATTCACCGTTGTTTAAACATGTATATCTCTTGTTTAAACATGTATATCTCTTGTTTAAACACGTATATCTCTTGTTTAAACATGTATATCTCTTGTTTAAACATGTATATCTCTTATTTAAACATGTATATCTCTCGTTTAAACATGTATATCTCTTGTTTAAACATGTATATCTCTCGTTTAAACATGTATATCTCTTATTTAAACATGTATATCTCTCGTTTAAACATGTATATCTCTTGTTTAAACATGTATATCTCTTATTTAAACATGTATATCTCTCGTTTAAACATGTATATCTCTTGTTTAAACATGTATATCTCTCGTTTAAACATGTATATCTCTTATTTAAACATGTATATCTCTCGTTTAAACATGTATATCTCTTGTTTAAACATGTATATCTCTCGTTTAAACATGTATATCTCTTATTTAAACATGTATATCTCTCGTTTAAACATGTATATCTCTCGTTTAAACATGTATATCTCTTGTTTAAACATGTATATCTCTTGTTTAAACATGTATATCTCTTATTTAAACATGTATATCTCTCGTTTAAACATGTATATCTCTTGTTTAAACATGTATATCTCTTGTTTAAACATGTATATCTCTTATTTAAACATGTATATCTCTCGTTTAAACATGTATATCTCTTATTTAAACATGTATATCTCTCGTTTAAACATGTATATCTCTTATTTAAACATGTATATCTCTCGTTTAAACATGTATATCTCTTGTTTAAACATGTATATCTCTTGTTTAAACATGTATATCTCTTATTTAAACATGTATATCTCTCGTTTAAACATGTATATCTCTTGTTTAAACATGTATATCTCTCGTTTAAACATGTATATCTCTTATTTAAACATGTATATCTCTCGTTTAAACATGTATATCTCTTGTTTAAACATGCATATCTCAGCTTTAGTGAAGTAACGATTGTTGACAATACAAACTTATAGGTATATCATCCTCAACCTTATCTCACAACTGTTTCCCTGCTATTGAGAAAGTTAGGAAACGAATTTCTCTTCTTCGAGATATAGAAATATATCATAACCCACCCTTGGTTACTATTTATGACTTTTATAGACCTGATTTTGACGCGCTAAAATTTACGTTCATTCATCATCATTGCGTGCCGTCTCTGCATCGAAGATTGGCTACCATGGAGCGCCATTTCACTCTGTCTCTTGCTTTGATGGTGCAGGTTATCATAGGTTGACTTGTCCATCTTTTGATGTTACTCGTCCATGTTAGTCTTGGTCTGCCTCTGCCTCTTTTACCGTGTATTTTCCTATCCAATATTACTTTTAGTAAGCTGTTGTGTCTCTTAACATGCCCCCAAAGTTTCATGTGTCTTGTTCTAATTGGGTTTAGTAGTTCTCTTTTTATTTTTAGTTGTTTTAAAACTTCATCGTTTGTTTTCTTTTCTTTCCATCAAATTCTACGTATTCTTTTATAAATCCACATTTCAAAGGCTTCAATTTTCTGTTCTGTTTTCTGGTCTAATGTCCATGTTTCTGCACCATGCCGGAATATTGAAAAAATGTAGCATTTTGCTATTCTTAGTTTTAGCCCTGGTGTTATTTGTTTTGATGTTTAGTATATTTTTCATGACATTAAAATTACTTTTTGATATACCTATTCTTTTGTTTATTTCAATTGTACATTTTCCATCATTGGTTATAGCATGTCCCAGATAGTTGTAGCTCTGGACTGTCTCCAGATAACTCGGACTTAGTTAGGAAAATATTTTGTTTCTTGTTGCAGGAGCTACTGAGTTAAGTGCTCTCTGCACACCGTGAGCTGTGTGTCTCATCCGTTTTGATCATGTTTCGATATTCCAATTGTTTACGATGAATGATGATATCATATGACAGGGAACAGTTGGCTGTGTTCACTTTCTGGGCGGTTTCGCCTTATGTCTTTTGGCGTGTGGTGAGACTGCTACGATGGGGACTACAGTTACCTTTCTTTTGTTGGGAGATGAGATATTAATTCGGATGATTCCGCTGGCACGGCCGGTTGAGCAATTATGGATTTTAATTCGTTTGCAGTGATACCGGGGCCTTCCATAACCAAATAACCAAATAATTTTTCCTATTCGAGATATAGAAATATATCATAATCCTCCCTTGGTTGGTGTTTATGAGTTTTATAGACCTAATTTTGACGCGCTAAAATTTACAATCATTAGGTGCAAGTTAGTTGAGAAAGTTTTATAAAATAAACATGAAATGCGCATTTATGATTAGGCCGGGTGGTTGATACCACAATGTGGTGTGTAAAACTTATAAATAGTAACAAAACTGTAAACAACGGGAATCATTTGTGAAGGGGCAATAAACCCCGCAGCAAGTAATAGCAAATGTAATGGGGGAAGGGAAAACAAATGTAATGGGGGAAGGGAAAACAAATGTAATGGGGGAAGGGAAAACAAATGTAATGGGGGAAGGGAAAACAAATGTAATGGGGGAAGGGAAAACAAATGTAATGTTTATGTTTGTGTGTAAACAGAACAGTAAATAATGAGAAAGGCGGTTATAGGCACACACCTTAGCAGGTATTAACAAAGACGGTTATGATCATGTACAATGACAAGTATTGGCAAGTACGGTTATAAGCAAACACAATGACAGGTATTGGCAAGGACGGTTATAATCAAACACAAGAGCATATATTAACAAAGACGGTTATAAGCAAACACAAGAGCAAATATTAACAAAGACGGTTATAAGCAAACACAAAAGCAGATATTAACAAAGACGGTTATAATCAAACACAAGAGCATATATTAACAAAGACGGTTATAATCAAACACAAGAGCAGATATTAACAAAACGGTTATAAGCAAACACAATAGCAGATATTAACAAAGACGGTTATAAGCAAACACAAGAGCAGATATTAACAAAGACGGTTATCTCTCTCTCTCTATCCATCCATCCATCCATCCATCCATCCATCCATCCATCCATCCATCCATCCATCCATCCATCCATCCATCCATCCATCCATCCATCCATCCATCCATCCATCATCTATCTATCTATCTATCTATCTATCTATCTATCTATCTATCTATCTATCTATCTATCTATCTATCTATCTATCTATCTATCTATCTATCTATCTATCTATCTATCTATCTATCTATCTATCTATCTATCTATCTATCTATCTATCTATCTATCTATCTATCTATCTATCTATCTATCTATCTATCTATCTATCTATCTATCTATCTATCTATCTATCTATCTATCTATCTATCTATCTATCTATCTATCTATCTATCTATCTATCTATCTATCTATCTATCTATCTATCTATCTATCTATCTATCTATCTATCTATCTATCTATCTATCTATCTATCTATCTATCTCTATCTCTCTATCTCTATCTCTCTCTCTGCGATCAAGTCTCAATCAGAGTAGGATTCTAGACTCTCTCATGAAGTCAGCTGTCTGTTTATGTTATGCGAATCGATTGCCCCATATAGTTTCTCTTCCAGGGAGGTTGGTGTGGACCACACTGCTCTTCTCCGGTCTGTGTACTGGGGGCAATCCTGTAGAACATGTTTTGTAGTCATATTGTCCAGTGTACAGTGGCATAAGCTGGTTGTACTTATTTTGAATTTGGTGAACATGTGATTTCTCATTCTAAAAAATACGGTTATAAGCAAACAGGTATTATCAAAGAGGGTTATAACCAAGACGGTTATAAGCAAACAGGTATTATCAAAGAGGGTTATAACCAAGACGGTTATAAGCAAACAGGTATTATCAAAGAGGGTTATAACCAAGACGGTTATAAGCAAACAGGTATTATCAAAGAGGGTTATAACCAAGACGGTTATAAGCAAACAGGTATTATCAAAGAGGGTTATATCCAAGACGGTTATAAGCAAACAGGTATTATCAAAGAGGGTTATAACCAAACAATTGAAAGTTGAAAAAAAACAACAGAGGCGGTCGCATGTAAAAAAGGCAGATAGTAATAACAAGTCAAGCAACTATGTTTGTATGTATTAACAAAAAGCGACATAAATATATTAGAAGCTGCTATATGTATGTAGAACAGGGGGTAACAGGATGCGGTAATATAAATGATTGTACGTAGGGAGGTCAAAAAGTAATGCACACCAATTTTTTTCTCGGAAACTATTCGGGCAAAATGTGTGAAATTTTCACAGATTGTAGCTGAACATCCCCTTTACACTACCTATTTGTCAACATAATCTCCGTCCAAGCGTATTGTCTTACGCCAACGCGAAACTAGGTCATGAATGCCTCGTTTGTACCAAGTTCTGTCCTGCTCGCGTAGCCATTTTTTAACTGCACGGATCACATCCTCATCATTGTCAAAGTGTGTCCCACGCAGGAATTTTTTGAGTGGTCCAAACAGATGGAAATCTGAGGGAGCCAGATCAGGGCTGTAAGGAGGATGGGGCAGTACAGTCCAACCAAATTTGTTGATTGCTTCCCGTGTTACCAGACTTGTGTGAAGGCGTGCATTGTCATGTTGAAGCAACAAATCTGCAGATGGCTTATTAGGCCGAACTCTGTGGAACCGATTTTTAAGTGTTGTCAGTGTATTGATGTAAGCTGTCGAGTTGATTGTCTCACCTCTTGTCATTACATCAACAAGAATCACACCATCAATGTCCCAGAAGACAGTGATCATCACCTTTCCGGCTGATGGAGATGTTTTGATTTTTTTTCTTTTTGGTGACTGCGGATGATGCCATTCCATTGACTGCATTTTTGTTTCAGGCTCATAATAATGTGCCCCCGTTTCGTCACCGGTAACAATTTTTGACAAAAACATTTCTCCTTCAACACCGAAACGCTCCAACAATTCAGAACAGAATGTTTTTTCCTTTGAACTCTGTGATCATTTGTTAGGCACCGAGGAACCCATCGAGCGCAAATCTTTGAATATCCGAGAGTTTTAAAAATTGCGATTGCACTTCCCTTGCTGACTGTAAGCTGCAATGCCAATTGCTGACTAGTGATACGCCTATCCTTACGAATAATGGCATCAGCCCGGTTTAACATGTCTGTGCTGGTAGCCGAGGCAACACGTCCAGAACGCGGTAAATCATGCAGCTCCACTCGTACACATTCTGCAGCTTTAATTCTCTGAACCCAGCGACTAACTGTGCTCCTATCGACTGCAGAACATTTGTACACTGCACACAGTCGTTTATGAATGTTTGCCACAGTTTCTTTTTCCGCAACCAGAAATTCTATGACAATTCGCTGTTTGTAACGGACATTGTTGACAAGCTCCATTTTAACGGTTCATAGATTGCGTAATATTTTTCAGAATTCTTTGCAATTTGGTGCACATAATTGGAACATGTCATATTCCAAGTGTGCAAAATTGTATATTCCTATCTTTATTATTAGCCAAGAAAAAAATTGGTGTGCATAACTTTTTGACCTCCCTTCAGTATGTTAGAACATAAAGTAATAAGATATAGTATGTAACAGCTGGTGTAAGAATAACACATAATCGCACAAGATAAACGATACTATTTCTCTACCTTTGAGCTCCCTGTGGAGCATAGGTCTTCAACAAACACTTTGAGCTTCCTGTGGAGCATAGGTCTTCTACAAACACTTTGAGCTCCCTTAGTAGCATAGATCTTCAACAAACACTTTGAGCTCCCTGTGGTGTAAAGGTCTTTTACAAACACTTTGAGCTCCCTGTGGAGTATAGGTCTTCAACAAACACTTTGAGCTCCCTGTGGAGTATAGGTCTTCTACAAACACTTTGAGCTCCCTTAGTAGCATAGATCTTCAACAAACACTTTGAGCTCCCTGTGGAGCATAGGTCTTCAACAAACACTTTGAGCTCTCTGTGGAGCATATGTCTTCAACAAACCAACTTAACACAGTCACGCCACCATAAAATCAAATTAACACAGTCACGCCACCATAAAATCAACTTAACGCAGTCACGCCACCGTAAAATCAACTCAACACAGTCACACCACCATAAAATCAACTTAACACATTCACGCCACCGTAAAATCAACTTAACACAGTCACGCCACCGTAAAACCAACTTAACACAGTCACGCCACCATAAAATCAACTTAACACATTCACGCCACCGTAAAATAAACTTAACACAGTCACGCCACCATAAAATCAACTTAACACATTCACGCCACCGTAAAATCAACTTAACACAGTCACGCCACCATAAAATCAACTCAACGCAGTCACGCCACCATAAAATCAACTTAACACAGTCACACCACCATAAAATCAACTTAACACAGTCACGCTACCATAAAATTAACTTAACACAGTCACGCCACCATAAAATCAACTTAACACAGTCACACCACCATAAAATCAACTTAACACAGTCACGCCACCATAAAATCAACTTAACACAGTCACGCCACCATAAAATCAACTTAACACATTCACGCCACCGTAAAATCAACAACATCACCATAAACACCAATTCAACACAACCATGATCACATAAAAATCATAAACACATCATCAAAATCATCAGCTCAACCCTGTCTTCAACAACATCATCTCAACATAACCATGTCATCATGAACATGACCTCAAAACAACAACGTCACCACAAACATCAAATTAATCTCATAGCCACAGCTACCAACGTCAGCACAATCATGCCACCACGAAATCGATTCACCACAAACATTTGACTATAAACGTCAACTCAACACAAAAGTGTCACTACAAATGTCAACTCAACTTTGTCCTGTCATAATAAAAATCAACTCAATCGTAACAGAAATCAACTCAACCCAATTCAATGTAAAGTCTGTCTTCCATTATATTATGTAATAGATTAAAGTCTGTCTTCCATTATATTATGTAATAGATTAAAGTCTGTCTTCCAATATATTGTAAAGGTGAAGGTAAAGGCTTCAACCGGTCTTAGCACCCATTTGTGCTCGGCCGCCTATCCAGAAGTGTTCGGAGACTTCTGGATCATGTCGCTTCAAGCATCGAAACTCACGATGCAAGGCGGCATTCCTCACCTTCCCAGAGTACTACCCCGGTACCAATTTCAGCCAGCTGCAGGGTCGACCGTGTGTTTTGTTTTGTTTTTTTCCCAACCATGAGTACAACTCACACTGGCTTCCAGCGGAAATCGAAAGCGGGTTGTCTGAATGTCATTAGCCGGGTTGTCTGAATGTCATTAGTCAAGTCTGGTGATTTTCCCAACTAGGCTACTGAGGCTCTCAATCATAATATGTAATATTAATAATATAATAGGCCATTATTATGTAATAGCAAAAGTGTCTTCAATTATATTATGTATCAGATTAAAGTATGTCTTCAATTATATTATGTAATAGATTAAAGTTTGTCTTCCATTATATTATGTAATAGATTAAAGTATGTCTTCAATTATATTATGTATCAGATTATAGTGTGTCTTCCATTATATTATGTAATATATTAAAGTATGTCTTCAATTATATTATGTAATAGATTAAAGTGTGTCTTCCATTATATTATGTATCAGATTAAAGTTTGTCTTCCATTATATTATGTATCAGATTAAAGTGTGTCTTCCATTATAGTGCGTAATAGATTAAAGTGTGTCTTCCATTATAGTATGTAATAGATTATAGTGTGTCTTCCATTATATTATGTAATAGATTATAGTGTGTCTTCAATTACAGTATGTAATAAATTAAAGTTTGTCTTCCATTATATTATGTAATAAATTAAAGTTTGTCTTCCATTATATTATGTAATAGATTATAGTGTGTCTTCAATTATATTATGTAATAAATTAAAGTTTGTCTTCCATTATATTATGTAATAGATTATAGTGTGTCTTCAATTATATTATGTAATAAATTAAAGTTTGTCTTCCATTATATTATGTAATAGATTATAGTGTGTCTTCAATTATATTATGTAATAGATTATAGTGTGTCTTCAATTATATTATGTAATAGATTATAGTGTGTCTTCCATTATATTATGTAATAGATTAAAGTTTGTCTTCCATTATATTATGTATCAGTTTAAAGTGTGTCTTCCATTATATTATGTAATAGATTAAAGTATGTCTTCAATTATATTATGTAATAGATTAAAGTGTGTCTTCCATTATAGTGCGTAATAGATTAAAGTGTGTCTTCCATTATAGTATGTAATAGATTATAGTGTGTCTTTCATTATATTATGTAATAGATTATAGTGTGTCTTCAATTATAGTATGTAATAAATTAAAGTTTGTCTTCCATTATATTATGTAATAAATTAAATTTGTATTTCATTATATTATGTAATAGATTATAGTGTGTCTTCAATTATATTATGTAATAAATTAAAGTTTGTCTTCCATTATAGTATGTAATAAATTAAAGTGTGTCTTCCATTATATTATGTATCAGATTAAAGTGTGTCTTCCATTATATTATGTAATAAATTAAAGTGTGTCTTCCATTATAGTGCGTAATAGATTAAAGTGTGTCTTCCATTATAGTATGTAATAGATTATAGTGTGTCTTCCATTATATTATGTAATAGATTATAGTGTGTCTTCAATTATAGTATGTAATAAATTAAAGTTTGTCTTCCATTATATTATGTAATAAATTAAATTTGTCTTCCATTATATTATGTAATAGATTATAGTGTGTCTTCAATTATATTATGTAATAAATTAAAGTTTGTCTTCCATTATAATATGTAATAGATTATAGTGTGTCTTCCAATATATTATGTAATAGATTATAGTGTGTCTTCAATTATAGTATGTAATAGATTAAAGTTTGTCTTCCATTATATTATGTAATAGATTATAGTGTGTCTTCCATTATATTATGTAATAGATTATAGTGTGTCTTCCATTATATTAGGTACTAGATTGAAGTGTAAGATCTCCCGTGTGTTACCGGGGCCTCATTATGTGGGAAGTAAAGAATAGTGACACTGTGACCTTCCAGACATGTCGTAAGAGGCGACTAAGGAGTTTGATCGATGGCTTGACAAGCTGTCATTGTAAAAAAGTATTGTTATGGAAACAGCCATAGATTTTAGAAGCAGTGATCTCTGCAATATGTGCCACTTCGACACGCAAGGTTTCTGTTTTTGAGATTGTAGTTCTGCCCTATGTGCCGTCTTCGGCTCGAAAGGACAATAGATAGATAGATAGATTAAAGTGTGTCTTCCAGTATAGTATGTAACAGATTAAAAGTGTGTCTTCCATTATATTATGTAACAGATTAAAGTGCGCCTTCCATTATATTATGTAATACATTAAAATGTGTCTTCCATTATATTATGTAATAGATTATAGTGTTTGTTCCATTATATTATCTAACATAAGTGTTTCCGTTTTATGCAGTTTGCACCAAGATGCCGCTAGTCACGCTGCACCGCTAATTCCTGACCTAAATTTCACGTGCGAACTAGGGCGAGCGGAGGAGCAACTATCATCTTAAAAGGGTTTTTGCGTTTCCTCTGGCGAAATTAGACGCCATTACCTATTTACCGCCTAATGAAACAGCTGGTAAAACAGCATCCCGTGCTAGCCATACGCACTCGTGAGATAGCGCGGAGCTCGGCTAAGCCTCGGTTAGAGATTAGTGTTTGTAGGTTCGACACGCGAGTCACAGTCGCTCCTCTGACTGATCCTAATGGTTTCCAGTGCACCCAGCCACTACCGTTTACGGTGTAATTACGCGAGTCTCTACTCAAAGACAGGAACACATCAGCCAATGAGTTTCCGAGGGTTAAAATTGGATTTAACGGACCGAGTGGAACGGCAGATAAGCATATCCAAAGAATTACAGCGGTGCCGGAAATGCAACGGTAATTAAGAACATATATCATCATCATCATCATTCTAGTCTTGTTTGTGCAACATGAGGCGCTTATTTTTTGTGTTGTGTTGTGTTCCACATTACAATGAATTAACAATGAATGAACCTCTCACATACAAACTTATACAAACTGAGAATCACAGTTATAACTTTTGTTTTTTTTGTGTGTATTTATTTTTTTTTTAGTTCGCCAGCTTTCGCCTTTGGCGAATTCCCTAGAGACTATGAACTGAATTTTGCGTGTTAATCCATTTTTCCATGGCAGCCGTGTGCACAGTGGTCTCTCGCCGCAAAGGCAGATAACCCCTACTTCGGAGGTACTCATATTTTTTCCGTTGATGAGTAATTGGCGTTTCAAGCCGGGCCTCGCTGCTGAGACCGGAGGTGGTTGCCGCAGAGAGAAATTGCAAAAAAAAAAAAATCCAAAGTGGTGCAGCCGGGATTTGAACTCACAACCTCTCTGTCTACAGGCCGGCGTCTTGCCTCGAGACAAACCATCCACCCAGTTATAACAATTTGGATCTTTCACTACAAATGATGCAAATTCACAGAATAAACCTTTACAAATTCACAGAATAAACCTTTACAAATTCACAGAATAAACCTTTACAAAATCACAGAATATTTCGCTGGAGGAGATTACCAAGTACTTATTTTTCTAAAATTCTTAAAGGGAACAGCTGAAATATATTGTAAAATTATGGAAAAATCGAGGGACGAAGAAATAGAAGGAAGCAAAGAGAAAAGATACCAGCCAGCATAAGAGAATGGCTTGGCAGAAGGTCAACAACAGAAATGATAAATAAAAGTCGAGATCGAAATTTGTGGAGAGGCAGGATCACCTACGCTAGCAGGCACGGTACTTGATGATGATGACTTCTGAAATTCGTATCAATCTATCGGGTAGGGTAGGACACACACAGGCATATACGAGTACTGACTATACGACCAGCTCGGCTTGTGTCATGATGTTGTTCTTACTTTTCTCCATCATGAAACAAGACAAAGAATTCAAAAGTTCGCATGAACAAAAGACTTGAACGCTGAAGAAGAAGTAACAATCCATGAAATCAACGACATTAAAAAAAAAAAAAAACGAATAAAATAAAAATAAAAATAAACATTTTCGACCAAACACATCCGAATTTCAACCCGTCAACGCATTTCTTGTGCAGGATCACGTTTTCCTGATAATCTTGACCTTTTTAATCCAGCCCACAATGAGTAAGTTCAAGGCTACAAGGTGAAGGTCAAGACCCTGACCGACACGCTTAGAGTGGCACCATCAGTCTGTGACGCACCGCTAATTCCAATCAACTAATTCGTTGCACCACGTGACAAGCTCTTTTTAAGTACACAAATTAAAACAAGCATAAGAAACGCATTTTGCGCCGGTTTTCTCTTCGATTCATATTCATTAAAGGGGGGGGGGGGGGGGGGAAAGCGAAATTCGGGGGGGCCTGAATGTGAAACAGGACGCGGGAAATTGAACGAGCCGTTTGCGAGTGCTCAGAGTGGTAAAACGAAGGCGTGGAGTTGAAGATTAAAGACGTTTTTGGTGATTCAAATTACCGCCCCTTTGAAAAACAAAATGTGTTTACGTGTGCTGTGTTGCTAGAGGTGAAAGAACTGTATATTAATCAGTAACATTAAATTTACATTACAGCGGCGCTGACATTAGATTACAGTGGCGCCGACATTACATTACAGTGGCGCCGACATTACATTACAGCGGCGCTGACATTACATTACATTGACACTACATTATATTACAGCGACGCCGACATCACATTACATCGACACTACATTACATTACATTACAGCGACGCCGACATCACATTACATCGACACTGACATTACATTACATTACAGCGACGCCTACATCACTCAAGTATACAATTGATCTACCCAGCACATATCCTACCATCACTCAAGTATACAATTGACCTACCCAGCACACATCCTACCATCACTCAAATACACAATTGACGTACCCAGCAAACATCCTACCATCACTCAAGTACACAATTGACCTACCCAGTACACATCCTACCATCAATCAAGTATAAAATTGACCTACCCAGCACATACCCTACCATCACTCAAGTGCACAATTGACCTATCCAGCACATATCCCACCACCACACAAGTACACAATTGACTTACCCAGCACATATCCTACCATCACTCAAGTACACATTTGACCTACCCAGCACATATCCTACTATCACTCAATTATACAATTGACCTACCCAGCACACATCCTACCATCACTCAAGTATACAATTGACCTACCCAGCACACATCCTACCATCACTCAAGTATACAATTGACCTACCCAGCACACATCCTACCATCACTCAAGTATACAATTGACCTACCCAGCACATATCCTACCATCACTCAAGTACACATTTGACCTACCCAGCACATATCCTACTATCACTCAATTATACAATTGACCTACCCAGCACACATCCTACCATCACTCAAGTATACAATTGACCTACCCAGCACACATCCTACCACCACACAAGTACACAATTGACCTACCCTGGACATATCCCACCATGACTCAAGTACACAATTGACATATCCTATCATCACTCAAGTATACAATTGACCTATCCTGCACACATCCTACCAACACTCAAATACACAATTGACGTACCCAGCACACATCCTACCATCACTCAAGTACACATTTGACGTACCCAGCACTTATCCTACCATCACTCAAGTACACGATTGATATATCTTACCATCACTCAAGTACACAATTGACCTACCCAACACACATGCTACCATCACTCAAGTACACAATGGACCTACCCAGCACACATCCTACCATCACTCAAGTACACAATTGACCTACCCAGCACACATTCTACCATCACTCAAGTACATAATTGACCTACCCAGCACATATCCCACCATGACTCAAGTACACGATTGACATATCCTACCATCACTCAAGTATACAATTGACCTACCCAGCACATATCCTACCATCACTCAAGTACACAATTGACCTACCCAGCACACATCCTACCATCACTCAAGTACACAATTGACCTACCCAACACACATGCTACCATCACTCAAGTACATAATTGACCTACCCAGCACATATCCCACCATCACTCAAGTACACAATTGACCTATCCTGCACATATCCTACCATCACTCAAGTGCACAATTGACCTACACAGCACATATCCCACCACCACACAAGTACACAATTGACCTACCCAGCATACATCCTACCATCACTCAAGTATGCAATTGACCTACCCAGCACACATCCTACCACCACACAAGTACACAATTGACCTACACAGCACATATCGCACCATGACTCAAGTACACGATTGACATATCCTACCATCACTCAAGTATACAACTGACCTATCCTGCACACATCCTACCATCACTCAAGTACACAATTGACCTACCCAGCACTTATCCTACCATCACTCAAGTACACGATTGACATATCCTACCATCACTCAAGTACACAATTGACCTACCCAGCACACATCCTACCATCACTCAAGTACACAATTGACCTACCCAGCACACATCCTGCTATCACTCAAGTACACAATTGACCTACCCAGCACATATCGCACCATTACTAAAGTACACGATTGACATATCCTACCATCACTCAAGTATATAATTGACCTACCCCGCACATATCCTACCATCACTTAAGTACACAATTGACCTACCCTGCACATATCCCACCATCACTCAAGTACACAATTGACCTACCTAGCACATATCCCACCATCACTCAAGTATACAATTGACCTACCCAGCACATATCCCACCATCACTCAAGTACACAATTGACCTACCTAGCACATATCCCACCATCACTCAAGTATACAATTGACCTACCCAGCACACATTCTACCATCACTCAAGTATACAATTGACCTACCCAGCACACATCCTACCATCACTCAAGTATACAATTGACCTACCCAGCACACATCCTACCACCACACAAGTACACAATTGACCTACCCTGGACATATCCCACCATGACTCAAGTACACGATTGACATATCCTACCATCACTCAAGTATACAATTGACCTATCCTGCACATATCCTACCATCACTCAAGTATACAATTGACCTACCCAGCACACATCCTACCAACACTCAAATACACAATTGACGTACCCAGCACACATCCTAACATCACTCAAGTACACAATTGACCTACCCAGCAAACATCCTACCATCACTCAAGTACACAATTGACCTACCCAGCACTTATCCTACCATCACTCAAGTACACGATTGACATATCCTACCATCACTCAAGTACACAATTGACCTACCCAACACACATGCTACCATCACTCAAGTATACAATTGACCTACCCAACACACATCCTACCATCACTCAAGTACACAATTGACCCACCCAGCACACATCCTACCATCACTCAAGTACATAATTGACCTACCCAGCACATATCCCACCATGCCTCAAGTACACGATTGACATATCCTACCATCACTCAAGTATACAATTGACCTACCCCGCACATATCCTACAATCACTTAAGTACACAATTGACCTACCCTGCACATATCCCACCATCACTCAAGTACACAATTGACCTACCTAGCACATATCCCACCATCACTCAAGTATACAATTGACCTACCCAGCACATATCCCACCATCACTCAAGTACACAATTGACCTATCCTGCACATATCCTACCATCACTCAAGTGCACAATTGACCTACCCAGCACACATCCTACCATCACTCAAGTACACAATTGACCTACACAGCACATATCCCACCATGACTCAAGTACACGATTGACATATCCTACCATCACTCAAGTATACAATTGACCTATCCTGCACACATCCTACCATCACTCAAGTACACAATTGACCTACCCAGCACATATCCCACCATCACTCATGTACACAATTGACCTACCTAGCACATATCCCACCATCACTCAAGTATACAATTGACCTACCCAGCACACATCCTACCATCACTCAAGTATATAATTGACCTACCCAGCACACATCCTACCATCACTCAAGTATACAATTGGCCTACGCAGCACACATCCTACCGTCACTCAAGTATACAATTGACCTATCCTGCACATATCCTACCATCACTCAAGTACACAATTGACCTACCTAGCACACATCCCACCATCACTCAAGTACACAATTGACCTACCTAGCACATATCCTACCATCACTCAAGTACACAACTGACCTACCCTGCACATATCCTACCATCACTCAAGTACACAACTGACCTACCCTGCACATATCCTACCATCACTAAAGTACACAATTGACCTACCCTGCACATATCCTACCATCACTCAAGTACACAATTGACCTGTCCTGCACATATCCTACCATCACTCAAGTACACAATTGACCTACCCCGCACATACCCTACATCACTCAAGTACACAATTGACCTATCCTGCACATATCCTACCATCACTCAAGTACACAATTAACCTACCCTGCACATACCCTACATCACCCAAGTACACAATTGACCTACTCTGCACATATCCCACCATCACTCAAGTACACAATTGACACACTCAACAATATTCTTTTATTCTAACGTGTAGACAGTGATGTCAACCATGAGAAGAGAGATATCCTTTCTTCTGCCTATTCTATGATAATGATACCAGACAGGAAAAGATGCAACAGTACATAGACTGATAGAATAGATGTCATAATGGGAGATAGTTATCATGGATCGGATAAATTAGTTGTTACCCCAAACTCGGTGGGTTATAGCAGTATCAGAATTGTAAGCATTTATAGACAGACACGAAATCACAGTAGCCAGTTTTGGGAGAATGGAAATTTTCCTAGCAGTTATCGGAAAAGGTGTGAACATAAATGTAACATGACTTGGCCCGCCAACTTGTCAAGAAGTTAGGTTGATAAACAAACTCAGGGGCGGATCAGGTTTATGAGAGAGTTAGCATCGTTTTTCAACAAACTCAGGGGCTGATCAGGTTTATGAGAGAGTTAGAATCGTTTTTCAGACTCAGAGGTTAACTAGATGTCAAGATGGGGTCTTGTTTTGTAAATTTCGAGACAAACGTTCAACCTAGTGTTAATTTATTGGCTGTGCAAAGACTGAGCCATAAATTAAGCAAATGAGAGAGAGAGAGAGAGAGAGAGAGAGAGAGAGAGGCATTTAAACTCATGCATTAGAAGATTTTATCAGGAAGTGAAGTCAAGAAGTTTGGAAAAGTCAAGACAAGTAGAGAGATGATTCAGAAATGTACAACAGTCGAGCTTAGTCCGGCTTCGGCCGAGCTGCCTGCTTGAAGGCAGACGTGATAGTATTGGGCTTCTGCAAGTCAGTTTTTATCAAATAGAGATGTACAAGGTAGCTCAGCGAAGGAAGGGATTTTATAGCTGAGAAATAACAGAACAACCTCCAGAAACACCGAGGGAGAGAAACACTTATAGTTATAGAGATAGAGAAACACTTAGAGTTAGAGAGATAGAGAAACACTTAGAGTTATAGAGATAGAGAGACACTTAGAGTTGGAGAGATAGAGAAACACATAGAGTTATAGAGATAGAGAAATACTTAGTTATAGTGAGAGAGAAATACTTAGATTTATTGAGATAGAGAAACACTTAGAGTTATAGAGATAGAGAAACACTTAGAGTTATAGAGATACACAAACACTTAGAGTTATAGAGATAGAGAAATAATAGTTAGAGAGATAGAGAAACACTTAGAGTTATAGAGTTATAGAGATATAGAAACACTTAATGTTATAGAGATAGAGAAACTCTTAGAGTTATAGAGATAGAGAAACACTTACAGTTAGAAAGATGGAGGAACACTTTGAGTTATAGAGATAGAGAAACACTTAGTTATAGTGAGAGAGAAATAATTAGATTTTTAGAGATAGAGAAACACTTAGAGTTATAGAGATAGAGAAACATATAGAGTTATAGAGATAGAGAAATACTTAGAGTTATAGAGATAGAGAAACACTTAGAGTTAGAGAGATAGAGAATCACTTGGAGTTATAGAGATAGAGAAACACTTAATGTTATAGAGATAGAGAAACTCTTAGAGTTATGGAGATAGAGAAACACTAAGAGTTATAGAGATAGAAAGACACATAGAGTTATAGAGATAGAGAGAGAGACACTTAGAGTTATTGAGATAGAGAGAGACACTAGAGTTATAGAGATAGAGAAATACTTAGAGTTGGAGAGATAGAGGAACACTTAGAGTTATAGAGATAGAGAGAGACACTTAGAGTTATAGAGACAGAGAGAGGCACTTAGATTTATATAGATAGAGAGAGACACTTAGAGTTATAGAGATAGAGAGACACTTAAAGTTGGAGAGATATAGGAACACTTAGAGTTACAGAGATAGAGAAACACTTAGAGTTATAGAGTTAGAGCTAGATCAACAGAGATAAATCTCAGAGTAATCACAAAGTTTAGCTGAAAAGTGTTCTAATTTTACGTTCCAGAAAACAATAGCAAGTGGATTACAAATAGCATTGAATAAGAATTAAGACACAGAGACAGAATACAAGCATTGCAAGACAATTTGTGAATGAAAGTTAGAATTTTTAATGTTACAGACAATAGGGACAGAGAGATAGCTCAATCCTTTGTAGCACTATAAAATATATGGAAGTACAAAGAAATTAGGTTAAATACAAAAATAAAGATTTTTAACTCCAATGTTACGGCAGTCTTACTATATGGCTGTGAAACACGGAGAACAAAAATTACAATCATGAAGATACGGACCTTCATCAATAGATGCTTACGCAGAATAAAAGGATGGAAATGGCAGGACAAAATCATTAACAAAGAAGTATGGAAATGTAACAGTCAAATACCAGTGGATAAAGACATACTGCGAAGACGATGGCGCTGGATATGACACACTGCGGATGCAAACTGAGAGTATAATACAACAGGCCCTTTTTTAATCCCTAAAGAAAAAAGACAAAGCGTAAGACAAAAATATTATTGGAGAAGACAGATGGAAGCAGACATGAAGATTATGGGGAAGACATGGATTGATCATAAAAGAATGACAAGAACACAACGGCTTGGAAAGTGTTTGTTGAAGACCAAAGCTCCACAGAGAATTGAAAGTGTATGTTGAAGACTTATGCACCCCAGGCAGTTTAATATATTGAAGACTTATGCTCCCCAGGCAGTTTAATATGTTGAAGACTTATGCTCCCCAGGCAGTTTAATATGTTGAAGACTTATGCTCCCCAGGCAGTTTAATATGTTGAAGACTTATGCACCCCAGGCAGTTTAATATGTTGAAGACTTATGCTCCACAGGCAGTTTAATATGTTGAAGACTTATGCTCCCCAGGCAGTTTAATATGTTGAAGACTTATGCTCCCCAGGCAGTTTAATATATTGAAGACTTATGCTCCCCAGGCAGTTTAATATGTTGAAGACGTATGCACCCCAGGCAGTTTAATATGTTGAAGACTTATGCTCCACAGGCAGTTTAATATGTTGAAGACTTATGCTCGCCATGCAGTTTAATATATTGAAGACTTATGCTCCCCATGCAGTTTAATATGTTGAAGACTTATGCACCCCAGGCAGTTTAATATGTTGAAGACTTATGCTCCCCATGCAGTTTAATATGTTGAAGACTTATGCTCCCCATGCAGTTTAATATGTTGAAGACTTATGCTCCCCATGCAGTTTAATATGTTGAAGACTTATGCTCCCCATGCAGTTTAATATGTTGAAGACTTATGCTCCCCATGCAGTTTAATATATTGAAGACTTATGCTCCACCCAATGTATATCGGCGGTAACCTCTGATTTAATCTAAATATAGAACGCTGATTTATAGTGTTAAGTACTACACTAATTCATCATGTAGTAAGTAAAGTAAAGAGAACCGTCACGCCAAGCAGCTTATAGGATTATTGTGTTAGTAACCATTATTGTTATAGACCTTGGGACATAATTTTTTGGGGGGGGTAATGTAGTCGGTATTACGCTCGTGCCGCTTTATTTTCCGAGAAGAAAATCCGGTACATATTTAAGGCATGGTGAACCCGGAAGTCATCGATCAGGATCGAACCCGACCTCTTGTTCTTTGTAGTCCAGTTCACTATCCACTGAGCTATCGGGGGGTTCCCAATTCATAATGTGCTAGAGAAATACTTAAGAGAGAAAAAGAAACACTTAGAGTTGTAGAGATAGAGAAATACTTAGAGTTAGAGAGATAGAGAAACACTTAGAGTTGTAGAGAGAGAAACACTTAGAGAGAATAGACTTAGAGTTAGAGAGATAGAGAAATACTTAGAGTTAGAGAGATAGAGAAATTACTTAGAGTTAGAGAGATAGAGATACTTAGAGAAACACTTAGTTATAAATATAAAGAAACACTTAGAGTTATAGAGATAGAGAAATATTTAACCCGACCTCTTGTTCTTTGTAGTCCAGTTCACTATCCACTGAGCTATCGCGGCTCCCAATTCATAATGTGCTAATAGAATAATTAATAAACTTGAATGATCATCTCTGTGAGTGTTGCCTACGTCAGAATGACATTGTCTGGACGTTATGCTGTGATCTGTGTCAATAACTTCTGAGAAATATGCTTTGTACTGCTTCCTAGATTAGAGTAATACTAGACAGGCGAGAAGTGTTACCGAGGCCTCGTTTATGAGAGAAGTAAAGAATAGTGACATTCCAGGCATGTCGTAAGAGGCGACTCAGTAGATTGATCGATGGCTTGACAAGCTGTCATTGTAAAAAGTGTTATTATGGAAACAGAGTCATAGATTTTAGAGCAGTGATCTCTGCAATATGTGCCATTTTGACACGCAGGGTTTCTGTTTTTGAGATTATGGTTCTGCCCTATGTGCCATCCTCGGCTCGAAAGGACAATAGATAGACAGACAGACAAACAGATGAAAAACGAGAGAGATAGAGGGAGGGAGGGAGGGAGGGAGAGAGGGAGGAAGGGAGGGAGGGAGAGAGAAAATAGATCTTGTCCTATAATAAGCATCCCCTTAACTATCTATAACGGTCTGTCGGAATTTCTTTTGTGTGGAGGGCATGGAAGAAGGAGAGTGTAGGCGCAAATAAAATTGGCAGAAAGATGACTTCGCTAACTGTAAGGCGTATATTGACTATAGTTTCTTTGGTTTTATATTTAGAGAGAGAGAGGGGGAGGGAGAGAGAAGGAGGGAAAGAGACGGAAGGAGTGAGGGAGGGAGGGAGAGAGAGAGTGGGAATGAAAGGGAGGGAGAAAGAGGAAAGGAGAGAGAGGGAGAGAGAGGGCGCGAGAGAGACAGGGGGAGAGAGGGAAAGAGTGAGAGGGAGAGAGGGAAAAATATAGAGAGAGGGAGAGAGAGGGAGGGAGAGAGAATGAGAGAAAGAGAGAGAGAGGGCGCGAGAGACAGAGGGAGAGAGTGCGGGACAGACGGGGAGAGAGAGGGAGAGAGTGAGAGGGAGAGAGAAAGAGGGAGGGAAGGAGAGACAGAGAGGGAGAGATATAGAGAGGAAGAGAGAGAGGGCGCGAGAGAGACAGAGGGAGAGAGTGCGGGAGACGCGGGGAGAGAGTGAGAGGGAGAGAGAGGAAAGGAGAGAGAGGGAGGGAGAGAGAGAGGGTGGGAAAAAGAGGGGGAAAGAGAGGGAATGAGAGAGAGTGAGAGGGAGGAGGGAGAAAGAAAGGGAGGGAGAGGGAGGGAGAGAGAGGAACGGAGGGAGAGAGAGGGAGGAAGGGAGAAAGAGAGGGAGAGAGAGGGAGGGAGAGAGATTGGGAAAGGGAGAGAGAGGGAGGGAGAGAGAGAAGGAGAGAAAGGGAGGGAAAGAGAAGGAGAGAGAGGGAGGGAGGGAGAGAAAGGGAGGGAGAGAGGGGAGGGAAAGAGGGAGAGAGAGAGTGAGGGAGAGAGAGGGCTGCAGAGAGAGGGTGAGGGAGGGAGAGGGAGGGAGGGAGACAGAGGGGAAGGGAGGGAGAGAGAGGGGAAGGGAGGGAGAGAGAGAGACAGGGGGTGAGGGAGGCGTGCGGGGCTGAAAGTAAGAAATACACATGTTGAATTGCGGGAGAAATATTAGTGGTAAGCAGTATATTCTGATTGTCAACTTTTACCAGTCAGGTAGAATGTTCTGATTGTCAACTTTTACCAGTCAGGTAGTATGTTTTCATTGTCAACTTTTACCAGTCAGGTAGAATGTTCTGATTGTCAACTTTTACCAGTCAGGTAGAATGTTCTGATTGTCAACTTTTACCAGTCAGGTAGAATGTTCTGATTGTCAACTTTTACCAGTCAGGTAGAATGTTCTGATTGTCAACTTTTACCAGTCAGGTAGTATGTTTTCATTGTCAACTGTTACCAGTCAGGTAGTATGTTCTCATTGTCAACTATTACCAGTCAGGTAGTATGTTCTCATTGTCAACTATTACCAGTCAGGTAGTATGTTCTCATTGTCAACTATTACCAGTCAGGTAGTATGTTCTCATTGTTAACTATTACCAGTCAGGTAGTATGTTCTCATTATCAACTATTACCAGTCAGGTAGTATGTTCTCATTATCAACTATTACCAGTCAGGTAGTATGTTCTAATTATCAACTATTACCAGTCAGGTAGTACGTTCACATTATCAACTATTTCCAGTCAGGTAGTATGTTCTCATTATCAACTATTACCAGTCAGGTAGTATGTTCTCATTGTCAACTATTACCAGTCAGATAGTATGTTCTCATTCTCAACTATTACCAGTCAGGTAGTATGTTCTCATTATCAACTATTACCAGTCAGGTAGTATGTTCTCATTATCAACTATTACCAGTCAGATAGTATGTTCTCATTATCAACTATTACCAGTCAGGTAGTATGTTCTCATTGTCAACTATTACCAGTCAGGTAGTATGTTCTCATTGTCAACTATTACCAGTCAGATAGTATGTTCTCATTATCAACTATTACCAGTCAGGTAGTATGTTCTCATTATCAACTATTACCAGTCAGGTAGTATGTTCTCATTATCAACTATTACCAGTCAGGTAGTATGTTCTCATTATCAACTATTACCAGTCAGGCAGTATGTTCTCATTGTCAACTATTACCAGTCAGGTAGTATGTTCTCATTATAAACTATTACCAGTCAGGTAGTATGTTCTCATTGTCAACTATTACCAGTCAGGTAGTATGTTCTCATTGTCAACTATTACCAGTCAGGTAGTATGTTCTCATTGTCAACTATTACCAGTCAGGCAGTATGTTCTCATTGTCAACTATTACCAGTCAGGTAGTATGTTCTCATTATCAACTATTACCAGTCAGGTAGTATGTTCTCATTATCAACTATTACCAGTCTGGTAGTATGTTCTCATTGTCAACTATTACCAGTCAGATAGTATGTTCTCATTGTCCACTATTACCAGTCAAATAGTATGTTCTCATTATCAACTATTACCAGTCAGGCAGTATGTCCTCATTGTCAACTATTACCAGTCAGATAGTATGTTCTCATTGTCAACTATTACCAGTCAGGTAGTATGTTCTCATTGTCAACTATTACCAGTCAGGTAGTATGTTCTCATTATCAACTATTACCAGTCAGGCAGTATGTTCTCATTGTCAACTATTACCAGTCAGGTAGTATGTTCTCATTGTCAACTATTACCAGTCAGGTAGTATGTTCTCATTGTCAACTATTACCAGTCAGATAGTATGTTCTCATTGTCAACTATTACCAGTCAGGTAGTATGTTCTCATTATCAACTATTACCAGTCAGGCAGTATGTTCTCATTGTCAACTATTACCAGTCAGGTAGTATGTTCTCATTGTCAGCTATTACAAGTCAGGCAGTATGTTCTCATTATCAACTATTACCAGTCAGGAAGTATGTTCTCATTGTCAACTATTACCAGTCAGGTAGTATGTTCTCATTGTCAACTATTACCAGTCAGGCAGTATGTTCTCATTCTCAACTATTACCAGTCAGGTAGTATGTTCTCATTCTCAACTATTGCCAGTCAGATAGTATGTTCTCATTCTCAACTATTACCAGTCAGATAGTATGTTCTCATTCTCAACTATTACCAATCAGATAGTATGTTCGCCCGCCCACAGAATCAAGCTGTTTGTTACTTACATTATAAGTTTAAACAAAAAACCATCGTTTCTCTCGTCACGTCTTTTACAGTTTTGTTCTCAAATTTTCTTATATAAACACACAGCACAGGAACTTAAAGAGATATTAGTCAAACTGACGACATATCGGTCCATCCTTCGTTACGTATCATCATCATTATCAAGTACCATGCATGCTGGCGTAGGTGATCATGTCTCTCCACAACTTTCGATCTCGATAGTTAATTATAATTTATGGTGTTGACCTTCTGCCAAGCCATTCTCTTAAGCTGTCTGTTATATTTTCGCTTTGCTTACCTCTATCTCTTCGTCCCATCATTTTTCCCAGTTGTCACAATATATTCCAGTTGTTCTCTTCTCATTACATGGCCAAAAAATGATGATTGTTTCTTCCTAATATTGGATATTAGCTCTCTTTTTGCTTTGACCCATCTCAGAACGTTTTCACTACTCTTCTTAGCTGTCCATGGTGTTCTCAACAACGTTACATACAAAGGGAGTAAAAAAAAAAGCGATCTAATTAGTAAAACAACTGTTATCATGACAACAAGGAAGCTTATTCCTGAAATGGTCTACTTCGTATTCATACACAATGCAAGTCGATGGATGTTGCTATTGTGTTGCAGGTTTGATCTCTATAGACATTCAATATTGATTAGAAAGGGATAGGTTTACTTGAGCTGTACTAGGGACTACCGTGGCTGGTTGTACATTGACATTTAACTCATCCAGCTGGAATGTGATTGTGTTGTGTGTTGTGACAAAACCTTAGAGGAGTCGCGACCTTCGTTGCTCCCTCCGGATGTTTGCCGTTTCGACTTCTCACGAAGTAGATCGATATCTCTACACCATGCCAACCAATGAGACCAGAGAACCAAGAATTCTTTCGGGTGCAGTTTGAAACTGACCAGTATCATGTAGATGCCCTTTGAAATATAATAAGAAGCGAAGAGATAGAAGAGTGCGCATGACAGAGAATGTATATAGGGAGGCAGTGTCTGCTCAGGGTACTGGCAACTCGGGCAGTTGTCCGGGCACGCCCTATATTTATGGGCGCTATAAAGGATCTTCGAAAATAAAGAAATAGTGAAAATAATAAATAATGTTTTTTTCTGACTGACTTTTTAATATGGAAATAAAGCAGTTGTATGTGTGTACACATATATACATAAATATATAAAGAGAGAGAGAGATGGAGGGAGATGGAGGGGGAGAGAGAGGGATAGAGAGGAGAGGGAGGAAGGGAGAGAGAGTAGAGGAAGAGAGATAGGGAGTGAGATAGGAAGAGAGAGGGAGGAGAGAGATAGGGAGAGAAATAGAAAGAGAGAAAGATGGAGGTGGAAAGAGAGGGATAGAGAGGAGAGGACAGAAGGGAGAGAGAGTAGAGGAAGAGAGGGAGTGAGATAGGGAGAGAGATAGGAAGAGAGAGGGAGAGAGATAGGGAGAGAGATAAGGAGAGAAATAGAAAGAGAGAGATAGGGAGAGAGATAGGGAGAGAGATATGGAGAGAAATAGAAAGAGAGAGATAGGGAGAGAGAGATAGGGAGAGAAATAGAAAGAAAGAGGGAGGGAGAGAGGGAGAGAGAAAATAGATCTTGTCCTATAATAAGCATCCCCTTAACTATCTATAACGGTCTGTCGGAATTTCTTTTGTGTGGAGGGCATGGAAGAAGGAGAGTGTAGGCGCAAATAAAATTGGCAGAAAGATGACTTCGCTAACTGTAAGGCGTATATTGACTATAGTTTCTTTGGTTTATATTTAGAGAGAGAGAGGGAGGGAGAGAAGGAGGGAAAGAGACGGAAGGAGTGAGGGAGGGAGGGAGAGAGAGAGTGGGAATGAAAGGGAGGGAGAAAGAGGAAAGGAGAGAGAGGGAGAGAGAGGGCGCGAGAGAGACAGGGGGAGAGAGGGAAAGAGTGAGAGGGAGAGAGGGAAAAATATAGAGAGAGGGAGAGAGAGGGAGGGAGAGAGAATGAGAGAATGAGAGAGAGAGAGAGGGCGCAAGAGACAGAGGGAGAGAGTGCGAGAGAGACGGGGAGAGAGAGGGGAGAGAGTGAGAGGGAGAGAGAAAGCGGGAGGAAAGGAGGGACAAAGAGGGAGAGATATGGAGAGGAAGAGAGAGAGGGCGCGAGAGAGACAGAGGGAGAGAGTGCGGGAGACGCGGGGAGAGAGTGAGAGGGAGAGAGGGAGAGAGGAAGGGAGGGAGAGAGAGGAAAGGAGAGAGAGGGAGGGAGAGAGAGAGGGTGGGAAAAAGAGGGGGAAAGAGAGGGAATGAGAGAGAGGGAGAGGGAGGAGGGAGAAAGAAAGGGAGGGAGAGGGAGGGAGAGAGAGGAACGGAGGGAGAGAGAGGGAAAGGGAGGAAGGGAGAAAGAGAGGGAGAGAGAGGGAGGGAGAGAGATTGGGAGAGGGAGAGAGAGGGAGGGAGAGAGAGAGAGAAGGAGAGAAAGGGAGGGAAAGAGAAGGAGAGAGAGGGAGGGAGGGAGAGAAAGGGAGGGAGAGAGGGGAGGGAGAGAGGGGAGGGAGAGAGGGGAGGGAAAGAGGGAGAGAGAGAGTGAGGGAGAGAGAGGGCTGCAGAGAGAGGGTGAGGGTGGGAGAGGGAGGGAGGGAGGGAGGGAGAGAGAGGGGAGGGAGGGAGGGAGAGAGAGGGGAAGGGAGGGAGAGAGAGAGACAGGGGGTGAGGGAGGCGTGCGGGGCTGAAAGTAAGAAATACACATGTTGAATTGCGGGAGAAATATTAGTGGTAAGCAGTATGTTCTGATTGTCAACTTTTACCAGTCAGGTAGAATGTTCTGATTGTCAACTTTTACCAGTTAGGTAGAATGTTCTGATTGTCAACTTTTACCAGTCAGGTAGTATGTTTTCATTGTCAACTTTTACCAGTCAGGTAGAATGTTCTGATTGTCAACTTTTACCAGTCAGGTAGAATGTTCTGATTGTCAACTTTTACCAGTCAGGTAGAATGTTCTGATTGTCAACTTTTACCAGTCAGGTAGAATGTTCTGATTGTCAACTTTTACCTGTCAGGTAGTATGTTTTCATTGTCAACTGTTACCAGTCAGGTAGTATGTTCTCATTGTCAACTATTACCAGTCAGGTAGTATGTTCTCATTGTCAACTATTACCAGTCAGGTAGTATGTTCTCATTGTCAACTATTACCAGTCAGGTAGTATGTTCTCATTGTCAACTATTACCAGTCAGGTAGTATGTTCTCATTATCAACTATTACCAGTCAGGTAGTATGTTCTCATTATCAACTATTACCAGTCAGGTAGTATGTTCTCATTATCAACTATTACCAGTCAGGTAGTACGTTCACATTATCAACTATTTCCAGTCAGGTAGTATGTTCTCATTATCAACTATTACCAGTCAGGTAGTATGTTCTCATTGTCAACTATTACCAGTCAGATAGTATGTTCTCATTCTCAACTATTACCAGTCAGGTAGTATGTTCTCATTATCAACTATTACCAGTCAGGTAGTATGTTCTCATTATCAACTATTACCAGTCAGATAGTATGTTCTCATTATCAACTATTACCAGTCAGGAAGTATGTTTTCATTGTCAACTATTACCAGTCAGGTAGAATGTTCTCATTGTCAACTATTACCAGTCAGGTAGTATGTTCTCATTATCAACTATTACCAGTCAGGTAGTATGTTCTCATTATCAACTATTACCAGTCAGGTAGTATGTTCTCATTATCAACTATTACCAGTCAGGTAGTATGTTCTCATTATCAACTATTACCAGTCAGGCAGTATGTTCTCATTGTCAACTATTACCAGTCAGGTTGTATGTTCTCATTGTCAACTATTACCAGTCAGGTTGTATGTTCTCATTATCAACTATTACCAGTCAGGTAGTATGTTCTCATTGTCAACTATTACCAGTCAGGTAGTATGTTCTCATTGTCAACTATTACCAGTCAGGTAGTATGTTCTCATTGTCAACTATTACCAGTCAGATAGTATGTTCTCATTATCAACTATTACCAGTCAGGTAGTATGTTCTCATTATCAACTATTACCAGCCAGGTAGTATGTTTTCATTATCAACTATTACCAGTCAGGTAGTATGTTCTCATTATCAACTATTACCAGTCAGGCAGTATGTTCTCATTGTCAACTATTACCAGTCAGGCAGTATGTTCTCATTATCAACTATTACCAGTCAGGTAGTATGTTCTCATTGTCAACTACTACCAGTCAGGCAGTATGTTCTCATTGTCAACTATTACCAGTCAGGTAGTATGTTCTCATTATCAACTATTACCAGTCAGGTAGTATGTTCTCATTATCAACTATTACCAGTCAGGTAGTATGTTCTCATTGTCAACTATTACCAGTCAGATAGTATGTTCTCATTGTCCACTATTACCAGTCAAATAGTATGTTCTCATTATCAACTATTACCAGTCAGGCAGTATGTCCTCATTGTCAAGTATTACCAGTCAGATAGTATGTTCTCATTGTCAACTATTACCAGTCAGGTAGTATGTTCTCATTGTCAACTATTACCAGTCAGGTAGTATGTTCTCATTATCAACTATTACCAGTCAGGCAGTATGTTCTCATTGTCAACTATTACCAGTCAGGTAGTATGTTCTCATTGTCAACTATTACCAGTCAGGTAGTATGTTCTCATTGTCAACTATTACCAGTCAGATAGTATGTTCTCATTGTCAACTATTACCAGTCAGGTAGTATGTTCTCATTATCAACTATTACCAGTCAGGCAGTATGTTCTCATTGTCAACTATTACCAGTCAGGTAGTATGTTCTCATTGTCAGCTATTACAAGTCAGGCAGTATGTTCTCATTATCAACTATTACCAGTCAGGAAATATGTTCTCATTGTCAACTATTACCAGTCAGGTAGTATGTTCTCATTGTCAACTATTACCAGTCAGGCAGTATATTCTCATTATCAACTATTACCAGTCAGGCAGTATGTTCTCATTGTCAACTATTACCAGTCAGGTAGAATGTTCTGATTGTCAACTTTTACCAGTCAGGTAGAATGTTCTGATTGTCAACTTTTACCAGTCAGGTAGAATGTTCTGATTGTCAACTTTTACCAGTCAGGTAGTATGTTTTCATTGTCAACTGTTACCAGTCAGGTAGTATGTTCTCATTGTCAACTATTACCAGTCAGGTAGTATGTTCTCATTGTCAACTATTACCAGTCAGGTAGTATGTTCTCATTGTCAACTATTACCAGTCAGGTAGTATGTTCTCATTGTCAACTATTACCAGTCAGGTAGTATGTTCTCATTATCAACTATTACCAGTCAGGTAGTATGTTCTCATTATCAACTATTACCAGTCAGGTAGTATGTTCTCATTATCCACTATTACCAGTCAGGTAGTATGTTCACATTATCAACTATTTCCAGTCAGGTAGTATGTTCTCATTATCAACTATTACGTCAGGCAGTATGTTCTCATTCTCAACTATTACCAGTCAGGTAGTATGTTCTCATTCTCAACTATTGCCAGTCAGATAGTATGTTCTCATTCTCAACTATTACCAGTCAGATAGTATGTTCTCATTCTCACTATTACCAATCAGATAGTATGTTCGCCCGCCCACAGAATCAAGCTGTTTGTTACTTACATTATAAGTTTAAACAAAAACCATCGTTTCTCTCGTCACGTCTTTTACAGTTTTGTTCTCAAATTTTCTTATATAAACACACAGCACAGGAACTTAAAGAGATATTAGTCAAACTGACGACATATCGGTCCATCCTTCGTTACGTATCATCATCATTATCAAGTACCATGCATGCTGGCGTAGGTGATCATGTCTCTCCACAACTTTCGATCTCGATAGTTAATTATAATTTATGGTGTTGACCTTCTGCCAAGCCATTCTCTTAAGCTGTCTGTTATATTTTCGCTTTGCTTACCTCTATCTCTTCGTCCCATCATTTTTCCCAGTTGTCACAATATATTCCAGTTGTTCTCTTCTCATTACATGGCCAAAAAATGATGATTGTTTCTTCCTAATATTGGATATTAGCTCTCTTTTTGCTTTGACCCATCTCAGAACGTTTTCACTACTCTTCTTAGCTGTCCATGGTGTTCTCAACAACGTTACATACAAAGGGAGTAAAAAAAAAAGCGATCTAATTAGTAAAACAACTGTTATCATGACAACAAGGAAGCTTATTCCTGAAATGGTCTACTTCGTATTCATACACAATGCAAGTCGATGGATGTTGCTATTGTGTTGCAGGTTTGATCTCTATAGACATTCAATATTGATTAGAAAGGGATAGGTTTACTTGAGCTGTACTAGGGACTACCGTGGCTGTTGTACATTGACATTTAACTCATCCAGCTGGAATGTGATTGTGTTGTGTGTTGTGACAAAACCTTAGAGGAGTCGCGACCTTCGTTGCTCCCTCCGGATGTTTGCCGTTTCGACTTCTCACGAAGTAGATCGATCTCTACACCATGCCAACCAATGAGACCAGAGAACCAAGAATTCTTTCGGGTGCAGTTTGAAACTGACCAGTATCATGTAGATGCCCTTTGAAATATAATAAGAGCGAAGAGATAGAAGAGTGCGCATGACAGAGAATGTATATAGGGAGGCAGTGTCTGCTCAGGGTACTGGCAACTCGGGCAGTTGTCCGGGCACGCCCTATATTTATGGGCGCTATAAAGGATCTTCGAAAATAAAGAAATAGTGAAAATAATAAATAATGTTTTTTTCTGACTGACTTTTTAATATGGAAATAAAGCAGTTGTATGTGTGTACACATATATACATAAATATATAAAGAGAGAGAGAGATGGAGGGAGATGGAGGGGAGAGAGAGGGATAGAGAGGAGAGGGAGGAAGGGAGAGAGAGTAGAGGAAGAGAGATAGGGAGTGAGATAGGAAGAGAGAGGGAGAGAGAGATAGGGAGAGAAATAGAAAGAGAGAAAGATGGAGGTGGAAAGAGAGGGATAGAGAGGAGAGGACAGAGGGAGAGAGAGTAGAGGAGAGAGGGAGTGAGATAGGGAGAGAGATAGGAAGAGAGAGGGAGAGAGATAGGGAGAGAGATAAGGAGAGAAATAGAAAGAGAGAGATAGGGAGAGAGATAGGGAGAGAGATATGGAGAGAAATAGAAGAGAGAGATAGGGAGAGAGAGATAGGGAGAGAAATAGAAAGAAAGAGGGAGGGAGAGAGGGAGAGAGAAAATAGATCTTGTCCTATAATAAGCATCCCCTTAACTATCTATAACGGTCTGTCGGAATTTCTTTTGTGTGGAGGGCATGGAAGAAGGAGAGTGTAGGCGCAAATAAAATTGGCAGAAAGATGACTTCGCTAACTGTAAGGCGTATATTGACTATAGTTTCTTTGGTTTTATATTTAGAGAGAGAGAGGGAGGGAGAGAAGGAGGGAAAGAGACGGAAGGAGTGAGGGAGGGAGGGAGAGAGAGAGTGGGAATGAAAGGGAGGGAGAAAGAGGAAAGGAGAGAGAGGGAGAGAGAGGGCGCGAGAGAGACAGGGGGAGAGAGGGAAAGAGTGAGAGGGAGAGAGGGAAAAATATAGAGAGAGGGAGAGAGAGGGAGGGAGAGAGAATGAGAGAATGAGAGAGAGAGAGAGGGCGCAAGAGACAGAGGGAGAGAGTGCGAGAGAGACGGGGAGAGAGAGGGAGAGAGTGAGAGGGAGAGAGAAAGCGGGAGGAAAGGAGGGACAAAGAGGGAGAGATATGGAGAGGAAGAGAGAGAGGGCGCGAGAGAGACAGAGGGAGAGAGTGCGGGAGACGCGGGGAGAGAGTGAGAGGGAGAGAGGGAGAGAGGAAGGGAGGGAGAGAGAGGAAAGGAGAGAGAGGGAGGGAGAGAGAGAGGGTGGGAAAAAGAGGGGGAAAGAGAGGGAATGAGAGAGAGGGAGAGGGAGGAGGGAGAAAGAAAGGGAGGGAGAGGGAGGGAGAGAGAGGAACGGAGGGAGAGAGAGGGAAAGGGAGGAAGGGAGAAAGAGAGGGAGAGAGAGGGAGGGAGAGGATGGGAGAGGGAGAGAGAGGGAGGGAGAGAGAGAGAGAAGGAGAGAAAGGAGGGAAAGAGAAGGAGAGAGAGGGAGGGAGGGAGAGAAAGGGAGGGAGAGAGGGGAGGGAGAGAGGGGAGGGAGAGAGGGGAGGGAAAGAGGGAGAGAGAGAGTGAGGGAGAGAGAGGGCTGCAGAGAGAGGGTGAGGGTGGGAGAGGGAGGGAGGGAGGGAGGGAGAGAGAGGGGGAAGGGAGGGAGAGAGAGGGGCAGGGAGGGAGAGAGAGAGACAGGGGGTGAGGGAGGCGTGCGGGGCTGAAAGTAAGAAATACACATGTTGAATTGCGGGAGAAATATTAGTGGTAAGCAGTATGTTCTGATTGTCAACTTTTACCAGTCAGGTAGAATGTTCTGATTGTCAACTTTTACCAGTTAGGTAGAATGTTCTGATTGTCAACTTTTACCAGTCAGGTAGTATGTTTTCATTGTCAACTTTTACCAGTCAGGTAGAATGTTCTGATTGTCAACTTTTACCAGTCAGGTAGAATGTTCTGATTGTCAACTTTTACCAGTCAGGTAGAATGTTCTGATTGTCAACTTTTACCAGTCAGGTAGAATGTTCTGATTGTCAACTTTTACCTGTCATGTAGTATGTTTTTCATTGTCAACTGTTACCAGTCAGGTAGTATGTTCTCATTGTCAACTATTACCAGTCAGGTAGTATGTTCTCATTGTCAACTATTACCAGTCAGGTAGTATGTTCTCATTGTCAACTATTACCAGTCAGGTAGTATGTTCTCATTGTCAACTATTACCAGTCAGGTAGTATGTTCTCATTATCAACTATTACCAGTCAGGTAGTATGTTCTCATTATCAACTATTACCAGTCAGGTAGTATGTTCTCATTATCACTATTACAGTCAGGTAGTACGTTCACATTATCAACTATTTCCAGTCAGGTAGTATGTTCTCATTATCAACTATTACCAGTCAGGTAGTATGTTCTCATTGTCAACTATTACCAGTCAGATAGTATGTTCTCATTCTCAACTATTACCAGTCAGGTAGTATGTTCTCATTATCAACTATTACCAGTCAGGTAGTATGTTCTCATTATCAACTATTACCAGTCAGATAGTATGTTCTCATTATCAACTATTACCAGTCAGGAAGTATGTTTTCATTGTCAACTATTACCAGTCAGGTAGAATGTTCTCATTGTCAACTATTACCAGTCAGGTAGTATGTTCTCATTATCAACTATTACCAGTCAGGTAGTATGTTCTCATTATCAACTATTACCAGTCAGGTAGTATGTTCTCATTATCAACTATTACCAGTCAGGTAGTATGTTCTCATTATCAACTATTACCAGTCAGGCAGTATGTTCTCATTGTCAACTATTACCAGTCAGGTTGTATGTTCTCATTGTCAACTATTACCAGTCAGGTTATATGTTCTTCATTATCAACTATTACCAGTCAGGTAGTATGTTCTCATTGTCAACTATTACCAGTCAGGTAGTATGTTCTCATTGTCAACTATTACCAGTCAGGTAGTATGTTCTCATTGTCAACTATTACCAGTCAGATAGTATGTTCTCATTATCAACTATTACCAGTCAGGTAGTATGTTCTCATTATCAACTATTACCAGCCAGGTAGTATGTTTTCATTATCAACTATTACCAGTCAGGTAGTATGTTCTCATTATCAACTATTACCAGTCAGGCAGTATGTTCTCATTGTCAACTATTACCAGTCAGGCAGTATGTTCTCATTATCAACTATTACCAGTCAGGTAGTATGTTCTCATTGTCAACTACTACCAGTCAGGCAGTATGTTCTCATTGTCAACTATTACCAGTCAGGTAGTATGTTCTCATTATCAACTATTACCAGTCAGGTAGTATGTTCTCATTATCAACTATTACCAGTCAGGTAGTATGTTCTCATTGTCAACTATTACCAGTCAGATAGTAATGTTCTCATTGTCCACTATTACCAGTCAAATAGTATGTTCTCATTATCAACTATTACCAGTCAGGCAGTATGTCCTCATTGTCAAGTATTACCAGTCAGATAGTATGTTCTCATTGTCAACTATTACCAGTCAGGTAGTATGTTTCATTGTCAACTATTACCAGTCAGGTAGTATGTTCTCATTATCAACTATTACCAGTCAGGCAGTATGTTCTCATTGTCAACTATTACCAGTCAGGTAGTATGTTCTCATTGTCAACTATTACCAGTCAGGTAGTATGTTCTCATTGTCAACTATTACCAGTCAGATAGTATGTTCTCATTGTCAACTATTACCAGTCAGGTAGTATGTTCTCATTATCAACTATTACCAGTCAGGCAGTATGTTCTCATTGTCAACTATTACCAGTCAGGTAGTATGTTCTCATTGTCAGCTATTACAAGTCAGGCAGTATGTTCTCATTATCAACTATTACCAGTCAGGAAATATGTTCTCATTGTCAACTATTACCAGTCAGGTAGTATGTTCTCATTGTCAACTATTACCAGTCAGGCAGTATATTCTCATTATCAACTATTACCAGTCAGGCAGTATGTTCTCATTGTCAACTATTACCAGTCAGGTAGAATGTTCTGATTGTCAACTTTACCAGTCAGGTAGAATGTTCTGATTGTCAACTTTTACCAGTCAGGTAGAATGTTCTGATTGTCAACTTTTACCAGTCAGGTAGTATGTTTTCATTGTCAACTGTTACCAGTCAGGTAGTATGTTCTCATTGTCAACTATTACCAGTCAGGTAGTATGTTCTCATTGTCAACTATTACCAGTCAGGTAGTATGTTTCTCATTGTCAACTATTACCAGTCAGGTAGTATGTTCTCATTGTCAACTATTACCAGTCAGGTAGTATGTTCTCATTATCAACTATTACCAGTCAGGTAGTATGTTCTCATTATCAACTATTACCAGTCAGGTAGTATGTTCTCATTATCAACTATTACCAGTCAGGTAGTATGTTCACATTATCAACTATTTCCAGTCAGGTAGTATGTTCTCATTATCAACTATTACCAGTCAGGTAGTATGTTCTCATTGTCAACTATTACCAGTCAGATAGTATGTTCTCATTCTCAACTATTACCAGTCAGGTAGTATGTTCTCATTATCAACTATTAACAGTCAGGTAGTATGTTCTCATTATCAACTATTACCAGTCAGATAGTATGTTCTCATTATCAACTATTACCAGTCAGGTAGTATGTTCTCATTGTCAACTATTACCAGTCAGGTAGTATGTTCTCATTGTCAACTATTACCAGTCAGAAAGTATGTTCTCATTATCAACTATTACCAGTCAGGTAGTATGTTCTCATTATCAACTATTACCAGTCAGGTAGTATGTTCTCATTATCAACTATTACCAGTCAGGTAGTATGTTCTCATTATCAACTATTACCAGTCAGGCAGTATGTTCTCATTGTCAACTATTACCAGTCAGGTAGTATGTTCTCATTATCAACTATTACCAGTCAGGTAGTATGTTCTCATTGTCAACTATTACCAGTCAGGCAGTATGTTCTCATTGTCAACTATTACCAGTCAGGTAGTATGTTCTCATTATCAACTATTACCAGTCAGGTAGTATGTTCACATTATCAACTATTAGCAGTCAGGTAGTATGTTCCCATTGGCAACTATTACCAGTCAGATAGTATGTTCTCATTGTCCACTATTACCAGTCAAATAGTATGTTCTCATTATCAACTATTACCAGTCAGGCAGTATGTCCTCATTGTCAACTATTACCAGTCAGATAGTATGTTCTCATTGTCAACTATTACCAGTCAGGTAGTATGTTCTCATTGTCAACTATTACCAGTCAGGTAGTATGTTCTCATTATCAACTATTACCAGTCAGGCAGTATGTTCTCATTGTCAACTATTACCAGTCAGGTAGTATGTTCTCATTGTCAACTATTACCAGTCAGGTAGTATGTTCTCATTGTCAACTATTACCAGTCAGATAGTATGTTCTCATTGTCAACTATTACCAGTCAGGTAGTATGTTCTCATTATCAACTATTACCAGTCAGGCAGTATGTTCTCATTGTCAACTATTACCAGTCAGGTAGTATGTTCTCATTGTCAGCTATTACAAGTCAGGCAGTATGTTCTCATTATCAACTATTACCAGTCAGGAAGTATGTTCTCATTGTCAACTATTACCAGTCAGGTAGTATGTTCTCATTGTCAACTATTACCAGTCAGGCAGTATATTCTCATTATCAACTATTACCAGTCAGGCAGTATGTTCTCATTGTCAACTATTACCAGTCAGGTAGTATGTTCTCATTATCAACTATTACCAGTCAGATAGTATGTTCTCATTATCAACTATTACCAGTCAGGTAGTATGTTTCTCATTCTCAACTATTACAGTCAGATAGTATGTTCTCATTCTCAACTATTACCAGTCAGATAGTATGTTCTCATTCTCAACTATTACCAATCAGATAGTATGTTCTCATTGTCAACTATTACCAGTCAGGTAGTATGTTCTCATTGTCAACTATTACCAGTCAGGTAGTATGTTCTCATTATCAACTATTACCAGTCAGGTAGTATGTTCTCATTGTCAACTATTACCAGTCAGGTAGTATGTTCTCATTCTCAACTATTACCAGTCAGGCACTATGTTCTCATTCTCAACTATTACCAGTCAGGTAGTATGTTCTCATTCTCAACTATTACCAATCAGGTAGTATGTTCTCATTGTCAACTATTACCAGTCAGGTAGTATGTTCTCATTGTCAACTGTTACCAGTCCGGTAGTATGTTCTCATTGTCAACTATTACCAGTCAGGTAGTATGTTCTCATTGTCAACTGTTACCAGTCAGGTAGTATGTTCTCATTGTCAACTGTTACCAGTCCGGTAGTATGTTCTCATTGTCAACTATTACCAGTCAGGTAGTATGTTCTCATTATCAACTATTACCAGTCAGGTAGTATGTTCTCATTGTCAACTATTACCAGTCAGGTAGTATGTTCTCATTGTCAACTATTACCAGTCAGGTAGTATGTTCTCATTGTCAACTATTACCAGTCAGGTAGTATGTTCTCATTGTCAACTATTACTAGTCAGGTAGTATGTTCTCATTGTCAACTATTACCAGTCAGGTAGTATGTTCTCATTGTCAACTATTACCAGTCAGGTAGTATGTTCGCCCGCCCATAGAATCAAGCTGTTTGTTACTTACATTATAAGTTTAAACAAAAAACCATCGTTTCTTTCGTCACGTCTTTTACAGTTTTGTTCTCAAATTTTCTTATATAAACACACAGCACAGGAACTTAAAGAGATATTAGTCAAACTGACGACCTATCGGTCCATCCTTCGTTACGTATCATCATCATTATCATTATCAAGTACCATGCATGCTGGCGTAGGTGATCATGTCTCTCCACAACTTTCGATCTCGATAGTTAATTATAATTTATGGTGTTGACCTTCTGCCAAGCCATTCTCTTAAGCTGTCTGTTATATTTTCGCTTTGCTTACCTCTATCTCTTCGTCCCATCATTTTTCCCAGTTGTCACAATATATTCCAGTTGTTCTCTTCTCATTACATGGCCAAAAATGATGATTGTTTCTTCCTAATATTGGATATTAGCTCTCTTTTTGCTTTGACCCATCTCAGAACGTTTTCACTACTCTTCTTAGCTGTCCATGGTGTTCTCAACAACGTTACATACAAAGGGAGTAAAAAAAAAAGCGATCTAATTAGTAAAACAACTGTTATCATGACAACAAGGAAGCTTATTCCTGAAATGGTCTACTTCGTATTCATACACAATGCAAGTCGATGGATGTTGCTATTGTGTTGCTGGTTTGATCTCTATAGACATTCAATATTAATTAGAAAGGGATAGGTTTACTTGAGCTGTACTAGGGACTACCGTGGCTGGTTGTACATTGACATTTAACTCATCCAGCTGGAATGTGATTGTATTGTGTGTTGTGACAAAACCTTAGAGGAGTCGCGACCTTCGTTGCTCCCTCCGGATGTTTGCCGTTTCGACTTCTCACGAAGTAGATCGATATCTCTACGCCATGCCAACCAATGAGACCAGAGAACCAAGAATTCTTTCGGGTGCAGTTTGAAACTGACCAGTATCATGTAGATGCCCTTTGAAATATAATAAGAAGCGAAGAGATAGAAGAGTGCGCATGACAGAGAATGTATATAGGGAGGCAGTGTCTGCTCAGGGTACTGGCAACTCGGGCAGTTGTCCGGGGCACGCCCTATATTTATGGGCGCTATAAAGGTTCTTCGAAAATAAAGAAATAGTGAAAATAAAAAATGTTTTTTTTCTGACTGACTTTTTAATATGGAAATAAAGCAGTTGTATGTGTGTACACATATATACATAAATATATAAAGAGAGAGAGAGAGAGAGAGATGGAGGGGGAGATGGAGGGGGAGAGAGAGGATAGAGAGGAGAGGGAGGAAGGGAGAGAGAGTAGAGGAAGAGAGATAGGGAGTGAGATAGGGAGTGAGATAGGGAGAGAGATAGGGAGAGAGATAAGGAGAGAAATAGAAAGAAAGAGATAGGGAGAGAGGGAGAGAGATAGGGAGAGAAATAGAAAGAAAGAGGGAGGGAGAGAGGGATAGAGATAGGAAGAGAGAGAGGAAGAGAGAGGGAGAGATGAGGGCGAGAAATAGGGAGAGAGATAGAGATAGAAAGAGGGAGAATTTGGGAGAGAGAGTGAGGGAGAGAGAGTGATAGAGAGAGAGAGGGGAGAGAGTGAGAAAAGAAGAGAGAGGAAAAGAGAGAGGGGGCGTCGAAATGAAACCGTAGTTCCCCTTGCCCCAGGCGCCCAGTGGGCGCCAGCAACCATAGGACCGGCACTGCAAGTAAGAATTAAAAGTGTTCTATTTCTTTCAAGCTCTGCGTTCAACAATTCTCACAGTTACTTCACAGTTGATTATTCTAATCTAAAAAGTGTAATTTTAGTTACAATCTTAGAAGTCGGGCACCAGCTTTGAGTGTAGATCTTCAGGTTTGTTCATGGAATCAGTATCACTGCAGTCGGGTATTCCCCATATCCGAACCACTCATGTGACGGCTCACACCAAGTGCGGTGGAAATTTTTGTGGACATGGTCGCCTACCGGGCTAACATAATCTATGCGCAAAATTGACTATTCAAAAAGACTTCCACCAAATAGAGTGTGTACATTTACTTCCTTGGGAGCCGCGATAGCTCAGTGGTTAGTGAACTGGCCTACAAAGGACGAGAGGTAGGGTTCGATACCAGCCGACGGCTTCCGGGTTCACTCAGCCTTAAATGGGTACCGGATTTTTTCTGGGAAAGTAAAGCGGCACGGGCGTAATACCGACCACATTACCCCAAAAATCATGTGCTGAATATCTGTAAAATATAGGGTCACTAACACCATATTCCCTATACGCCACTTGGTGTGACGGGGGTACTTTAGTTTCTGTTTTTTTTTTTTTTATTCCAAACGACTTCCATCAAATAGTTACTCATCGGCGGGAAAAAACATGACTACCTCCGTAGTCGGAGTTATCTGCCTGTGCGGCGAGGGACCCATGTGCACGTTGCTGCCAGGGAAAAAATGGATTAACACGCAAAACTCAGTTCCTAGTCTCTAGGGAGTTCGTTAGAGTTGAAAGCTGGTGAACGCAGCAACAGCAACAGCAACACCAACACCAACACCAACACCAACACCAACACCAACACCAACAACAACAACACCAACAACAACAACAACAACAACAACAACAACAACAACAACGACGACAACGACAACGACAACGACAACGACAACGACAACGACAACGACAACGACAACGACAACGACAACGACAACGACAACAACAACAACAACAACAACAACAACAACAACAACAACAACAACAACAACAACAACAACAACAACAACAACAACAACAAAAAGAGTGTGTACAGTCATTTCCCTGCTCCAGTTTCCCCGAGACACCCACATTTAAAACACACAAAGAAACTGAAACGTTTTAAGCAACAGCCTGAGGGACAGGTTGCTCTCTAGGGGTCTTCCCCTGCCTCGAGACAGAGAGGTTGCAAGTTCAAATCCCAGCTGCATCAATTTCTCAGTATTTATGATTACTCTTTGGGGCAACCACCCTTGGTCTCAGCAAACCGTCCATCTTCTACATTTGAAAACGTCACGCTAATATGGGTGTTTCGGGGTTTCCCTTTCAGCCCTAAGGCTCACTTCTATAAATGGCGATGCTCTCAAGGGTTGATTCCTCATTGGTCTTTTTAGCTGTTCAGGGAACTTTCAACATTCTTCTGCTGCTGTTTGCCTGCTTGCGTTCGCCCGATGACTTAAGAAGTGTACCTCGTCATCATCCGCCCTTAAAAAGACGTTAAGTAGGCGTGTCTGCGTTGTGTTGTGGTTTACAGTATAACTGTTATATTTGCGCCTTTCGGTCCGACACATCCGACTTCAGCATGACATTTTTGAGTACCGGGTTGTCTTCCCTCTTTGATCCCTACTCGCTTGGCCAGACTAGACAGGTTAGTCTTTTACTAGAGGCACAACGGAGAGGTGGAGTAGGGTCTGGATGGTTCTGGTTCACCGATCCTGGCGAACCCATCAGCTGTGGGTCGCTGACAATTTCCAGCTCTGGTGCTGAGAGGCGCGCCTTCGCCTCCAACATTCTTCTGAGAAATCCCATCTCTGTGGCCTTTAACCGTCTTTTAATTTGTATGTCTACTATTCATGATTAGCTTCAATAAGTCAGAATTGGCTCTAAATAGCCCAGATGAACTCCTTTTCTCTCTAAAGATAGACTTATCACACAAGACGTCTTTCGTTTTCAAAAAAATCTAATGACATTAAAATATTTAAATTGAGCAGGAAGAAAGCAAAAAAACAAGAGGCAGAGTAAAATAGCGCTCCATGGTAGCTAACTTTCGATGAAACGGCATCTAATGATGATTAGAGAAAAATGAAAGAGAGAATTCGATGAATAAAGATAGTGCCTCCTGCCTGACAACGGCGTATTTTGAGACTGTGGTCTGTATACAAACAACGAACAAACGTAGCTCCCTGCGTGCGCCCCCTCTCACCGCCCGCTACGTATAAATGATGCTGTAAACTAGATGTAATCGCTAACAAACGTTGCAGACAGCGGTGGACTGGGAGATCACGTGTCGTCACCGGCAGGCAGTTAAGATAAGCAGCACGAGACATCGGAAGCTATACCATCAAGTATCCCTCCCAGGTTAGTAGCCATCTTGTGAGAGAATCCTTGTCGATAGTTGTCTTCCCTTGATTCGCTGGGGAGTGGTTAAGGTAATGTGAGTAGGAGGAAGGGAAGGAGGAGGGCTTGAAGAGGTGGTAGGGGAGTTTAAATGGTTGGAGGAGGAGACGAGGAAGTGGAGCACAGCGATAAGGAGATAGAGAGAAAATGAGAGAGAGAGAGATATATATTGGGGAATGTGTGGGAAAAGTGGGTGGGTTTATAAAGTTGAGAATGGGAAAGAGAGAGAGAGATCGGTGAGAAGGAGAGAGATGTGGGGTAATAGGGAAACGTGTGGGGAAGATGTTGGGGAGATACGGCCAAATAAGGAGGGTGGGCGTTTTGAGACGGGGAATAGGAGAAACAAAGGATTTGAGAGAAAGGGAATAGGAGAAACAAACAATTTGAAAGAAAGGGAATAAGAGAAACAAAAGATTTGAGAGAAAGGGAATAGGAGAAACAAAAGATTTAAGAGAAAGGGAATAGGAGAAACAAAAGATTTGAGAGAAAGGGAATAAGAGAAACAAAAGATTTGAGAGAAAGGGAATAGGAGAAACAAAAGATTTGAAAGAAAGGGAATAAGAGAAACAACGATTGAGAGAAAGGGAATAGGAGAAACAAAAGATTTAAGAGAAAGGGAATAGGAGAAACAAAAGATTTGAGAGAAAGGGAATAAGAGAAACAAAAGATTTGAGAGAAAGGGAATAGGAGTAACAAAAGATTTGAGAGAAAGGGAATAGTAGAAACACAAGATTTAAGAGAAAGGGAATAGGAGAAACAAAGATTTGAGAGAAAGGGAATAAGAGAAACAAAAGATTTGAGAGAAAGGGAATAGGAGTAACAAAAGATTTGAGAGAAAGGGAATAGTAGAAACACAAGATTTGAGATGAAGGAATAGGAGTAACAAAAAATGTGGGAGAAAGGGAATAGGAGAAAGGAAATAGGAGAAACAAAATATTTGAGAGAAATGGAATAGGAGAAACAAAAGATTGAGAGAAAGGGAATAGTAGAAACACAATATTTGAGATAAAGGGAATAGGAGAAACAGAAGATGTGAGAGAAAGTGAATTGGAGAACAAAAGATGTGAGAGAAAGGGAATAGGAGAAACAAAAGATGTGAGAGAAAGGAATAGGAGAAACAAAAGATGTGAGATAAAGGGAATAGGAGAAATAAAAGATTTGAGAGACAAGGAATAGGAGAAACAAAAGATGTGAGAGAAAGGGAATAGGAGAAAGAAAAGATGTGAGAGAAAGGGAATAGGAGAAACAAAAGATGTGAGAGAAAGGGAATAGGAGAAACAAAAGATGTGAGAGAAAGGGAATAGGAATAACAGAAGATTTGAGAGAAAGTGAATATGAGAAACAAAAGATGTGAGAGAAAGGGAATAGGAGAAAGAAAAGATGTGAGAGAAAGGGAATAGGAGAAACAAAAGATGTGAGAGAAAGGGAATAGGAGAAACAAAAGATGTGAGAGAAAGGGAATAGGAATAACAGAAGATTTGAGAGAAAGTGAATATGAGAAACAAAAGATGTGAGAGAAAGGGAATAGGAGAAACAAAAGATGTGAGAGAAAGGGAATAGGAGAAACAAAAGATGTGAGAGAAAGGGAATAGGAATAACAGAAGATTTGAGAGAAAGTGAATATGAGAAACAAAAGATGTGAGAGAAAGGGAATAGGAGAAACAAAAGATGTGAGAGAAAGGGAATAGGAGAAACAAAAGACAATTTTTGTAGAAGCTAAGGGAAGAGCGGTCTTTCTGTGAGAAGATGATGTGGTGAGTGAGGAGATTCTGGGAGAAATGGTGTGATGAGTGAGGAGATTATGGAGAAGATGGCGTGGTGAGTGAGGAGATTATGGAGAAGATGGCGTGGTGAGTGAGGAGATTCTGGGAGAAAATGGTGTGATGAGTGAGGAGATTATGGAGAAGATGGCGTGGTGAGTGAGGAGATTATGGAGAAGATGGCGTGGTGAGTGAGGAGATTATGGGAGAAGATGGCGTGGTGAGTGAGGAGATTATGGAGAAGATGGCGTGGTGAGTGAGGAGATTATGGAGAAGATGGCGTGGTGAGTGAGGAGATTATGGGAGAAGATGGCGTGGTGAGTGAGGAGATTATGGAGAAGATGGCGTGGTGAGTGAGGAGATTATGGAGAAGATGGCGTGGTGAGTGAGGAGATTATGGAGAAGATGGCGTGGTGAGTGAGGAGATTATGGAGAAGATGGCGTGGTGAGTGAGGAGATTATGGAGAAGATGGCGTGGTAAGTGAGGAAATTCTGGGAGAAGATTGCGTGGTGAGTGAGGAGATTATGGGAGAAGATGGCGTGGTGAGTAAGGAAATTCTGGGAGAAAATGATCTGGTGAGTGAAAATATTCCGTAAGAAAATGTTGTGGTGAGTGAGGAGATTATGGAGAAGATGGCGTAGTGAGTGGGAAGATTCTGGAGAAGATCGTGTGGTGAGTGAGGAAATTCTGGGAGAAGATTGCGTGGTGAGTGAGGAGATTATGGGAGAATATGGCGTGGTGAGTAAAGAAATTCTGGGAGAAAATGATCTGGTGAGTGAAAATATTCCGTAATAAAATGTTGTGGTGAGTGAGGAGATTATGGAGAAGATGGCGTAGTGAGTGGGAAGATCCTGGAGAAGATCGTGTGGTGAGTGAGGAGATTATGGGAGAAGATGCCGTGGTGAGTGAGGAGATTATGGGAGAAGATGTTGTTGTGACTGAGATTCTGGGAGAAGATGGCGTGGTGAGTGAGGAAAATCTGGGAGAAGATGGTATGGTGAGTGAGGAGATTATGGGAGAAGATGATGTGGGGAGTGAGAAGATTCTGGGAGAAGATGATGTGGGGAGTGAGAAGATGCTGGGAGAAGATGATGTGGGGAGTGAGAAGATTCTGGGAGAAGATGATGTGGGGAGTGAGTAGATTCTGGGAGAAGATGATGTCATGAGGGAGGAGCTTCTGTGAGAAATGGTGTGGTGAGAGTGCAGATTCTTGGAGAAGATATTGTTGTGAGAGAGCAGATTCTGGGAGAAGATGATGTGGTGAGAGACCAGATTCTGGGAGAAGATGATGTGGTGAGAGACCAGATTCTGGGAGAAGATGATGTGGTGAGAGACTAGATTCTGGGAGAAGATGATGTGGTGAGAGAGAAAAAAAGAGAGACATAATTCTGAGAGAAGATGTAGAGGAAGAAATCGAGAATTCTGGAAGAGAAAGTAGATAGAGAGAGGATATTAGAGTAGATGTGGGGGGTGGAAACAGTTTGCTGAAAATAAGAAATAGAGAGAGAGAGGAAATTTGTGGAGAGGAGGGAAGACACGGCCCTTGGGGAGAAGAATATGTGAAGAGATGGTGATTTTAGGTATGAGGTACCCTACTGGACTACCGACTTCTGACAACCAGTTTTCGATTCCCGCTGGAAGCAGTGTGAATTGTACTCGTGGTTGGAAAAAAAAAAATACCCCCACGGTCGACCCAGCCGTTGGCAGAAATGGGTACCAGGGTATTATCCTGGGAAGGTGATGAATGTCGCTTCGCATCTGAGTTTCGATGCTTGAGGCTACACTATACAGAAATATCCGAACATTTCTGGATAGGCGGCCGAGCACATATGGGTGTAAACTCGCGTGCTAAGACGCCGGTTCAAGTCTCGTACTTTACCTTGACCTTTACCTTAGGTATGAGGTGTGAAGAGAGGGAGAAAGAGGTAATTTAGAGAGAAGACGGGGGAGAGAGAAAGAGGTAATTTAGAGAGAAGACGGGGGAGAGAGAAAGAGGTAATTTAGAGAGAAGATGTGGAAGAGAGAAAGAGGTAATTTAGAGAGAAGATGTGGGTGAGAGAAAGAGGTAATTTAGAGAGAAGATGTGGGAGAGAGAAAGAGAAATTTAGAGAGAAGACGTGGGAGAGAGAAAGAGGTAATTTAGAGAGAATATGTGGGAGAGAGAAAGAGGTAATTTAGAGAGAAGATGTGGGAGAGAGAAAGAGGTAATTTAGAAAGTAGACGTGGGAGAGAGAAAGAGGTAATTTAGAGAGAATATGTGGGAAAGAGAAAGAGGTAATTTAGAGAGAAGACGTGGGAGAGAGAAAGAGGTAATTTAGAGAGAAGATGTGGGAGAGAAAGAGAAATATGGTATGAGAAGGGAAGAAAATGTGGGGATAGGTGGAAAGTTAAAATGCGTAGGGAAAAAGATGTGGAAAGAATTGGAATTATAGGGAAGAAGATTGTCGGAATAGATGGGATTACGATATGTGGAGAGATTCAAACTGCACCATCAAAGCTAGTGGGAGAGACGAAGGTTGGAGTCGAATAGTGCTGCACGGTAGCCAACCTTCGTTGCAGAGACGGCACTCGATGATGATGATGGAGCGACGAAAATAAGCCGAGAGATGGAATGATGAAATGTTAAAGGTAGAAAATGTAAAAAAAAACCGGGGGCGAGGAATGTTATAATTTTATAATGTGATAATGGAGGTATAGAGAACAATGTAAAACAGAACAATAGATGATATCAAAGATATCAACAATAATGTCGGCTAGAATAATTAGTGATTGTCAAGATAATTGTAATAAATAGCGATTAGACAACAGGTCATTTGCATAAACCAATGATATTTGTCCAATTGTCCCTGCTTTACTCCAATCAGTATATCGGTCCTGGTATATTAATCATTGTTTTTACAGAGAGAGAGAGAGAGATAGAGAGAGAGAGAGATAGAGAGAGAGAGATAGAGAGAGATAGAGAGAGAGAGATAGAGAGAGAGATAGAGAGAGATAGAGAGAGAGATAGAGATAGAGAGATAGAGAGAGATAGAGAGAGATAGAGAGAGAGAGATAGAGATAGAGAGAGCGAGATAGATAGAGAGAGAGATAGAGATAGAGAGAGCGAGATAGATAGAGAGAGATATAGAGATAGAGAGAGATAGAGAGATAGATAGAGAGAGAGATAGAGAGAGAGATAGAGAGAGATAGATAGAGAGAAAGATAGAGAAAGATAGAGAGAGATAGATAGAGAGAGATAGAGAGAAAGATAGAGAGATAGAGACAGATAGAGAGAGAGAGAGAGAGAGACCGCTACTGTGTCTCTATTGCAGGAGACAAACAATAATTTAAAAAATATATATTATTCTGGAGGGAAACTTCCGAGGTGATAGATCAGTGAAATATTTCAGGGGAAGAGGTACGTTTACAATCCTGGGAAAAAAACAAACAATTCACAAATAATCAACAACAGAAAAAAAAAAGTACAAAAGACAACGCGAAGCAGGATGGAACCCATACTCCTCGACGCACCTCATTGCCACCAGAAACAAACATTGCCTGCATCACAACGCTACCACACCGTTCACAACACAGACCATCGTTGTCCAGTCTGTCCAACCGGTTCTGTCATGGGCACGACGAACGTAAACTGGGACCAGCAACAGAAGGCCATCAGCTTAAACTTGCTAACAGAAGGTAATTAATTGAATTAATTAAAATTTAATTACTGAATTAATTCACAGAAGATTAAAGACTTAAACTTGTTCACAGAAGGTCAAAGACCTAAACTTGTTCACAGAAGGTCAAAGACCTAAACTTGTTCACAGAAGGTTAAAGACCTAAACTTGTTCACAGAAGGTTAAAGACCTAAACTTGTTCGCAGAAGGTAAAAAACCTAAATATGTTCACAGAAGGTCAAAGACATAAACATGTTCTAAGAATGTCAAAGATCGAAACATATTCACAGAAGGTAAAAAACTTAAATGTGTCCTCAGAAGGCCAAAGATCTAAATATGTTCACAGAAGGTCAAGGATGTAAACATGTTCACAGAAGGTCAAAAACCTAAATATGTCCTCAGAAGGCCAAAGATCTAAATATGTTCACAGAAGGTCAAGGATGTAAACATGTTCACAGAAGGTCAAAAACCTAAATGTATTCTTCGAAGGTCAAATATCTAAATATGTTCAAAGACAGTCAGAGATCTAGACATGTTCACAGAAGGTCAAAAAACTAAATACGTTCACATAAGGTCAAAAACCTAAACACGTTCACACAAGGTCAAAAACCTAAATACATTCACAGAAGGTCCCTGACCTAGAACAAATCTAAACATTAATGGAAGGTCATAACAAAGTTCTGGTTTTCACTCTGTTGGCGGCTTCAGTAATTGTTAATTGATGTGTTTTATCGTTTCTTTGATGTTGTCTGTCCATCGTACTATAAGTCTACCTCATTCTCATCTATTTTCTCCTCTTTTAACATATGCGTTGTATGATGATAAGGAATCACACGGCATTCTTTCTAACATATGCGTTCTATGATGATAAGGAATCACACAGCATTCTTTCCTAGACGGCGAAACCAGTTTATTTGTTGTTTCTGTATGTAGCAGGATAATGCACATCAGATGGCAGGATAACCAACTTAACTGTCCTGCAACGTGCTAAGACCCCAACAATCATGTCGATGCTCAGATGTCGAAGACTAAGATGGCTGGGGCATGTCCAGCGAATGGAAGAAAAACGCATCCCCAAGCAAATACTATATGGTGAACTAACACACGGAAAAAGACAAATCGGCGGACCTAAACTACGATATAGAGATATCTGTAAATCATCTGTGTATGACTTCTCCATCTATGAAAATGACTGGGAACATCAGGCAAGTGATCGCACATCATGGAGAGCATGTATAAGGAATGGTATAACATGTTTTGAGACTGTGCTAAGGCAAAACTTAGAAGAGAAAAGACTAATGAAAAAGAATGGAAAACCCTGTGGACCAGTGGGCCTGACTTGTTCATTCTGTGGCCGTGTGTGTTTGTCAAACATTGGTGGAATTAGCCACGAGAGAAGCTGTTCGACAAAACAAAATCTAAAAAAAAATACACAATAACCTCCACTAGACCGTCTGACAAGACGAAAAGGGATATATACGTAGGGAGGTCAAAAAGTAATGCACACCAATTTTTTTCTCGGAAACTATTCGGGCAAAATGTGTGAAATTTTCACAGATTGTAGCTGAACATCCCCTTTACACTATTTTTCAACATAATCTCCGTCCAAGCTTATTGCCTTACGCCAACGCGAAACTAGGTCATGAATGCCTCGTTTGTACCAAGTTTTGTCCTGCTCGCGTAGCCATTTTTTAACTGCACGGATCACATCCTCATCATTGTCAAAGTGTGTCCCACGCAGGAATTTTTTGAGTGGTCCAAACAGATGAAAATCTGAGGGAGCCAGATCAGGGCTGTAAGGAGGATGGGGCAGTACAGTCCAACCAAATTTGTTGATTGCTTCCCGTGTTACCAGACTTGTGTGAGGGCGTGCATTGTCATGTTGAAGCAACAAATCTGCAGATGGCTTATTAGGCCGAACTCTGTGGAACCGATTTTTGAGTTTTGTCAGTGTATTGATGTAAGCTGTCGAGTTGATTGTCTCACCTCTTGTCATTACATCAACAAGAATCACACCATCAATGTCCCAGAAGACAGTGATCATCACCTTTCCGGCTGATGGAGATGTTTTGAATTTTTTTCCTTTTGGTGACTGCGGATGATGCCATTCCATTGACTGCATTTTTGTTTCAGGCTCATAATAATGTGCCCACGTTTCGTCACCGGTAACAATTTTTAACAAAAACATTTCTCCTTCAACACCGAAACGCTCCAACAATTCAGAACAGAATGTTTTCCTTTGAACTCTGTGATCATTTGTTAGGCACCGAGGAACCCATCGAGCGCAAATCTTTGAATATCCGAGAGTTTTAAAAATTGCGATTGCACTTCCCTTGCTGACTGTAAGCTGCAATGCCAATTGCTGACTAGTGATACGCCTATCCTTACGAATAATGGCATCAGCCCGGTTTAACATGTCTGTGCTGGTAGCCGAGGCAACATGTCCAGAACGCGGTAAATCATGCAGCTCCACTCGTACACTTTCTGCAGCTTTAATTCTCTGAACCCAGCGACTAACTGTGCTCCTATCGATTGCAGAACATTTGTACACTGCACACAGTCGTTTATGAATGTTTGCCACAGTTTCTTTTTCCGCAACCAGAAATTCTATGACAATTCGCTGTTTGTAACGGACATTGTTGACAAGCTCCATTTTAACGGTTCATAGATTGCGTAATATTTATCATAATGCTGTGCAATTTGGTGCACATAATTGGAACATGTCATATTCCAAGTGTGCAAAATTTCATATTCCTATCTTTATTATTAGCCGAGAAAAAAATTGGTGTGCATTACTTTTGACCTCCCTTCATATGTAGCTTAAGATTGGCTAAGTGTCTACTCTTTCTCTTATAATGTATTCTGTCTTTCTGATTCTATCTTTTCTGGTGACTCAAAGTGACAAGCTTTTTTTCATGATTGTTCATAAGTGACCATGTTTGGCATTGATATAACAATATTGGAATAAATATACTCTGTATAAGATGTATTGGTTGTAATAGATATTGCTTTGCCGCCATAGCTCAGTGGTTAGTGAACTGGACTACAAATGTCAAGAGGTAGAGTTCGATCCCAACCTATGGCTTTCGGGTTCACCCAGCCTTAAATGAGTACCGGATTTTTTCTGGGAAAGTAAAGCGGCACGGGCGTAATACCGACCACATTACCCCAAAAATCATGAGCTGAAGGTCTGTGAAATGTATGGTTACTAACACCATATTCCCTATACGCCACTTGGCGTGACGGGGTCTCTTTACTTTTTTTTCTTATAGATATTGCTTTGTGTTGAAGTGTATGGGACAATTGTCACAATGTTTGATTTGCTGTTAAAGACGACATAATGACAATAATTTGATGACATCATCATCGTCATCATCATCAGGTCGCATATCCTTTGCAGAACGTTGCATTCACCACAGCCCGCCTGAAAGAATCTCGCCTCTAGTCAGATCTTCCACAGAACGTTGCATTCACCACAACTCGCCTGAAAGAATCTCGCCTCTAGCAGATCTCCCACAGAACGTTACATTCACCACAGCCCGTCTGAAAGAATCTCTGTCTCTAACCAGATCTCCCACAGAACGTTACATTCACCACAGTCCGCCTGAAAGAATCTCGTCTCTAGTCAGATCTCCCACAGAACGTTGCATTCACCACAGTCCGCCTGAAAGAATCTCGTCTCTAGCCAGATCTCCCACAGAACGTTGCATTCACCACAGTCCGCCTGAAAGAATCTCGTCTCTAGCCAGATCTCCCACAGAACGTTACATTCACCACAGTCCGCCTGAAAGAATCTCGTCTCTAGCCAGTTCTCCCACAGAACGTTGCATTCACCACAGCCCGCCTGAAAGAATCTCGTTTCTATCCAGATCTCCCACAGAACGTTGCATTCACCACAGTCCGCTTGAAAGAATCTCGTCTCTAGCCTGATCTCCCACAGAACGTTGCATTCACCACAGCCCGCCTGAAAGAACCTCTATCTATAGCCAGATCTCCCACAGAACGTTACATTCACCACAGCCAGCCTGAAAGAATCTCTGTCTATAGCCAGATCTCCCACAGAACGTTACATTCACCACAGCCCGCCTGAAAGAATCTCTGTCTCTAGCCAGATCTCCCACAGAACGTTGCATTCACCACAGCCAGCCTGAAAGAATCTCTATCTCTAGCCAGATCTCCCACAGAACGTTACATTCACCACAGCCCGCCTGAAAGAATCTCTGTCTCTAGCCAGATCTCCCACAGAACGTTACATTTACCACAGCCAGCCTGAAAGAATCTCTGTCTCTAGCCAGATCTCCCACAGAACGTTACATTCACCACAGCCAGCCTGAAAAAATCTCTGTCTCTAGCCAGATCTCCCACAGAACGTTACATTCACCACAGCCCGCCTAAAAGAATCTCTGTCTCTAGCCAGACCTCTCTCACTTCTTCTGTTGTCAAGTTCAAGGTCTCCATGATGTCTTGAAACCACCCCATCAATTATTGTTCTTTCCAGCCCGTTCTTGTAATATAATGTGATCACGATGTTTTAATGTCCTCTACAGAATGGTGTTTATAAGACCGTTCTTTAAAATGTTTACATCTTTTAATGACTTCATTGCTCATTTTCATTATCTAAGGTATCTTAGGGGGTTTTCTCTAGCATGTTGTTTCGAATTTGCTTGCTTACCTTCACCGAATGACTAAAGAATTACACATCTTCATCATCCGCCCTCAACACTTTCCATACGTTTCGCCGCACTGTGTGCTATGCTGATTTCGGTAGCTTACGTTTAGCCGCATAGTGCGCACCCGCTCAATTTGATTAGTGTGAACACCATCAAACCATAATCTTTTTACATGTCTTGTATCATCTTGGGTAGAGAAAAGTTGGAATACTTGATTACAACTGGCAAAATAAAAGGAAAGAGAGATCGCAGACGACAAAAAGAGAAAATACTGGATAGCTTTGTGTCATGGCATGGAAAACAGTCAACAACAGAACTCAATCGATGCACTGTGGATAGAAGATTGTGGAAGGACACGATCGCCTTCGTCAACAGGTATGGCACATGATGATGATGTATCATCTTGATATTGGTGTGAAATCCAATCATCATCATCATCGTGTGCCTTCTCCGCAACGAAGGTTGGCTACTATGGATCGCCATTCTACTCTGTGTCTTGCTTTGATGGTGCAGGCTGTCATAGATTGACTTGTCCATCTTTTGATGTTACTCGTCCATGTTAGTCTTGGTCTAATACTTTGTTCAATTATATACAAATTCATATATAATATATTGTATGTTAGATAAATATAAATATGTTGATTGATTCTTAAAACAATGAACAATTTTGTCTCTGAAATCTCTTCTGTTGGGTCGATAAAAAGGTTTACGTACGGAAAGAGTTAAAAGGACGTTAAGTGGACGTGTCTGCGCTGTGTTGTGAATTGCAGTATGTCTATGATATTTACGTCTTTCGGTCCAAAACATCCGACATCAGCACGTCATTTTTGAGTACAGGGCTGTCATCCCTTTTCGATCCCCACTCGCTTGGCCAGACTACACAGGTTAGTCTGTTACGGGAGGCACTACAGAGAGGTGGAGCAGGGGCTGGATGGTTCTGGCTCAGCGGTGGGTCGTTGATAACTTCCAGCTCTGATTTTGGGAGCCGATTTTGCCTCCGTTTCAAATTTAATGACAAGGAGATGTAATTCTAGGATAAAACGCCGTAGAAGTGCATCAGTTAACAACAGCAAGACGTGTCCATTACAGGGCAATCATTTCGCTATCTTCTAGAAAGAAGATACTCAACTCATCATATGCCATACCGGTTGGCGTAGGCGATCATGTCCTTCCACAATCTTCTATCCACAGTGCATCGTATCAGTTCTGTTGTTGACTGTTTTCCATGCCATGACACCAAGCTATCAAGTATTTTCTCGTTGTCGTCCGCGATCTCTCTTTCCTTTTATTTTGCCAGTTGTAACCAAGTATTCCAACTTTCCTCTTCTCATGATGTGCCCGAAAAATGTTGATTGTTTCTTTCTGATGTTTTTTTTTTTTTTAAGAGCTCCCTTTTTGTGTTGGCCCCTTTGAGTATTTCTTCATTGGTCTTTTTATCTGTCCAGGGAACTTTCGACATTCTTCTGAGAAATCCCATTTCTTTTGCCTCTAATCGTCTTTTCATGTGTTTGTCTACTGTCCATGATTCGCTTCCATAGGTCAGAATTGGTTCTATATAGCACCTATGAACTCTCTTTCTCATTTCTATTGACATAGATTTCTTGCATAAGATATTTTTCATTTTCTGAAATGTTATTTTGACCTGAGCTATTGTGCTTTTCATTTCTGTGGTGCATCTTCCGCCTGATCTTATTATTGTGCCCAAGTATTTGACGCGGCACTTGTTTCAGTTTTGTCCTGTTTATTTTGATGCTGCATGATGGTAATGGCACTCAATTACCGATCCTTTTTCTCACTTCTTCGGCTGCATCAACTTTATTTATTGTAATCACGTCTCGGAAGTCATTGGACGAGCCTTGTGGAGTTGAGGGCGTCGCTGTGTGCTACTGATCAGACTCCGATAGGGAGCGCAAGTTCTCACAACAAGCATTCCTGTGATCTGTTTGACAGGAAGTAGGTGCACCACGTGACGCCACCCGCCTCCAGACTTAACAAGCTGCCGAAACGGGAGAAGGCGGCGAGCGTTTCGTAAACAAACCTGAACAGACAAGAACCGTTAGGTTGCCGGGAACAGCCAGGACTTGTAATTACAGGTCAGCCAGGGAAAGCATCAGCAGTATTTGTATGATGGACACGTAATGGCGAAGGTCGGAACCACGCGCTGTCGACGTTTCCAATTTGGCGAACAAAGAAATCTCGAGAAACCAGGATTGAGACTACCAAGAACTAGACTTTGTAATGTAAACTACCAGCATTTTAACTACCAGTGTTGTAGGTTAGTTGAACATACACACCAGAAAAGCATGGCGGGACGGTTTAATGTAGGAACTAGATTTATGTGCGTTCATAGGAGGATATAGAAACGGTATAAACACGCGAATAGCAAGGAAATAAACACAGGCGGATAGAAAGGAAATAAACAAACGCGAATAGAAAGGAAATAAACACACAAGGAAATAAACACACGCGAATAGCAAGGAAATAAACACAGCCGGATAGCAAGAAAATAAACACAGGCGAATAGCATGGGAATAAAACACAGGCGAATAGCAAGGAAATAAACACAGGCGGATAGCAAGGAAATAAACACAGGCAGATAGCAAGGACATAAACACACGCGAATAGAAAGGAAATAAACACAGGCAGATAGCAAGGAAATAAACACACGCGAATAGAAAGAAAATAAACACAGGCAGATAGCAAGGAAATAAACACACGCGAATAGAAAGGAAATAAACACAGGCAGATAGCAAGGAAATAAACACAGGCGGATAGCAAGGAAATAAACACACGCGAATAGAAAGGAAATAAACACAGGCAGATAGCAAGGAAATAAACACAGGCAGATAGCAAGGAAATAAACACACGCGAATAGAAAGGAAATAAACACAGGCAGATAGCAAGGAAATAAACACACGCGAATAGAAAGGAAATAAACACAGGCAGATAGCAAGGAAATAAACACACGCGAATAGAAAGGAAATAAACACAGGCGGATAGCAAGGAAATAAACACACGCGAATAGCAAGGAAATAAACACACGCGAATAGCAAGGAAATAAACACAGCCGGATAGCAAGAAAATAAACACAGGCGAATAGCATGGGAATAAAACACAGGCGAATAGCAAGGAAATAAACACAGGCGGATAGCAAGGAAATAAACACAGGCAGATAGCATGGGAATAAACACAGGCGGATAGCAAGGAAATAAACACAGGCAGATAGCAAGGAAATAAACACACGCGAATAGAAAGAAAATAAACACAGGCAGATAGCAAGGAAATAAACACACGCGAATAGAAAGGAAATAAACACAGGCAGATAGCAAGGAAATAAACACAGGCGGATAGCAAGGAAATAAACACACGCGAATAGAAAGGAAATAAACACAGGCAGATAGCAAGGAAATAAACACAGGCAGATAGCAAGGAAATAAACACACGCGAATAGAAAGGAAATAAACACAGGCAGATAGCAAGGAAATAAACACACGCGAATAGAAAGGAAATAAACACAGGCAGATAGCAAGGAAATAAACACACGCGAATAGAAAGGAAATAAACACAGGCGGATAGCAAGGAAATAAACACACGCGAATAGCAAGGAAATAAACACACGCGAATAGAAAGGAAATAAACACACGCGAATAGAAAGGAAATAAACACACGCGAATAGCAAGGAAATAAACACACGCGAATAGAAAGGAAATAAACACACGCGAATAGCAATGAAATAAACACACAAGGAAATAAACACACGCGAATAGCATGGAAATAAACACAGGCGGATAGCAAGAAAATAAACACAGGCAGATAGCAAGGAAATAAACACAGGCAGATAGCAAGGAAATAAACACAGGCGGATAGCAAGGAAATAAACACAGGCGGATAGCAAGGAAATAAACACAGGCAGATAGCAAGGAAATAAACACAGGCGGATAGCATGGGAATAAACACAGGCGGATAGCAAGGAAATAAACACAGGCAGATAGCAAGGAAATAAACACACGCGAATAGCATGGGAATAAACACAGGCGGATAGCAAGGAAATAAACACAGGCGGATAGCAAGGAAATAAACACAGGCAGATAGTAAGGAAATGAGCACCTATGGACATGTTCAGAGTGCAATAATGATGATTCGCAAATAACTCAATAACTCTTCAACAAATACTTTCCAAGTCGTTCTGTTTCTTGCCATTCTTTTAAAATCATTCCATGTCTTCCCCATCATCTTCATCTCTGCCTCTATCTGTCTTCTCCAGAATTTCTTGGTCTTCTTCTTTGTCTTTTCCCCTGGCGATTCCAAAAAAGAGCAAGTTGTGTAACACTCTCAGTTGGCTTCCGCAGTGTGTGTCATATCCAGCGCCATCGTCCTCGCTGTATCTCTTTATCCACCGATATTTGAGTGGTAAATATCTATAATTCTCTGCTAGTGACATACAACTACATACAGTAACAACAACTAAACTGGTTTATCCGTCTACAAAGAATGTCATGCGATTCCTTACCACGTAAGAAAAATGAGAAGGGAGAAGAGCAAGGGAAGACCCAGAGTAAGATGGACAGACAACATCCAAGAAGTGCTATAAGAACATCAATTGTTGTCGCCAAAAGGGGCAGACCCAGAGTAAGATGGACAGACAACATCCAAGAAGTGCTATAAGAACATCAATTGTTGTCGCCAAAAGGGGCAGACCCAGAGTAAGATGGACAGACAACATCCAAGAAGTGCTATAAGAACATCAATTGTTGTCGCCAAAAGGGGCAGACCCAGAGTAAGATGGACAGACAACATCCAAGAAGTGCTATAAGAACATCAATTGTTGTCGCCAAAAGGGGCAGACCCAGAGTAAGATGGACAGACACCATCCAAGAAGTGCTATAAGAACATCAATTGTTGTCGCCAAAAGGGGCAGACCCAGAGTAAGATGGACAGACAACATCCAAGAAGTGCTATAAGAACATTAATTGTTGTCGCCAAAAGGGGCAGACCCAGAGTAAGATGGACAGACAACATCCAAGAAGTGCTATAAGAACATCAATTGTTGTCGCCAAAAGGGGCAGACCCAGAGTAAGATGGACAGACAACATCCAAGAAGTGCTATAAGAACATCAATTGTTGTCGCCAAAAGGGGCAGAACCAGAATTGTGTAACTCACTCGACACCTGAACTTCTTATAAGAGAAAGTAGAGAGAGAGAGAAAGAGAGAGAGAGAGATAGATAGATAGAAAGAGAAAGAGAGAGAAAGAGAGAGAAAGAGAGAGAAAGAGAGAGAAAGAGAGAGAGAACATGAAAGAGAGAGAAAGAGAGAGAAAGGGAGACAGAGAAAGGGAGAGGGAGAGACAGAGAGGGAGAGAGAGAGATAGAAAGAGAAAGAGAGAGAAAGAGAGAGAGAGAGAACATGAAAGAGAGAGAAAGAGAGAGAGAAAGGGAGTGAGAGAAAGGGAGAGGGAGAGACAGAGAGGGAGAGACAGAAAGAAAACATACGCAATAAATTGTTGATACTTATGGATGCACTCAAAGCGACAACCACCAGGGATGGTGAACTAAATATCGACAGGGCAACCCCAACGCAGACAACCCTGGTGTTGCCGTGTTATAATTTCCGGTGGATAATGATCTAGTGGATACAATCACTTATCATTACGTGTTACAAATATTAATTTTTATTTTCAAATTCGTCTTCTCATTTTGTTCTTACTGTTGTCCATCTGTTGTTTCATTCAAATTCACCATTTCGCATTTTCTTGAAGGCAGTTCTATTATATTTTGTTGAATTTATTGACAGCAATGACAAACGACAATTCACAAGCAAGAGGGGTAGACTCAAGACGCAACAAAGCTTGTTCAATCATTGGACACTTATCATCACTATTGTCCAACAAGGAAATTACTCTAGAGAGAGACAAGACGGGCGCTGTACAATACAATCTTCATCTCAACGTTGTGCTACCAATGCCAGTCCCGGACCCTAGATGCAAGAACAATAAGAAAAATAACCTCTACTAAGATTAAATGTGTTAGACGAATGACAAGGAACAGCCTGAGAAATAAGATTAGAAATGAAGAACTGAGACAAAAGCTAGGAATAACCACCCCATTTTTGGATACATTATCATGGAATTCTTGGAGAAGACAGATAGAAGCAGAGATGAAGATGATGGGGAAGACATAGAATGATCTTAAAAGAATGGCAGGAAACAGAACGACTTGGAAAGTATTTGTTGAGGACCTATGCTCCACAGGGAGCTGAAATGTAGAAGAAGAAGAAGATTGGATACAGCAGATAAATTGGTTTGGCCACGTGATAAGTCAGAAAAATCACACACAATTAGCCTTCAATACCTCATATTCCAAGTCCGGCTTGTTGCAGGAGCTACTGAGATAAGTGCTCTGTGCATACCGTGAGCTGTGTGTTTCATCCGTTTTGATCATGTTCCGATATTCCAATTGTTTACGATGAATGATGATATCGTATGACAGGGAACAGTTGGCCGTGTTCACTTTCTATGCGGTTTCGCCTTATGTCTTTTGGCGTGTGCTGAGACTGCTATGATGGGGACTACAGCTACCTTTCTTTGTTTGGGAGATGAGTTAGTAATTCGGATGATTCCACTGGCACGGGCGGTTGAGCAATTATGGATTTTAATTCGTTTGCAGTGATACCGGGGCCTTCCATAACCAAATAAACATTACGAGAACACCAGACTCAAGGGCCCCACGACAAAAGATGGATTGATGGAATATTAGAATCACTCGTAAACATAACAGCAGGGGAGGCCCATAAAAGAGTAAAAGAGCGCAAATTATATCTCCCCATCAACGCTGAAAGGTAAATGAGGAGAAAAGAAGAAGAAATTGCTTTTATTCTAAAGTTGTGTATTTGTAAAAGCTAAATATCACGTCTTTGTTTATGAACAGGACTGGCGATCTTCTCGAATCTTGATTCCCCTAGGCAATCACTTAAGAGAAAAGTATGGGAGGAAGGGGCTGGGTAATGTAGAGGTACAACGTCGGCTCCAGGAGAGGAAGGGGCTGGGTAATGGAGAGGTACAGCGTCGGCTCCAGGAGAGGGAGGGGCTGGGTAATGTAGAGGTACAACGTCAGCCCCAGGAGAGGAAGGGGCTGGGTTAAGCCTATCAGAAGCGGTGGTGAGTTTTAAAAAATCATCATCATCATCGAGTGCCATCTCCGCAACAAAGGTTGGCTACCATGTAGCGCCATTCTGTCCGGTCTCTTGTTTTGATAGTGCAGGTTGTCACCGGCGTGATTTGTCCATCTTTTGATATTACTCGTCCTTGTTAGTCTTGGTCTGCCTCTGCTTCTTATACCTTGTATTTTCCCCTCCAAGATTACTTTTAGAAGGCTGTTGTGTCTTTTAACATGGCCCAAAAATCGCATTTGTCTTGTTTGAATTGTGTTCAGTAGTTCTCTTTTCATTTTTAGTTGTTTTAAGACTTCATCGTTTGTTTTCTTTTCTTTCCATCCAATTCTACCTATTCTTTTATATATCCACATTTCAAAGGCTTCAATTTTCTGTTCTTATTTCACGTCTAATGTCCATGTTTTTACACCATATAAGAATGTTGAGAAGACATAACATTTTGCTATTCTTAGGGTGTTATCTGTTTTGATGTTAGTATATTTTTCATGACATTAAAATTACTTTTTGCCATTCCTATTCTTTTGTTTATTTCAGTTTTACATTTTCCATCACTGGTTATAGTATGTCCAAGGTAGTTGTAGTCATGAACTATCTCCAGGTCTATTCCTTCAATTTGATATCCACTTGTGGATTTTGAGTATTTTCTTTACTATCTTCTCAAAAATAAGAAAAATTAATACGTGGTTTCATGATGATGTTACCTCCCTTCCATCTCCTGCGTAGTGAGATCCGATGTCTATCTCTTCCGAATAACAGCAATAAGCAGGCGATCCCATGTGCACTAGCGCACGTTAAAGATCTCTTGGCAGTTAAAATCGAAAAGAGAAGGTCATAAATATGGTCGCTGTCCGGGACAAAATTGCCAGCAAAAACCTACCCACACCGTGGATTCCAGGCCGTGGTACGGAGTTCGTGCACGTGGGTCAAGATTCTCCTCAGATTTTTTTTTTTTTTCGAGATTCTCGATGGGGATATCAGAGAAATTAGGGGTTCATCCAGCATGGGTTCATCCAGCGTGGGTTCATCCAGCGTGAGTTCATCCAGCGTGAGTTCATCCAGCATGGGTTCATCCAGCGTGAGTTCATCCAGCGTGAGTTCATCCAGCGTGAGTTCATCCAGCATGCAGTAATGGTGATTCTAAAACACAAATAAACAGACAGACAAGTAGACAAACAGACAAATAAACGAACAGACAGAGAAATAAACAAACAAACAAACAAACAGCCAGACAAATAAAAACAATAAGACAAACAAACAGACAGACACAATAAGACAAACAAACAGACAGACAAATAAACAAACAAACAAACAAACAAACAAACAGACAAACAAATAAACAAACAGACAGACAAACAAATTAACAAACAGATAGACAAACAAACATACAAACAAACAGACATACAAACAAACAGACATACAAACAAACAGACAGACGGACAAACAGACAAACAAACAAAACATACAAACAAACATACAAACAATCACCTCAGTTCGTCTAGTGGTAAAACCGGACCTACCTCTCTTACCCCACTCTGACGTCATAGGGATCACGTGAGTATATGGCTGCTGACGGGAAGAAGCTCGCCTGTCAGGTACCGTCATTACATGTCCGTTCACGATTCTTCCTTTCACCTGTCAATGTGATGATCCAGGTAAGAGAAGATAAACAGGTCTGACTCAGGTGTCAATCTCAGGTGTATCTAAACACCACAAACAGAAACATTCTACGGAAGCCGTTTAAACGTTGAGAGATACAGCCCCCATCCTGGTACATTAAATCTGCTGACTGACATATCCAGGCATCTTTTATCGCCTAGGCCACGTGAACACATTCTATGATCAGGTCTTACATGCACCACCCAGCAGCCACCGCCCACTAGACTCCACTTGATCGACCAGAAAAGCCAGGAACGTGCTCAAGGGGTTCAAAACAAAGAAACGCAAATAAATGCAGAAAAAAATTCGAAGCTGCGGTAAAGCTAAATATGAAGGAGAAATGAAAAAAAAGGTATAGTTACAGCTTTACGTTATTGATAGACGACACAAATTTGAACGACGTTTCGGCTCACTAGGCCTTCAGCAGGAAGAAGCAAACAACACTGGCAACCATGGCCAGAAGTCAGACGTGAAGACGATCACAAAAGTAGGGAAGCTACATATACATTCTTGTATCAATCGTTAACAATGTTTGTCAAAGTCCTGCCTTTCATCCGTGCGACCACCCGTAAGTTTAATATTGTGAATTTGCTGTTTGCAAACAGATTAGGTTAATTTGCTGCTTGCAAACAACAAACTGAGACTTCCGGGGAATATGGCGCCCTGTTCGCTGGCTTCTTCAGAAGACTCACAGATAAGTGCTTATTTCCAGTGAACTTTTCTGTTTATTTATTTGTTTTTATTGATATTTGAAGGGATCATGTGATTGTAGGCGCTTTATATTTGATGTAAACCACTTTGCTTCTTTTGATTCATTGCATTTTGTTACAATTTCTTTATTTGATCACTTATACTCATCCTTGTTGTTGATTGCGCTATAGAACGCGTGACAAAACGGCGGTTTGTTTTCGCCGGTCTGTCGTCAAGGACGCGTAATTCATTTAATTTGTATAAGGCTCACAGTGTATCCGCGTGCTGCAGAGCGATTTACTGGAGTTGGCCAGTTTATAACGTGGAAACGGGTTCTGGACCGTGCGATTGAGTAAGTGCACGTGAGTCTAGACCGTCCACAGCATCGACGTTCAGCAACTAAATCATCTATGATACTATGACGACGGTAAGTATTCAGATGCAGCCCAAACGACATCGAAGAAGGAAAACACGACAAGGTAAAAGAGGTGGCGTTAAACTGTCGAAGTGTGAGTGGCTAGGCCTAAAGTATGTGCGCGTTACATATTGGAATTGTGGGTCCATACATCAACGACGGCCCATTCTTGATAAGCTACTGTGCGGCGCCGATATAATGGTTTTACAAGAAACTCTTCTTGGTGACAGGACAGTAAGTACTCCTGGCTTTCATTGTTTCTACAATAGGCGACACCTTGGGCAGGCCATCCTTGTGCGCAACAATATGGTGGCAGCTGAGGTTGATATGTCTGTGTGGGACAATGCAAAACTGCAGGTACATGCGGTTAGGGTGCATACCCCAGTTCATTTCGTGATTGTAAATGTGTATGCCTGTAATGGGAAGGTGAACATACAACAATGGCAGAATCTCTTCGAGTTCGATGAAGAGAACGTCATTTTCTATGGAGACATTAATGCTAGAGGAAACCAGTGGGGTAACGTCATAACCAACAAGCAGGGAGAAGACCTAGAGAACGCGTCCGTCCGTCCGTCCGTCCGCCCGCCCGCCCAGCCATCCATCCATCCATCCATCCATCCATCCATCCATCCATCCATCCATCCATCCATCCATCCATCCATCCATCCATCCATCCATCCATCCATCCATCCATCCATCCATCCATCCATCCATCCATCCATCCATCCATCCATCCATCCATCCATCCATCCATCCATCCATCCATCCATCCATCCATCCATCCATCCATCCATCCATCCATCCATCCATCCATCCATCCATCCATCCATCCATCCATCCATCCATCCATCCATCTATCTATCTATCTATCTATCTATCTATCTATCTATCTATCTATCTATCTATCTATCTATCTATCTATCTATCTATCTATCTATCTATCTATCTATCTATCTATCTATTGTCCTTTCGAGCCGAAGACGGCACATAGGGCAGAACCACAATCTCAAAAACAGAAACCTTACGTGTCAAAATGGCACATATTGCAGAGATCACTGCTTCTAAAATCTATGGGTCTGTTTCCATAACAACACTTTTTACAATGACAGCTTGTCAAGCCATCGATCAACCTCCTTAGTCGCCTCTTACGAGATGCCTGGAAGGTCACAGAGTCACTATTCTTTACTTCCCCCATAATGAGCCTCCGGTAAGTAAAGTAAAGTACCCCCGTCACACCAAGTGGCGTATAGGGAAATATGGTGTTAGTGACCCTATATTTTACAGACCTTCAGCACATGATTTTTGGGGTAATGTGGTCAGTATTACGCCCGTGCTGCTTTACTTTCCCAGAAAAAATCCGGTACCCATTTAAGGCTGGGTGAACCCGGAAGCCGTCGGTTGGGATCGAACCCTACCCCTTGTCCGTGGTAGTCCAGTTCACTAACCACCGAGCTTTCGCGGCTCCCATGAGGCTCAGGTAACACACGGGAATTGTTGAAGTACTTGTGTAGATACAAAGTGGTTGTTGAAGTACTTGTGTAGATATAGAGTGGTTGTTGGAGTACTTGTGTAGATACAAAGTGGTTGTTGAAGTACTTGTGTAGATACAAAGTGGTTGTTGAAGTACTTGTGTAGATACCAAGTGGTTATTGAAGTACTTGTGTAGATATAGAGTGGTTGTTGGAGTACTTGTGTAGATACAAAGTGGCTGTTGAAGTACTTGTGTAGATACCAAGTGGTTATTGAAGTACTTGTGTAGATACCAAGTGGTTATTGAAGTACTTGTGTAGATATAGAGTGGTTGTTGGGTACTTGTGTAGATACAAAGTGGTTGTTGGAGTACTTGTGTAGATACAAAGTGGTTGTTGGAGTACTTGTGTAGATATAGAGTGGTTATTGGAGTACTTGTGTAGATATAGAGTGGTTATTGGAGTACTTGTGTAGATATAGAGTGGTTGTTGGAGTACTTGTGTAGATACTGAGTGGTTGTTGGAGTACTTGTGTAGATACTGAGTGGTTGTTGGAGTACTTGTGTAGATATAGAGTGGTTGTTGGAGTACTTGTGTAGATACTGAGTGGTTGTTGGAGTACTTGTGTAGATACCAAGTGGTTATTGAAGTACTTGTGTAGATATAGAGTGGTTGTTGGGTACTTGTGTAGATACAAAGTGGTTGTTGGAGTACTTGTGTAGATACAAAGTGGTTGTTGGAGTACTTGTGTAGATATAGAGTGGTTATTGGAGTACTTGTGTAGATATAGAGTGGTTGTTGGAGTACTTGTGTAGATATAGAGTGGTTTTTGGAGTATTTGTGTAGATATAGAGTGGTTATTGGAGTACTTGTGTAGATATAGAGTGGTTATTGAAGTACTTGTGTAGATATAGAGTGGTTTTTGGAGTACTTGTGTAGATATAGAGTGGTTGTTGGAGTACTTAAGTAGATACTGAGTGGTTGTTGGAGTACTTGTGTAGATACTGAGTGGTTGTTGGAGTACTTAAGTAGATACTGAGTGGTTGTTGGAGTACTTGTGTAGATATAGAGTGGTTTTTGGAGTACTTGTGTAGATATAGAGTGGTTATTGGAGTACTTGTGTAGATATAGAGTGGTTGTTGGAGTACTTGTGTAGATACTGAGTGGTTGTTGGAGTACTTGTGTAGATACTGAGTGGTTGTTGGAGTACTTGTGTAGATACTGAGTGGTTGTTGGAGTACTTGTGTAGATACTGAGTGGTTGTTGGAGTACTTGTGTAGATATAGAGTGGTTATTGGAGTACTTGTGTAGATATAGAGTGGTTATTGAAGTACTTGTGTAGATATAGAGTGGTTGTTGGAGTACTTGTGTAGATATAGAGTGGTTGTTGGAGTACTTGTGTAGATATAGAGTGGTTATTGAAGTACTTGTGTATATATAGAGTTGTTATTGAAGTACTTGTGTAGATATAGAGTTGTTATTGAAGTACTTGTGTAGATATAGAGTGGTTGTTGGAGTACTTGTGTAGATACTGAGTGGTTGTTGGAGTACTTGTGTAGATACAGGGTGATTATTGCAGTACTTGTGTAGATACAAAGTGGTTGTTGGAGTACATGTGTAGATACTGAGTGGTTGTTGGAGTAGTTGTGTAGATACAGGGTGATTATTGGAGTACTTGTGTAGATACTGAGTGGTTGTTGGAGTACTTGTGTAGATACTGAGTGGTTGTTGGAGTACTTGTGTAGATACAGGGCGATTATTGGAGTACTTGTGTAGATACAAAGTGGTTGTTGGAGTACTTGTGTAGATACTGAGTGGTTGTTGGAGTACTTGTATAGATACCAAGTGGTTATTGAAGTACTTGTGTAGATACAAAGTGGTTGTTGGAGTACTTGTGTAGATACTGAGTGGTTGTTGGAGTACTTGTGTAGATATAGGGTGATTATTGGAGTACTTGTGTAGATACAAAGTGATTGTTGGAGTACTTGTGTAGATATAGAGTGGTTGTTGGAGTACTTGTGTAGATACTGAGTGGTTGTTGGAGTACTTGTGTAGATACTGAGTGGTTGTTGGAGTACTTGTGTAGATACTGAGTGGTTGTTGGAGTACTTGTGTAGATACTGAGTGGTTGTTGGAGTACTTGTGTAGATATAGAGTGGTTATTGGAGTACTTGTGTAGATATAGAGTGGTTATTGAAGTACTTGTGTAGATATAGAGTGGTTGTTGGAGTACTTGTGTGGATATAGAGTGGTTGTTGGAGTACTTGTGTAGATATAGAGTGGTTATTGAAGTACTTGTGTATATATAGAGTTGTTATTGAAGTACTTGTGTAGATATAGAGTTGTTATTGAAGTACTTGTGTAGATATAGAGTGGTTGTTGGAGTACTTGTGTAGATACTGAGTGGTTGTTGGAGTACTTGTGTAGATACAGGGTGATTATTGGAGTACTTGTGTAGATACAAAGTGGTTGTTGGAGTACTTGTGTAGATACTGAGTTGTTGTTGGAGTACTTGTGTAGATACAAAGTGGTTGGGTGAGTACTTGTGTAGATACTGAGTTGTTGTTGGAGTACTTGTGTACATACAAAGTGGTTGTTGGAGTACTTGTGTAGATACAGGGGGATTATTGGAGTACTTGTGTAGATATAGAGTGGTTATTAGAGAACTTGTGTAGATACAAAGTGGTTGTTGGAGTACTTGTGTAGATACTGAGTGGTTGTTGGAGTACTTGTGTAGATACAGGGTGATTATTGGAGTACTTGTGTAGATACTGAGTGGTTGTTGGAGTACTTGTGTAGATACAGGGTGATTATTGGAGTACTTGTGTAGATACTGAGTGGTTGTTGGAGTACTTGTGTAGATACTAAGTGGTTGTTGGAGTACTTGTGTAGATACAGGGTGATTATTGGCGTACTTGTGTAGATACAAAGTGGTTGTTGGAGTACTTGTGTAGATACTGAGTGGTTGTTGGAGTACTTGTGTAGATACCAAGTGGTTATTGAAGTACTTGTGTAGATACAAAGTGGTTGTTGGAGTACTTGTGTAGATACTGAGTGGTTGTTGGAGTACTTGTGTAGATACTGAGTGGTTGTTGGAGTACTTGTGTAGATACAAAGTGGTTGTTGGAGTACTTGTGTAGATATAGAGTGGTTATTGGAGTACTTGTGTAGATACTGAGTGGTTGTTGGAGTACTTGTGTAGATACTGAGTGGTTGTTGGAGTACTTGTGTAGATACTGAGTGGTTGTTGGAGTACTTGTGTAGATACTGAGTGGTTGTTGGAGTACTTGTGTAGATACCAAGTGGTTATTGAAGTACTTGTGTAGATATAGAGTGGTTGTTGGGTACTTGTGTAGATACAAAGTGGTTGTTGGAGTACTTGTGTAGATACAAAGTGGTTGTTGGAGTACTTGTGTAGATATATAGTGGTTATTGGAGTACTTGTGTAGATATATAGTGGTTGTTGGAGTACTTGTGTAGATACTGAGTGGTTGTTGGAGTACTTGTGTAGATACTGAGTGGTTATTGGAGTACTTGTGAAGATATAGAGTGGTTATTGGAGTACTTGTGTAGATATAGATTGGTTATTGAAGTACTTGACAGATATAGAGTGGTTGTTGGAGTACTTGTGTAGATACTGAGTGGTTGTTGGAGTACTTGTGTAGATACTGAGTGGTTGTTGGAGTACTTGTGTAGATATAGAGTGGTTGTTGGAGTACTTGTGTAGATACTGAGTGGTTGTTGGAGTACTTGTGTAGATACCAAGTGGTTATTGAAGTACTTGTGTAGATATAGAGTGGTTGTTGGGTACTTGTGTAGATACAAAGTGGTTGTTGGAGTACTTGTGTAGATACAAAGTGGTTGTTGGAGTACTTGTGTAGATATAGAGTGGTTATTGGAGTACTTGTGTAGATATAGAGTGGTTGTTGGAGTACTTGTGTAGATATAGAGTGGTTTTTGGAGTATTTGTGTAGATATAGAGTGGTTATTGGAGTACTTGTGTAGATATAGAGTGGTTATTGAAGTACTTGTGTAGATATAGAGTGGTTTTTGGAGTACTTGTGTAGATATAGAGTGGTTGTTGGAGTACTTAAGTAGATACTGAGTGGTTGTTGGAGTACTTGTGTAGATACTGAGTGGTTGTTGGAGTACTTAAGTAGATACTGAGTGGTTGTTGGAGTACTTGTGTAGATATAGAGTGGTTTTTGGAGTACTTGTGTAGATATAGAGTGGTTATTGGAGTACTGGTGTAGATATAGAGTGGTTGTTGGAGTACTTGTGTAGATACTGAGTGGTTGTTGGAGTACTTGTGTAGATACTGAGTGGTTGTTGGAGTACTTGTGTAGATACTGAGTGGTTGTTGGAGTACTTGTGTAGATACTGAGTGGTTGTTGGAGTACTTGTGTAGATATAGAGTGGTTATTGGAGTACTTGTGTAGATATAGAGTGGTTATTGAAGTACTTGTGTAGATATAGAGTGGTTGTTGGAGTACTTGTGTAGATATAGAGTGGTTGTTGGAGTACTTGTGTAGATATAGAGTGGTTATTGAAGTACTTGTGTAGATATAGAGTTGTTATTGAAGTACTTGTGTAGATATAGAGTTGTTATTGAAGTACTTGTGTAGATATAGAGTGGTTGTTGGAGTACTTGTGTAGATACTGAGTGGTTGTTGGAGTACTTGTGTAGATACAGGGTGATTATTGCAGTACTTGTGTAGATACAAAGTGGTTGTTGGAGTACATGTGTAGATACTGAGTGGTTGTTGGAGTAGTTGTGTAGATACAGGGTGATTATTGGAGTACTTGTGTAGATACTGAGTGGTTGTTGGAGTACTTGTGTAGATACTGAGTGGTTGTTGGAGTACTTGTGTAGATACAGGGTGATTATTGGAGTACTTGTGTAGATACAAAGTGGTTGTTGGAGTACTTGTGTAGATACTGAGTGGTTGTTGGAGTACTTGTATAGATACCAAGTGGTTATTGAAGTACTTGTGTAGATACAAAGTGGTTGTTGGAGTACTTGTGTAGATACTGAGTGGTTGTTGGAGTACTTGTGTAGATATAGGGTGATTATTGGAGTACTTGTGTAGATACAAAGTGGTTGTTGGAGTACTTGTGTAGATATAGAGTGGTTGTTGGAGTACTTGTGTAGATACTGAGTGGTTGTTGGAGTACTTGTGTAGATACTGAGTGGTTGTTGGAGTACTTGTGTAGATACTGAGTGGTTGTTGGAGTACTTGTGTAGATACTGAGTGGTTGTTGGAGTACTTGTGTAGATATAGAGTGGTTATTGGAGTACTTGTGTAGATATAGAGTGGTTATTGAAGTACTTGTGTAGATATAGAGTGGTTGTTGGAGTACTTGTGTGGATATAGAGTGGTTGTTGGAATACTTGTGTAGATATAGAGTGGTTATTGAAGTACTTGTGTATATATAGAGTTGTTATTGAAGTACTTGTGTAGATATAGAGTTGTTATTGAAGTACTTGTGTAGATATAGAGTGGTTGTTGGAGTACTTGTGTAGATACTGAGTGGTTGTTGGAGTACTTGTGTAGATACAGGGTGATTATTGGAGTACTTGTGTAGATACAAAGTGGTTGTTGGAGTACTTGTGTAGATACTGAGTTGTTGTTGGAGTACTTGTGTAGATACAAAGTGGTTGGGTGAGTACTTGTGTAGATACTGAGTTGTTGTTGGAGTACTTGTGTACATACAAAGTGGTTGTTGGAGTACTTGTGTAGATACAGGGGGATTATTGGAGTACTTGTGTAGATATAGAGTGGTTATTAGAGAACTTGTGTAGATACAAAGTGGTTGTTGGAGTACTTGTGTAGATACTGAGTGGTTGTTGGAGTACTTGTGTAGATACAGGGTGATTATTGGAGTACTTGTGTAGATACTGAGTGGTTGTTGGAGTACTTGTGTAGATACAGGGTGATTATTGGAGTACTTGTGTAGATACTGAGTGGTTGTTGGAGTACTTGTGTAGATACTAAGTGGTTGTTGGAGTACTTGTGTAGATACAGGGTGATTATTGGCGTACTTGTGTAGATACAAAGTGGTTGTTGGAGTACTTGTGTAGATACTGAGTGGTTGTTGGAGTACTTGTGTAGATACCAAGTGGTTATTGAAGTACTTGTGTAGATACAAATGGTTGTTGGAGTACTTGTGTAGATACTGAGTGGTTGTTGGAGTACTTGTGTAGATACTGAGTGGTTGTTGGAGTACTTGTGTAGATACAAAGTGGTTGTTGGAGTACTTGTGTAGATATAGAGTGGTTATTGGAGTACTTGTGTAGATACTGAGTGGTTGTTGGAGTACTTGTGTAGATACTGAGTGGTTGTTGGAGTACTTGTGTAGATACTGAGTGGTTGTTGGAGTACTTGTGTAGATACTGAGTGGTTGTTGGAGTACTTGTGTACATACAAAGTGGTTGTTGGAGTACTTGTGTAGATACAGGGGGATTATTGGAGTACTTGTGTAGATATAGAGTGGTTATTAGAGAACTTGTGTAGATACAAAGTGGTTGTTGGAGTACTTGTGTAGATACTGAGTGGTTGTTGGAGTACTTGTGTAGATACAGGGTGATTATTGGAGTACTTGTGTAGATACTGAGTGGTTGTTGGAGTACTTGTGTAGATACAGGGTGATTATTGGAGTACTTGTGTAGATACTGAGTGGTTGTTGGAGTACTTGTGTAGATACTAAGTGGTTGTTGGAGTACTTGTGTAGATACAGGGTGATTATTGGCGTACTTGTGTAGATACAAAGTGGTTGTTGGAGTACTTGTGTAGATACTGAGTGGTTGTTGGAGTACTTGTGTAGATACCAAGTGGTTATTGAAGTACTTGTGTAGATACAAAGTGGTTGTTGGAGTACTTGTGTAGATACTGAGTGGTTGTTGGAGTACTTGTGTAGATACTGAGTGGTTGTTGGAGTACTTGTGTAGATACAAAGTGGTTGTTGGAGTACTTGTGTAGATATAGAGTGGTTATTGGAGTACTTGTGTAGATACTGAGTGGTTGTTGGAGTACTTGTGTAGATACTGAGTGGTTGTTGGAGTACTTGTGTAGATACTGAGTGGTTGTTGGAGTACTTGTGTAGATACTGAGTGGTTGTTGGAGTACTTGTGTAGATACCAAGTGGTTATTGAAGTACTTGTGTAGATATAGAGTGGTTGTTGGGTACTTGTGTAGATACAAAGTGGTTGTTGGAGTACTTGTGTAGATACAAAGTGGTTGTTGGAGTACTTGTGTAGATATATAGTGGTTATTGGAGTACTTGTGTAGATATAGAGTGGTTGTTGGAGTACTTGTGTAGATACTGAGTGGTTGTTGGAGTACTTGTGTAGATACTGAGTGGTTATTGGAGTACTTGTGAAGATATAGAGTGGTTATTGGAGTACTTGTGTAGATATAGATTGGTTATTGAAGTACTTGACAGATATAGAGTGGTTGTTGGAGTACTTGTGTAGATACTGAGTGGTTGTTGGAGTACTTGTGTAGATACTGAGTGGTTGTTGGAGTACTTGTGTAGATATAGAGTGGTTGTTGGAGTACTTGTGTAGATACTGAGTGGTTGTTGGAGTACTTGTGTAGATACCAAGTGGTTATTGAAGTACTTGTGTAGATATAGAGTGGTTGTTGGGTACTTGTGTAGATACAAAGTGGTTGTTGGAGTACTTGTGTAGATACAAAGTGGTTGTTGGAGTACTTGTGTAGATATAGAGTGGTTATTGGAGTACTTGTGTAGATATAGAGTGGTTGTTGGAGTACTTGTGTAGATATAGAGTGGTTTTTGGAGTATTTGTGTAGATATAGAGTGGTTATTGGAGTACTTGTGTAGATATAGAGTGGTTATTGAAGTACTTGTGTAGATATAGAGTGGTTTTTGGAGTACTTGTGTAGATATAGAGTGGTTGTTGGAGTACTTAAGTAGATACTGAGTGGTTGTTGGAGTACTTGTGTAGATACTGAGTGGTTGTTGGAGTACTTAAGTAGATACTGAGTGGTTGTTGGAGTACTTGTGTAGATATAGAGTGGTTTTTGGAGTACTTGTGTAGATATAGAGTGGTTATTGGAGTACTTGTGTAGATATAGAGTGGTTGTTGGAGTACTTGTGTAGATACTGAGTGGTTGTTGGAGTACTTGTGTAGATACTGAGTGGTTGTTGGAGTACTTGTGTAGATACTGAGTGGTTGTTGGAGTACTTGTGTAGATACTGAGTGGTTGTTGGAGTACTTGTGTAGATATAGAGTGGTTATTGGAGTACTTGTGTAGATATAGAGTGGTTATTGAAGTACTTGTGTAGATATAGAGTGGTTGTTGGAGTACTTGTGTAGATATAGAGTGGTTGTTGGAGTACTTGTGTAGATATAGAGTGGTTATTGAAGTACTTGTGTAGATATAGAGTTGTTATTGAAGTACTTGTGTAGATATAGAGTTGTTATTGAAGTACTTGTGTAGATATAGAGTGGTTGTTGGAGTACTTGTGTAGATACTGAGTGGTTGTTGGAGTACTTGTGTAGATACAGGGTGATTATTGCAGTACTTGTGTAGATACAAAGTGGTTGTTGGAGTACATGTGTAGATACTGAGTGGTTGTTGGAGTAGTTGTGTAGATACAGGGTGATTATTGGAGTACTTGTGTAGATACTGAGTGGTTGTTGGAGTACTTGTGTAGATACTGAGTGGTTGTTGGAGTACTTGTGTAGATACAGGGTGATTATTGGAGTACTTGTGTAGATACAAAGTGGTTGTTGGAGTACTTGTGTAGATACTGAGTGGTTGTTGGAGTACTTGTATAGATACCAAGTGGTTATTGAAGTACTTGTGTAGATACAAAGTGGTTGTTGGAGTACTTGTGTAGATACTGAGTGGTTGTTGGAGTACTTGTGTAGATATAGGGTGATTATTGGAGTACTTGTGTAGATACAAAGTGGTTGTTGGAGTACTTGTGTAGATATAGAGTGGTTGTTGGAGTACTTGTGTAGATACTGAGTGGTTGTTGGAGTACTTGTGTAGATACTGAGTGGTTGTTGGAGTACTTGTGTAGATACTGAGTGGTTGTTGGAGTACTTGTGTAGATACTGAGTGGTTGTTGGAGTACTTGTGTAGATATAGAGTGGTTATTGGAGTACTTGTGTAGATATAGAGTGGTTATTGAAGTACTTGTGTAGATATAGAGTGGTTGTTGGAGTACTTGTGTGGATATAGAGTGGTTGTTGGAGTACTTGTGTAGATATAGAGTGGTTATTGAAGTACTTGTGTATATATAGAGTTGTTATTGAAGTACTTGTGTAGATATAGAGTTGTTATTGAAGTACTTGTGTAGATATAGAGTGGTTGTTGGAGTACTTGTGTAGATACTGAGTGGTTGTTGGAGTACTTGTGTAGATACAGGGTGATTATTGGAGTACTTGTGTAGATACAAAGTGGTTGTTGGAGTACTTGTGTAGATACTGAGTTGTTGTTGGAGTACTTGTGTAGATACAAAGTGGTTGGGTGAGTACTTGTGTAGATACTGAGTTGTTGTTGGAGTACTTGTGTACATACAAAGTGGTTGTTGGAGTACTTGTGTAGATACAGGGGGATTATTGGAGTACTTGTGTAGATATAGAGTGGTTATTAGAGAACTTGTGTAGATACAAAGTGGTTGTTGGAGTACTTGTGTAGATACTGAGTGGTTGTTGGAGTACTTGTGTAGATACAGGGTGATTATTGGAGTACTTGTGTAGATACTGAGTGGTTGTTGGAGTACTTGTGTAGATACAGGGTGATTATTGGAGTACTTGTGTAGATACTGAGTGGTTGTTGGAGTACTTGTGTAGATACTAAGTGGTTGTTGGAGTACTTGTGTAGATACAGGGTGATTATTGGCGTACTTGTGTAGATACAAAGTGGTTGTTGGAGTACTTGTGTAGATACTGAGTGGTTGTTGGAGTACTTGTGTAGATACCAAGTGGTTATTGAAGTACTTGTGTAGATACAAATGGTTGTTGGAGTACTTGTGTAGATACTGAGTGGTTGTTGGAGTACTTGTGTAGATACTGAGTGGTTGTTGGAGTACTTGTGTAGATACAAAGTGGTTGTTGGAGTACTTGTGTAGATATAGAGTGGTTATTGGAGTACTTGTGTAGATACTGAGTGGTTGTTGGAGTACTTGTGTAGATACTGAGTGGTTGTTGGAGTACTTGTGTAGATACTGAGTGGTTGTTGGAGTACTTGTGTAGATACTGAGTGGTTGTTGGAGTACTTGTGTAGATACTGAGTGGTTGTTGGAGTACTTGTGTAGATACTGAGTGGTTGTTGGAGTACTTGTGTACATACAAAGTGGTTGTTAGAGTACTTGTGTAGATACAGGGGGATTATTGGAGTACTTGTGTAGATATAGAGTGGTTATTAGAGAACTTGTGTAGATACAAAGTGGTTGTTGGAGTACTTGTGTAGATACTGAGTGGTTGTTGGAGTACTTGTGTAGATACAGGGTGATTATTGGAGTACTTGTGTAGATACTGAGTGGTTGTTGGAGTACTTGTGTAGATACAGGGTGATTATTGGAGTACTTGTGTAGATACTGAGTGGTTGTTGGAGTACTTGTGTAGATACTAAGTGGTTGTTGGAGTACTTGTGTAGATACAGGGTGATTATTGGCGTACTTGTGTAGATACAAAGTGGTTGTTGGAGTACTTGTGTAGATACTGAGTGGTTGTTGGAGTACTTGTGTAGATACCAAGTGGTTATTGAAGTACTTGTGTAGATACAAAGTGGTTGTTGGAGTACTTGTGTAGATACTGAGTGGTTGTTGGAGTACTTGTGTAGATACTGAGTGGTTGTTGGAGTACTTGTGTAGATACAAAGTGGTTGTTGGAGTACTTGTGTAGATATAGAGTGGTTATTGGAGTACTTGTGTAGATACTGAGTGGTTGTTGGAGTACTTGTGTAGATACTGAGTGGTTGTTGGAGTACTTGTGTAGATACTGAGTGGTTGTTGGAGTACTTGTGTAGATACTGAGTGGTTGTTGGAGTACTTGTGTAGATACCAAGTGGTTATTGAAGTACTTGTGTAGATATAGAGTGGTTGTTGGGTACTTGTGTAGATACAAAGTGGTTGTTGGAGTACTTGTGTAGATACAAAGTGGTTGTTGGAGTACTTGTGTAGATATATAGTGGTTATTGGAGTACTTGTGTAGATATAGAGTGGTTGTTGGAGTACTTGTGTAGATACTGAGTGGTTGTTGGAGTACTTGTGTAGATACTGAGTGGTTATTGGAGTACTTGTGAAGATATAGAGTGGTTATTGGAGTACTTGTGTAGATATAGATTGGTTATTGAAGTACTTGACAGATATAGAGTGGTTGTTGGAGTACTTGTGTAGATACTGAGTGGTTGTTGGAGTACTTGTGTAGATACTGAGTGGTTGTTGGAGTACTTGTGTAGATATAGAGTGGTTGTTGGAGTACTTGTGTAGATACTGAGTGGTTGTTGGAGTACTTGTGTAGATACCAAGTGGTTATTGAAGTACTTGTGTAGATATAGAGTGGTTGTTGGGTACTTGTGTAGATACAAAGTGGTTGTTGGAGTACTTGTGTAGATACAAAGTGGTTGTTGGAGTACTTGTGTAGATATAGAGTGGTTATTGGAGTACTTGTGTAGATATAGAGTGGTTGTTGGAGTACTTGTGTAGATATAGAGTGGTTTTTGGAGTATTTGTGTAGATATAGAGTGGTTATTGGAGTACTTGTGTAGATATAGAGTGGTTATTGAAGTACTTGTGTAGATATAGAGTGGTTTTTGGAGTACTTGTGTAGATATAGAGTGGTTGTTGGAGTACTTAAGTAGATACTGAGTGGTTGTTGGAGTACTTGTGTAGATACTGAGTGGTTGTTGGAGTACTTAAGTAGATACTGAGTGGTTGTTGGAGTACTTGTGTAGATATAGAGTGGTTTTTGGAGTACTTGTGTAGATATAGAGTGGTTATTGGAGTACTTGTGTAGATATAGAGTGGTTGTTGGAGTACTTGTGTAGATACTGAGTGGTTGTTGGAGTACTTGTGTAGATACTGAGTGGTTGTTGGAGTACTTGTGTAGATACTGAGTGGTTGTTGGAGTACTTGTGTAGATACTGAGTGGTTGTTGGAGTACTTGTGTAGATATAGAGTGGTTATTGGAGTACTTGTGTAGATATAGAGTGGTTATTGAAGTACTTGTGTAGATATAGAGTGGTTGTTGGAGTACTTGTGTAGATATAGAGTGGTTGTTGGAGTACTTGTGTAGATATAGAGTGGTTATTGAAGTACTTGTGTAGATATAGAGTTGTTATTGAAGTACTTGTGTAGATATAGAGTTGTTATTGAAGTACTTGTGTAGATATAGAGTGGTTGTTGGAGTACTTGTGTAGATACTGAGTGGTTGTTGGAGTACTTGTGTAGATACAGGGTGATTATTGCAGTACTTGTGTAGATACAAAGTGGTTGTTGGAGTACATGTGTAGATACTGAGTGGTTGTTGGAGTAGTTGTGTAGATACAGGGTGATTATTGGAGTACTTGTGTAGATACTGAGTGGTTGTTGGAGTACTTGTGTAGATACTGAGTGGTTGTTGGAGTACTTGTGTAGATACAGGGTGATTATTGGAGTACTTGTGTAGATACAAAGTGGTTGTTGGAGTACTTGTGTAGATACTGAGTGGTTGTTGGAGTACTTGTATAGATACCAAGTGGTTATTGAAGTACTTGTGTAGATACAAAGTGGTTGTTGGAGTACTTGTGTAGATACTGAGTGGTTGTTGGAGTACTTGTGTAGATATAGGGTGATTATTGGAGTACTTGTGTAGATACAAAGTGGTTGTTGGAGTACTTGTGTAGATATAGAGTGGTTGTTGGAGTACTTGTGTAGATACTGAGTGGTTGTTGGAGTACTTGTGTAGATACTGAGTGGTTGTTGGAGTACTTGTGTAGATACTGAGTGGTTGTTGGAGTACTTGTGTAGATACTGAGTGGTTGTTGGAGTACTTGTGTAGATATAGAGTGGTTATTGGAGTACTTGTGTAGATATAGAGTGGTTATTGAAGTACTTGTGTAGATATAGAGTGGTTGTTGGAGTACTTGTGTGGATATAGAGTGGTTGTTGGAGTACTTGTGTAGATATAGAGTGGTTATTGAAGTACTTGTGTATATATAGAGTTGTTATTGAAGTACTTGTGTAGATATAGAGTTGTTATTGAAGTACTTGTGTAGATATAGAGTGGTTGTTGGAGTACTTGTGTAGATACTGAGTGGTTGTTGGAGTACTTGTGTAGATACAGGGTGATTATTGGAGTACTTGTGTAGATACAAAGTGGTTGTTGGAGTACTTGTGTAGATACTGAGTTGTTGTTGGAGTACTTGTGTAGATACAAAGTGGTTGGGTGAGTACTTGTGTAGATACTGAGTTGTTGTTGGAGTACTTGTGTACATACAAAGTGGTTGTTGGAGTACTTGTGTAGATACAGGGGGATTATTGGAGTACTTGTGTAGATATAGAGTGGTTATTAGAGAACTTGTGTAGATACAAAGTGGTTGTTGGAGTACTTGTGTAGATACTGAGTGGTTGTTGGAGTACTTGTGTAGATACAGGGTGATTATTGGAGTACTTGTGTAGATACTGAGTGGTTGTTGGAGTACTTGTGTAGATACAGGGTGATTATTGGAGTACTTGTGTAGATACTGAGTGGTTGTTGGAGTACTTGTGTAGATACTAAGTGGTTGTTGGAGTACTTGTGTAGATACAGGGTGATTATTGGCGTACTTGTGTAGATACAAAGTGGTTGTTGGAGTACTTGTGTAGATACTGAGTGGTTGTTGGAGTACTTGTGTAGATACCAAGTGGTTATTGAAGTACTTGTGTAGATACAAATGGTTGTTGGAGTACTTGTGTAGATACTGAGTGGTTGTTGGAGTACTTGTGTAGATACTGAGTGGTTGTTGGAGTACTTGTGTAGATACAAAGTGGTTGTTGGAGTACTTGTGTAGATATAGAGTGGTTATTGGAGTACTTGTGTAGATACTGAGTGGTTGTTGGAGTACTTGTGTAGATACTGAGTGGTTGTTGGAGTACTTGTGTAGATACTGAGTGGTTGTTGGAGTACTTGTGTAGATACTGAGTGGTTGTTGGAGTACTTGTGTAGATACCAAGTGGTTATTGAAGTACTTGTGTAGATATAGAGTGGTTGTTGGGTACTTGTGTAGATACAAAGTGGTTGTTGGAGTACTTGTGTAGATACAAAGTGGTTGTTGGAGTACTTGTGTAGATATATAGTGGTTATTGGAGTACTTGTGTAGATATAGAGTGGTTGTTGGAGTACTTGTGTAGATACTGAGTGGTTGTTGGAGTACTTGTGTAGATACTGAGTGGTTATTGGAGTACTTGTGAAGATATAGAGTGGTTATTGGAGTACTTGTGTAGATATAGATTGGTTATTGAAGTACTTGACAGATATAGAGTGGTTGTTGGAGTACTTGTGTAGATATAGAGTGGTTGTTGGAGTACTTGTGTAGATATAGAGTGGTTATTGAAGTACTTGTGTAGATATAGAGTTGTTATTGAAGTACTAGTGTAGATATAGAGTGGTTGTTGGAGTACTTGTGTAGATACTGAGTGCTTGTTGGAGTACTTGTGTAGATACAGGGTGATTATTGGAGTACTTGTGTAGATACTGAGTGGTTGTTGGAGTACTTGTGTAGATACAGGGTGATTATTGGAGTACTTGTGTAGATACTGAGTGGTTGTTGGAGTACTTGTGTAGATACTGAGTGGTTGTTGGAGTACTTGTGTAGATACAGGGTGATTATTGGAGTACTTGTGTAGATACAAAGTGGTTGATGGAGTACTTGTGTAGATACTGAGTGGTTGTTGGAGTACTTGTGTAGATACCAAGTGGTTATTGAAGTACTTGTGTAGATACAAAGTGGTTGTTGGAGTACTTGTGTAGATACTGAGTGGTTGTTGGAGTACTTGTGTAGATATAGGGTGATTATTGGAGTACTTGTGTAGATACAAAGTGGTTGTTGGAGTACTTGTGTAGATATAGAGTGGTTGTTGGAGTACTTGTGTAGATACTGAGTGGTTGTTGGAGTACTTGTGTAGATACTGAGTGGTTGTTGGAGTACTTGTGTAGATATAGTTTGGTTGTTGGAGTACTTGTGTAGATATAGTGTGGTTGTTGGAGCACTTGTGTAGATACAAAGTGGTTGTTGGAGTACTTGTGTAGATATAGTGTGGTTGTTGGAGTACTTGTGTAGATACTGAGTGGTTGTTGGAGTACTTGTGTAGATATAGAGTGGTTGTTGGAGTACATGCGTACAGAGTGGTTGTTGAAGTACATGTGTACAGAGTGGTTGTTTAAGTACATGCGTACAGAGTGGTTTTTGAAGTACATGTGTACAGAGTGGTTGTTGAAGTACATGCGTACAGAGTGATTGTTGAAGAACATGTGTACAGAGTGGTTGTTGAAGTACATGTGTACAGAGTGGTTGTTTAAGTACATGCGTACAGAGTGGTTGTTGAAGTAAATGTGTACAGAGTGGTTGTTGAAGTATATGCGTACAGAGTGGTTGTTTAATTACATGCGTACAGAGTGGTTGTTGAAGTTCATGCGTACAGCAGATATGTTGTTGAAGTACGAGTGTACAAACAGAGAATTTGTTGAAGTACATGTGTACAGAGTGGTTGTTGAAGTACATGTGTACAGAGTGGTTGTTGAAGTACATGTGTACAGAGAGTGTGATTTCTGAATTAGTGGCTCAGCGCCAACTTGATTGAAGAGCATATAGTTTCTAATAGAAGATTCTTATAGGGGCAACGTTCTTCATCATCATCATCAAGTACCGGGCCTGCTGGCGTAGGTGATCATGTCTCTCCACAACTTTCGATCTCGGCAGTTATTTGTCATTTCTGTTGTTGACTTTCTGCCAAACCATTCTCTTAATACAAGTTGGAGCTCCAAATTAGAAAACATCTAATTGACGTATTGGTGATTGTATATGACACATATAAAAAACAAAAACAATCGGAAAAATTTATATATCGGGCTAAATAGAACCAATTCTGACCTATGTAAGCTAATCACGGACAGTGGACAAACAAATGGAAAAAGGCAACTGATGAGATTTCTCAGAAGAATGTTGAAAGTTTCCTGGACAGCTAAAGAGACCAAGAACAATGTCAAGAGGCCAACACAAAAAGAGCTCCCATGAAACATCTAATGACGATGGTGATGATAAAACAAATTTTTCGGGCACATCATGAGAAGAGGTGAGTTGGAGTAATTGGTTACAACTGGCGAAATACTCGCGGACTCGACCCTCGTCTAACCACTTCCCACCACTCAAACACCACTCACTCGTCCCTTTACCAACCACTTCCCAACACTGGATAGCTTGGTGTCATGGCATGGAAAACAGTCAACAACAGAATTGATACGATGTACTGTGGATAGAAAATTGTGGAAGAATCTGATCGCCTACGCCAACCGGTGTGGCACATAATGATGATGACGATAACTACAAGTGCCAGAAAATGGTTTCACAAAAGTCGCAGAAAATTTTTTTTTTTTTTAAATAAACGGCAACAAAAGCGAATCAATCTAAATAAAGCAGAAAAACATGGAGAGTTATTTGTGACAAACATGGATAGGGAGATATGAGAGATTGATTAATGCGATACGCGTGGGTGATATTTTTGTCCACTTGGACAATGAAAGGTTGTGATAATTTCATATCACGTGACCCTAGAGATGGACGGCCTGGTCGGATAAGCGGATTAGTCCTGGCGACGACGCCGGATAATTGAATCTGACAATAAATAGGTCGGTCAGCTATGATTTGTGGCCTCATCGGTTAAGTCACCGCGGCCCGATTCAAGAATGGAGATGTATGCAGGAGATACTGGTGATTTGTTCACTCAGTCTATAAGAGTTGAGGCCGACAACATCTATTGGTAATGTGTTCACTTCATCTATAAACTATGACACACACAACATCTGTTGGTAATGTGTTCACTTCATCTATAAACTATGACTCAGACATCATCTGCTTGTAATGTGTTCACTCATCTATAAACTATGACTCAGACAGCATCTGTTGGTATTGTGTTCACTTCATCTATAAACTATGACACACACAGCATCTGTTGGTATTGTGTTCACTTCATCAATAAACTATGACACATACAGTATATGTTGGTAATGTGTTCACTTCATCTATAAACTATGACACACACACATCTGTTGGTAATGTGTTCACTTCATCTATAAACTATGACACAGACAGCATCTGTTGGTAATGTGTTCACTTCATCTATAAACTATGACAACAACAGCATCTGTTGGTAATGTGTTCACTTCATCTATAAACTATGACACAGACAGCCCCTGTTGGTATTGTGTTCACTTCATAATAAACTATGACACATACAGTATATGTTGGTAATGTGTTCACATCATCTATAAACTATGACACACACAACATCTGTTGGTAATGTGTTCACTTCATCTATAAACAATGACACACACACACATCTGTTGGTAATGTGTTCACTTCATCTATAAACTATGACACACAGAGCATCTGTTGGTAATGTGTTCACTTCATCTATAAACTATGACACAGACAGCCCCTGTTGGTATTGTGTTCACTTCATCAATAAACGATGACACAGACAGCATCTGATGGTAATGTGTTTACTTCATCTATAAACTATGACACAGACAGCATCTGTTGGCAATGTGTTCACTTCATCTATAAACTATGACACATACAGTATATGTTGGTAATGTGTTAACTTCATCTATAAACTATGACACACACACATCTGTTGGTAATGTGTTAACTTCATCTATAAACTATGACACACACAGCATCTGTTGGTAATGTGTTCACTTCATCTATAAACTATGACTCAGACATCATCTGCTTGTAATGTGTTCACTCATCTATAAACTATAACTCAGACAGCATCTGATGGTATTGTGTTCACTTCATCTATAAACTATGACACAGACATCATCTGTTGGTATTGTGTTCACTTAATCAATAAACTATGACACATACATTATATGTTGGTAATGTGTTCACTTCATCTATAAACTATGACACACAGAGCATCTGTTGGTAATGTGTTCACTTCATCTATAAACTATGACACACACAGCATCTGTTGGTAATGTGTTCACTTCATCTATAAACTATGACACAGACAGCCCCTGTTGGTATTGTGTTCACTTCATAATAAACTATGACACATACCGTATATGTTGGTAATGTGTTCACGTCATCTATAAACTATGACACACACAACATCTGTTGGTAATGTGTTCACTTCATCTATAAACAATGACACACACACATCTGTTGGTAATGTGTTCACTTCATCAATAAACGATGACACAGACAGCATCTGTTGGTAATGTGTTTACTTCATCTATAAACTATGACAGAGACAGCATCTGTTGGCAATGTGTTCACTTCATCTATAAACTATGACACATACAACATCTGTTGGTAATGTGTTCACTTCATCTATAAACTATGACACAGACAACATCTGTTGGTAATGTGTTCACTTCATCTATAAACTATGACACAGACAGCATCTGTTGGTAATGTGTTCACTTCATCTATAAACTATGACACAGACAGCATCTGTTGGTAATGTGTTCACTTCATCTATAAACTATGACACAGACAGCATCTGTTGGTAATGTGTTCACTTCATCTATAAACTATGACACAGACAGCATTTGTTGGTAATGTGTTCACTTCATCTATAAACTATGACACTTGTATGCTTGACTGATGTATGCTTGACTGATGTATGCTTGACTGATGTATCCTTGACTGATGTATGCATGACTGATGTATGCTTGACTGATGTATCCTTGACTGATACACGCTTGACTGTTGTATGCTTGACTGATGTATGCATGAGTGATATATGCTTGACTGATGTATGCTTGACTGATGTATGCTTGAAGTCTGTATGCTTGACTGATGTATGTTTGACTGATGGATGATTGACTGATATATGCTTGACTGATGTATGCAAGACTGATGTATGCAAGACTGATGTATGATTGACTGATGTATGCAAGACTGATGTATGCTTGACAGATGTATGCAAGACTGATGTATGTTTGACTGATGTATGCTTGAATGATGTATGCATGACTGATGTATGATTGACTGATGTATGCAAGACTGATGTATGCTTGACTGATGTATGCTTGACTGATGTATGATTGACTGATGTATGCAAGACTGATGTATGATTGACTGATGTATGCAAGACTGATGTATGCAAGACTGATGTATGCTTGACTGATGCATGGTTGACTGATATATGCTTTGACTGATGTATGCTTGACTGATATATGATTGACTGATGTATGATTGACTGATGTATGCAAGACTGATGTATGATTGACTGATGTATGATTGACTGATGTATGCTTGAATGATGCATGCTTGACTGATATATGCTTTGACTGATGTATGGTTGACTACTGCTTGCTTGACTGATGTACGATTTACTGATGTGTGCTTGACTGATGTATGCTTGACTGATGCATGCTTGTCTTATGTATGTTTGACTGATGTATGGTTGACTACTGCTTGCTTGACTGATGTACGATTTACTGATGTGTGCTTGACTGATGTATGATAGACTGATTTATGATAGACTGATGAATGCTTGACCGATGTATGATTGACTGATGTATGTTTGACTGATTTACGCTTGGCTGATGAAAGCTTGAATGATGTATGCTTGACTGATAATGTATGCTTGACCTATGATGTATGCTTGAATGATGGTACCCATTTCAGGCAGCGGCTAGGTCGACCGCGGGGGTATTTTTATTTCCATCTACGAGTATAAATTGCACAGCTTCCAGCGGGAATCGAACACAGGTTGTCCGAACGTCGGTAGCCCTGTCAGGTGATTTCCCCAACTAGGCTACCGAGGCGCTCCCCCCCTCCCCCCATGTTTTATTAATATTTCTGGTGAAACCTTCTTCTTTCTTCTTTTCTCTTTCTCACTGATACCTAAAAGGTGTCGTGGTTATATCATTTGTCGTTCTTGAGCTGCTCCAACTGTCTGAATGAGACATTTTCCTTTGTTGTTACATGTCTCTGTCACTGCATCTATCCATCTTCTTCTTTTCTCTTTCTCACTGATACCTAAAAGGTGTTGTGGTTATATCATTTGTCGTTCTTGAGTTGCTCGAACTGTCTGAATGAGACATTTTCCTTTGTTGTTACATGTCTCTGTAACTGCATCTATCCATCTTCTTCTTTTCTCTTTCTCACTGATACCTAAAAGGTGTCGTTGTTTATATCATTTGTCGTTCTTGAGCTGCTCGAACTGTCTGAATTAGTGATTTTCCTTTGTTGTTACATGTCTCTGTCACTGCATCTATCCATCTTCTTCTTTTCTCTTTTCACTGATACCTAAAAGGTGTCGTGGTTATATCATTTGTCGTTATTGAGCTGCTCCAACTGTCTGAATTAGTGATTTTCCTTTGTTGTTACATGTCTCTGTCACTGCATCTATCCATCTTCTTCTTTTCTCTTTCTCACTGATACCTAAAAGGTGTCGTGGTTATATCATTTGTCGTTCTTGAGCTGCTCCAACTGTCTGAATTAGTGTTTTTCCTTTGTTGTTACATGTCTCTGTAACTGCATCTATCCATCTTCTTCTTTTCTCTTTCTCTCCGATACCTAAAAGGTGTCGTGGTTACATCATTTGTCGTTCTTGAGCTGCTCCAACTGTCTGAATTAGTGATTTTCCTTTGTTGTTACATGTCTCTATCACTGCATCTATCCATCTTCTTCTTTTCTCTTTCTCACTGATACCTAAAAGGTGTCGTGGTTATATCATTTGTCGTTCTTGAGCTGCTCCAACTGTCTGAATTAGTGATTTTCCTTTGTTGTTACATGTCTCTGTCACTGCATCTATCCATCTTCTTCTTTTCTCTTTCTCACTGATACCTAAAAGGTGTCGTGGTTATATCATTTGTCGTTCTTGAGCTGCTCCAACTGTCTGAATTAGACGTTTTCCTTTGTTGTTACATGTCTCTGTAACTGCATCTATCCATCTTCTTCTTTTCTCTTTCTCACTGATACCTAAAAGATGTCGTGGTTATATCATTTGTCGTTCTTGAGTTGCTCGAACTGTCTGAATGAGACATTTTCCTTTGTTGTTACATGTCTCTGTAACTGCATCTATCCATCTTCTTCTTTTCTCTTTCTCACTGATACCTAAAAGGTGTCGTGGTTATATCATTTGTCGTTCTTGAGCTGCTCGAACTGTCTGAATTAGTGATTTTCCTTTGTTGTTACATGTCTATGTCACTGCATCTATCCATCTTCTTCTTTTCTCTTTCTCACTGATACCTAAAAGGTGTCGTGGTTATATCATTTGTCGTTCTTGAGCTGCTCGAACTGTCTGAATGAGACATTTTACTTTGTTGTTGCATGTCTCTGTCACTGCATCTATCCATCTTCTTTTCTCTTTCTCACTGATACCTAAAAGGTGTCGTGGTTATATCATTTGTCGTTCTTGAGCTGCTCGAACTGTCTGAATGAGACATTTTACTTTGTTGTTGCATGTCTCTGTCATTGCATCTATCCATCTTCTTTTCTCTTTCTCACTGATACCTAAAAGGTGTCGTGGTTTATATCATTTGTCGTTCTTGAGCTGCTCGAACTGTCTGAATTAGACATTTTCCATTGTTATTACATGTCTCTGTCACTGCATCTATCCATCTTCTGGGTCTTCCTCTTGGTCTTTTTCCCGTGCATTCTCGAGAAGAACGCCCTTGATGGTGATTGGTGAGGATTCATTCTGACCAGGTGGCTCAACCATTTAAGTTGTTGATTCTGGTGAAATAACCATCCTTAATAACTATTTCCCTATTCCTTTTCACTAACGTATCCTATCTGTAACAAAACATTGTATTCCTAACAAGTTAATTAATGTATTCTATACCTAACATTGAATACGTAACTAGAGATGAATTCTATCCATTATAAACGTTGAATAATTAACTCATGATGTAATGTATTCTACCAATAAAAATGAATCCCTAAACGAGAAGTAATGTATCCTATCTCAAAGAGTGTATCCACATTTCGATACGATATGTAATATATCTTACCTCTAACATTATATTAACGACCACCGAAATTAAATGTGTCAGAAGAATGACAGGAAACAGCTTAAGGGACAGAGTTAGAAACACCGACCTGAGAAAGAAACTCAAAATTGAACCAGCCATCGAATACATAAAGAAACAACAGATAAATTGATTCGGCCACATAACAAGACAAAAAGAACTAACAATGGTTCAAAGAGCCATAAACAAACGCTACGAAACGCCAGATTAAGAGGAAGACCAAGAAAGAGATGGATAAAGGGAATACTAGAGTCACTAGGAGGGATAACACCAGAAGAGGCCAACAGAAGAGCAAAGAATCGCAGATTGTATCTCCCCTCGACGCCAACGGCAATGGAGGAAGGATAGAAGAAGAAGAAGAAGAAGAAGAAGAAGAAGAAGAAGAAGAAGAAGAAGAAGAAGAAGAAGAAGAAGAAGAAGAGAAGAAGAAGAAGAAGAAGAAGAAGAAGAGAAGAGGAAGAGGAAGAGGAAGAGGAAGAGGAAGAGGAAGAAGAAGAAGAAGAAGAAGAAGAAGAAGAAGAAGAAGAAGAAGAAGAAGAAGAAGAAGAAGAAGAAGAAGAAGAAGAAGAAGAAGAAGAAGAAGAAGAAGAAGAAGAAGAAGAAGAAGAAGAAGAAGAAGAAGAAGAAGAAGAAGAAGAAGACGAACATTGTATCCCTAACTAGAGATGTAGTGTGTTCTTTCACAAACTTTTAAGAACCGTTAAAGGCTGATGTCTGAATAGTGTTTCTTGTTGCAGTTTCCTCATATTTCAAGTCCGGCTTGCTGCCGGAGCTACTGAGTTTAGTGCTCTGTGCACACCGTGAGCTGTGCGTTTCATCCGGATCGTGTTTCGATATTTCGATTGCTTACGATGAATGATGATATCGTAAAGGTAAAGGTAAAGTACGAGACGTGAACCGACGTCTTAGCACGCGAGTTTCCACCCATATGTGCTCGGCCGCCTATCCAGAAATGTTCGGAGACTTCTGGATAGTGTCGCTTCAAGCATCGAAACTAACGATTCGAGGCGGCATTCCTCACCTTTCCAGGTTAATACCCTGGTACCCATTTCTGCCAACGGCTGGGTCGACCGTGGGGGTATTTTTTTTTTCCAGGCACGAGTACAACTCACACTGCTCCCAGCGGGAACCAAACACGGGTTGTCCGAACGTCGGTAGCCCAGTCGGGTGGTTTTCCCAACTAGGCTACCGATGCCCCCTTATGACATCGCATGATGGGGAACATATGGCTGTGTTCATTTTCTGTGCGGTTTCGCCTTATGTATTTCAGTGTGTTCTGAAACTGCTATTATGGGGACTGCACCTACCTTTCTTTGTTTGGAAGATGATATATTAATTAGGATGATTCCACTGGCACGGGCCGTTGAGCAATTATTGATTTTAACCATGATACTGGGGCCTGTGAATAACCATAACCACGAACTATAGCTCGAGTAATACAACCAAATTAAAACATTGAACCCCTAACTAGAGATGTATCGTTTCCTATCTCTAACATTGTATCACTAAATAGAGATGTATCGTTTCCTATCTCTAATATTGTATCACTAAATAGAGATGTAACGTTTCCTATCTCTAACATTGTATCACTAAATAGAGATGTATCGTTTCCTATCTCTAATATTGTATCACTAATAGAGATGTAACGTTTCCTATCTCTAATATTGTATCACTAATAGAGATGTAACGTTTCCTATCTCTAATATTGTATCACTAATAGAGATGTAACGTTTCCTATCTCTAACATTGTATCACTAAATAGAGATGTAACGTTTCCTATCTCTAATATTGTATCACTAATAGAGATGTAACGTTTCCTATCTCTAATATTGTATCACTAATAGAGATGTAACTTATCCTATCTCTAAAATTGTATCCCTACACCGAGTGGTAATTCGAGGTGTAATATATCCTATTTAAAATTGTATCCCTACACCGAGTGGTAATTCGAGGTGTAATGTATCCTATTTAAAATTGTATACCCTACACCGAGTGGTAATTCGAGGTGTAATGTATCCTATTTAAAATTGTATCCCTACACCGAGTGGTAATTCGAGGTGTAATGTATCCTATTTAAAATTGTGTCCCTACACCGAGTGGTAATTCGAGGTGTAATGTATCCTATTTAAAATTGTATCCCTACACCGAGTGGTAATTCGAGGTGTAATGTATCCAATTTAAAATTGTATCCCTTCATAGAGACGTAGTGTATCCTATCTCTAACATTGTATCCATAATTCAAGATACAATGTATCCTATCTCTGACATGAACTCCCATCTCTGACATTGTATCCTAAACTAGAGATGTAACGTATCCTATCTCTAACATTGTATCCATAATTCAAGATACAATGTATCCTATCTCTGACATGAACTCCCATCTCTGACATTGTATCCTAAACTAGAGATGTAACGTATCCTATCTCTAACATTGTATCCATAATTCAAGATACAATGTATCCTATCTCTGACATGAACTCCCATCTCTGACATTGTATCCTAAACTAGAGATGTAACGTATCCTATCTCTAACATTGTATCCATAATTCAAGATACAATGTATCCTATCTCTGACATGAACTCCCATCTCTGACATTGTATCCTAAACTAGAGATGTAACGTATCCTATCTCTAACATTGTATCCATAATTCAAGATACAATGTATCCTATCTCTGACATGAACTCCCATCTCTGACATTGTATCCTAAACTAGAGATGTAACGTATCCTATCTCTAACATTGTCTCCATAATTCAAGATACAATGTATCCTATCTCTGACATGAACTCCCATCTCTGACATTGTATCCTAAACTAGAGATGTAACGTATCCTATCTCTAACATTGTATCCATAATTCAAGATACAATGTATCCTATCTCTGACATGAACTCCCATCTCTGACATTGTATCCTAAACTAGAGATGTAACGTATCCTATCTCTAACATTGTATCCATAATTCAAGATACAATGTATCCTATCTCTGACATGAACTCCCATCTCTGACATTGTATCCTAAACTAGAGATGTAACGTATCCTATCTCTAACATTGTCTCCATAATTCAAGATACAATGTATCCTATCTCTGACATGAACTCCCATCTCTGACATTGTATCCTAAACTAGAGATGTAACGTATCCTATCTCTAACATTGTATCCATAATTCAAGATACAATGTATCCTATCTCTGACATGAACTCCCATCTCTGACATTGTATCCTAAACTAGAGATGTAACGTATCCTATCTCTAACATTGTATCCATAATTCAAGATACAATGTATCCTATCTCTGACATGAACTCCCATCTCTGACATTGTATCCTAAACTATAGATGTAACGTATCCTATCTCTAACATTGTATCCATAATTCAAGATACAATGTATCCTATCTCTGACATGAACTCCCATCTCTGACATTGTATCCTAAACTAGAGATGTAACGTATCCTATCTCTAACATTGTCTCCATAATTCAAGATACAATGTATCCTATCTCTGACATGAACTCCCATCTCTAACATTGTATCCTAAACTAGAGATGTAATATATCCTATCTCTAACATTGTATCCTAAACTAGAGATGTAATATATCCTATCTCTGACATTGTATCCTAAACTAGAGATGTAATATATCCTATCTCTAACATTGTATCCTAAACTAGAGATGTAATATATCCTATCTCTAACACTGTATCCCAAACTTAATGTATCCTCGCCCACCTTTATCTCCAGCGCTGTATTGATCGCCTCCTTGCCACATCTCTCTAGCATTAATTGGGCTCGGAAAATCAAGGTCAGGTCGATACAAAAAAAAAAAACGCATTTCATGAACAATTTCTCCACAATGTGTATGTGTGTGTGCCTTAGATTAGGGACAATTCCCCCACAGCGTGTGTGAGTTTGTGTGCCATTGTGCCTAGATTGCTAAGACATAGCAACAATGTTGGCTATCAAACCTATCTCTACCCCGTTCACAAAGAAGTCAGCTACACTTCTCATTTGAAAATGAAATTTCTCTTTAACTACAACATGGGAGATAACCGCACTTTTCAATCAAAAACTAAGATATTTCTCTCCCTTTCATATTAAAACGGTAATTATTGTATTTTTTCAAACCCGGCTGTTGTGAATACAATTTGGCTAATTACTGTGTCATATCACATTAAGTGATACAAAAATCATATCACGTGAAGTGATAAAGAATCACATCACACGCCTACGAGAAATATCTTTTGATTATCTTGCTGTGACGTTATCAAATCCTTTGGCAAAACAAGCTGCAGTCGAAAGATTTTATTATTTGGGAAGAAAATACAAACATTTCAATATTGCAATATTATTACTGCACGGTGTTATCTCTACCATTATTACTGTACGGTGTCATCTCTACCATTATTACTGCACGGTGTCATCTCTACCATTATTACTAGAAGGTGTCATCTCCATTATTATTACTGCACGGTGTCATCTCTATCATTATTACTAGAAGGTGTCATCTCTAACATTATTACTATACGGTGTCATCTCTATCATTATTACTGTACGGTGTCATCTCTACCATTATTACTGCACGGTGTCATCTCTACCATTATTACTGTACGGTGTCATCTCTATCATTATTACTGCACGGTGTCATCTCTACCATTATTACTAGAAGGTGTCATCTCTATTATTATTACTGCACGGTGTCATCTCTATCATTATTACTAGAAGGTGTCATCTCTAACATTATTACTATACGGTGTCATCTCTATCATTATTACTGTACGGTGTCATCTCTACCATTATTACTGTACGGTGTCATCTCCATCATTAATACTGTACGGTGACATCTCTATCATTATTAGTGGACGGTGTCATCTCTACCATTATTACTGTACGGTGTCATCTCTATCATTATTACTAGAAGGTGTCATCTCTAACATTATTACTTTACGTGTCATCTCTATCATTATTACTGTACGGTGTCATCTCTACCATTATTACTGTACGGTGTCATCTCTATCATTAATACTGTACGGTGACATCCCTATCATTATTAGTGGACGGTGTCATCTCTACCATTATTACTGTACGGTGTCATCTCTATCATTATTACTGTAGGGTGTCATCTCTATCATTATTACTGTAAGGTGTCATCTCTATCATTAATACTAGAAGGTGTCATCTCTACCATTATTACAGGACGGTGTCAGCTCTACAATTATTACTGTAGGGTGTCATCTCTACAATTATTATTGTACGGTGTCATCTCTACAATTATTACTGCACGGTGTCATCTCTATCACTATTACTGTACGGTGTCATCTCTATCATTATTACTGTACGGTGTCATCTCTATCATTATTACTGTACGGTGTCATCTCTACAATTATTACTGTACGGTGTCATCTCTACCATTATTACTGTACAGTTCAATCTCTATCATCTTTACTGTAAGGTGTCATCTCTATCGTTATTACTGTAAGGTGTCATCTCTATCATTATTACTGTACGGTGTCATCTCTACAATTATTACTGCACGGTGTCATCTCTATCACTATTACTGTACGGTGTCATCTCTATCATTATTACTGTACGGTGTCATCTCTACAATTATTACTGTACGGTGTCATCTCTACCATTATTACTGGACGGTGTCATCTCTACAATTATTACTGTACGGTGTCATCTCTACAATTATTACTGTACAGTGCAATCTCTATCATCTTTACTGTAAGGTGTCATCTCTATCATTATTACTGTAAGGTGTCATCTCTATCATTATTACTGTACGGTGTCATCTCTATCATTATTACTGTACGGTGTCATCTCTATCATTATTACTGTCCGGTGTCATCGCTATCATTATTAGTGTAGGGTGTCATCTCTATCATTATTACTGTACGGTGTCATCTCTATCATTATAACTGTACGGTGTCATCTCTACCATTATTACCGTATGGTGTCATCTCTACAATTATTACTGTACGATGTCATCTCTATCATTATTACCGTATGGTGTCATCTCTATCATTATTACTGTACGGTGTCATCTCTATCATTAATACTGTACGGTGTTATCTCTACAATTATTACTGCACAGTGTCATCTCTACAATTATTACTGTACTGTGTCATCTCTACAATTATTACTGTACGGTGTCATCTCTATCATTATTACTGTAGTGTGTCATCTCTATCATTATTACTGTACGGTGTCATCTCTACAATTACTACTGTACGATGTCATCTCTACAATTATTACTATACGGTGTCATTTCTATCATTATTACTGCACGGTGTCATCTCTATCATTATTACTTTACGGTGTCATCTCTACAATTATTACTGTACGGTGTCATATCTACAATTATTACTGCACGGTGTCATCATCTTTCTTATTTATACTGCACAGTGTCATCTCTATCATTATTACTACACGGTGTTATCTCTATCATTATTAGTGTACGGTGTCATCTCTACCATTATTAATGTACGGTGTCATCTCTATCATTATTACTGCACGGTGTCATCTCTATTATTATTACTGTAGGGCGTCATCTCTATAATTATTACTGTACGGTGTTATCTCTATTATTATTACTGTACGTTGTCTTCTCTATTATTATTACTGTACGGTGTCATCTCTATTATTATTACTGTACGGTGTCATCTCTATCATTATTACTGTACGGTGTCATCTCCATTATTATTACTGTACGGTGTCATCTCTATTATTATTACTGTACGGTGTCATCTCTATCATTATTACAGTACTGTTCATCTCTACAATTATTACTACATGGTGTCTCCTCTACAATTATTATTACAAGGTGTCACCTCTACCATTATTACTGTACGGTGTGATCTCTATCATTATTACTGGACGGTGTCATCTCTACCATTATTACTGTACGGCGTCATCTCTATCATTATTACTGTACGGTGTCATCTCTATCATTATTACTTACGGTGTCATCTCCATCATTATTACTGTATTGTGTCATCTCTATCATTATTACTGTACGGTGTCATCTCTATCATTATTACTGTAGGGTGTCATCTCTATCATTATTACTGTAAGGTGTCATCTCTATCATTAATACTAGAAGGTGTCATCTCTACCATTATTACAGGACGGTGTCAGCTCTACAATTATTACTGTAGGGTGTCATCTCTACAATTATTATTGTACGGTGTCATCTCTACAATTATTCCTGCACGGTGTCATCTCTATCACTATTACTGTACGGTGTCATCTCTATCATTATTACTGTACGGTGTCATCTCTATCATTATTACTGTACGGTGTCATCTCTACAATTATTACTGTACGGTGTCATCTCTACCATTATTACTGGACGGTGTCATCTCTGCAATTATTACTGTACGGTGTCATCTCTACAATTATTACTGTACAGTTCAATCTCTATCATCTTTACTGTAAGGTGTCATCTCTATCGTTATTACTGTAAGGTGTCATCTCTATCATTATTACTGTACGGTGTCATCTCTATCATTATTACTGTACGGTGTCATCTCTATCATTATTACTGTCCGGTGTCATCTCTATCATTATTAGTGTAGGGTGTCATCTCTATCATTATTACTGTACGGTGTCATCTCTATCATTATAACTGTACGGTGTCATCTCTACCATTATTACCGTATGGTGTCATCTCTACAATTATTACTGTACGGTGTCATCTCTATCATTATTACCGTATGGTGTCATCTCTATCACTATTACTGTACGGTGTCACCTCTATCATTTATACTGTACGGTGTTATCTCTACAATTATTACTGCACAGTGTCATCTCTACAGTTATTAGTGTACGGTGTCATCTCTACAGTTATTAGTGTACAGTGTCATCTCTACAATTATTACTGTACGGTGTCATCTCTATCATTATTACTGTAGTGTGTCATCTCTATCATTATTACTGTAGGGTGTCATCTCTATCATTATTACCAGAAGGTGTCATCTCTATCATTATTACTGTACGGTGTCATCTCTACTAATTACTACTGTACGATGTCATCTCTACAATTATTACTATACGGTGTCATCTCTACAATTATTACTGCACGGTGTCATCTCTATCATTATTACTGCACGGTGTCATCTCTATCATTATTACTTTACGGTGTCATCTCTACAATTATTACTGTACGGTGTCATATCTACAATTTTTACTGCACGGTGTCATCATCTTTCTTATTTATACTGCACAGTGTCATCTCTATCATTATTACTACACGGTGTTATCTCTATCATTATTACTGTACGGTGTCATCTCTACCATTATTACTGTACGGTGTCATCTCTATCATTATTACTGCACGGTGTCATCTCTATTATTATTACTGTAGGGTGTCATCTCTATAATTATTACTGTACGGTGTTATCTCTATTATTATTACTGTACGTTGTCATCTCTATTATTATTATTACTGTACGGTGTCATCTCTATTATTATTACTGTACGGTGTCATCTCTATCATTATTACTGTACGATGTCATCTCTATTATTATTACTGTACGGTGTCATCTCTATTATTATTACTGTACGGTGTCATCTCTATCATTATTACTGCACGGTGTCATCTCTATCACTATTACTGCACGGTGTCATCTCTATCATTATTACTGCACATGTGTCATCTCTATCATTATTACTGAACGGTGTCATCTCTATCATTATTACTGTACAGTTCATCTCTACAATTATTACTACATGGTGTCTCCTCTACAATTATTACTATAAGGTGTCATCTCTACAATTACTACTACAAGGTGTTTCTTCTACAATTATTATTACAAGGTGTCATCTCTACAATTATTACTACAAGGTGTTTCCTCTACAATTATTACTACAAGGTGTTTCCTCTATAATTATTACTACAAGGTATCTCCTCTACAATTATTACTACAAGGTATCTCCTCTATAATTATTACTACAAGGTATCTCCTCTATAATTATTACTACAAGGTATCTCCTCTATAATTATTGCTACAAGGTATCTCCTCTACAATTAATACTCCAATGTACGGAGATATAGAGATGTGCCTCTGTAATAAATTACTACAAGGCGTCATCTCTATACAAATACTGGACGGTGTCATATCCCATGTCCAATATTGACACATCAATTGTCAGTCCAAAAACCTATCCCACAAACACCACTCAATCGACCCTCGAATAACCACTTCATAATACTCAAACACCACTCACTCCACCCTCGTTTAACCACTTCCCACCACTCACTCGACCCTCGTCTAACCACTTCCCACCACTCACTCGACCCTCGCCTAACCACTTTCCACCACTCAAATTCCGCTCCCTCGCCCCTTGTCTAACCACTTCCCACCACTCACTCGACCCTCGTCTAACCACTTCCCACCACTCACTCGACCCTCGCCTAACCACTCACTCGACCCTCGTCTAACCACTTTCCACCACTCACTCGACCCTCGTCTAACCACTTCCCACCACTCAATCGACCCTCGCCTAACCACTTTCCACCACTCAAATTCCGCTCCCTCGCCCCTCGTCTAACCACTTCCCACCACTCACTCGACCCTCGTCTAACCACTCCAACTTCACTCACTCGACCCTCGTCTAACAACTTCCCACCACTCCAACTCCACTCACTCGACGCTCGTCTAACCACTTCCCACCACTCACTCGACCCTCGTCTATCCACTCCAACTTCACTCACTCGACCCTCGTCTAACAACTTCCCACCACTCCAACTCCACTCACTCGACGCTCGTCTAACCACTTCCAACCACTCACTCCACCCTCGTCTAACCACTTCCCACCACTCAAACTTCACTCACTCCACCCACATTCAGTTATCCTCTGCTCCGTACTCCCCATTCATTACTCGTTCAACCTGTAACTAAAACTCCGGCTCCCCGTCGAGGCCTTCAAGAACTTCATTAATTCCTGGAACACACGACTAACATGCCCCCCTTTCCTGACCTACACATTGGCACATAAATCAATAATGACATAAATGTACATTAAATAATGACATTCAAAAATTTCTCTGAGCATAAAACATTTACCCCTTACCGACCTGCTGAGTCAGTCGTAAGTTAAGGGCTTAACTTTTAATTCGATAATTCCCAAACAGCAGAGATAGAATCAAGATGCAACAAAGCTTGTCAAATCATTGGACAGTTATCACCACTATTGTCCAACAAGGAAATAACTCTGGAGGCAAAACGGACACTCTATAATACAATCTTCATCCCAACGTTGTGCTACCAATGCCAGACCTTGACCCTAGATGCAAGAACAATAAGAAAAATAATCTTTACTCAGATGAAATGTGTTAGACGAATGACAGGAAATAGTCTGAGAGATAAGATCAGAAATGAAGAACTGAGAAAAAAGCTAGGAATACCCCCCGCCATAGAATATATAAGGAAACAACAGATAAAATATTTTGGCCACGTGACAAGGCAGAAAGATCAAGACACAACACAACGAGCCTTCAACAAACGTTGTGAGAACACCAGACCCAAGTGTCGACCACGAAAAAGATGGATCGATGGAATATTAGAAGCACTAGGAAACATAACAGCAGCAGAGGCGAACAGAAGAGCAAAAGACCGCAAATTATATCTCCCCTCGACGCTGAAAGGCAAATGAGGAAGGAAAGAAGAAGAAGAAGAAGAAGATAACAAAATTCTGGTAAATAAAGAGAACGGGTACTTGTGTAAAAGATAAAAAAAACAACGAAAGTAATGAGTCTAAAACTATATTGATTACAAGCTCATAGTAGTTATTAGTTGAGATGAAGTGGCAATTATGATTAGTCCAGGCAATATAAGAAGGTAGTTTGCCATTTATTTCTTTCTTGGCAGTGACTGTGCTAGTCGGAGATCGCAGCCATTGTCTCTATACATGAGATGCTCTGCCTGTCATCACGGAATGGGGACCATAACCGGCACTACTTGTCGGCTGCTCCCACAACACCATCCACCACCTGTTCCAGTGGCTTCACATAACCCTGATAGGGGGGCTAAACAGGAGCTCCACTTTGCCCAGGGGTGTCCCGAAGACTAGCGGAGGAAAGGAGACGTCTTACTCCTCCTTTGGTAGGGCAGAACTCTACCCCGCTAAGCAACACGAAAGGTCTCAGTCTGAATAGTAAGAAAACAGAAGTAATGGTTATATCGAAGAAACAATCACCACCAGCATGCAGCATAAAAATAAACGAGACAAATTTGAAACAAGTGCAACGTGTCAAATACTTGGGCACAATAATAACATCAGATGGGAGATGCACCACAGAAATAAAAAGCAGAATAGCTCAGGCCAAAATAGCATTTCAGAAAATGAAAAATATCTATATTCTCTAATTAATAATAACAAATCTGTGTCAATATAAATGAGAAAGAGTTCATCGGTGCTATATAGAACCAATTCTAACCTATGGAAGCGAATCATGGACAGTAGACAAACAAATGAAAAGACGATTAGAAGCCACAGAGATGGGATTTCTCAAAAGAATGCTGAAAGCTCCCTGGACAGCTAAAAAGACCAATGAGGAAGTTCTCAAAGAGGCCAACACAAAAAGGCAGCTCCTAAAAAACATCAGAAAGAAACAATCAACATTTTTCGGGCACATCATGAGAAGAGAAAAGTTGAAATACTTGATTACAACTGACAAAATAAAAGGAAAGAGAGATCGCGGACGACAAAGAGAGAAAATACTGGATAGCTTGGTGTCATGGCATGGAAAACAGTCAACAACAGAACTGACACGATGCACTGTAGATAGAAGATTGTGGAAGGACATGATCGTCTACGCCAACGGGTATGGCACATGATGATGAATGGCAATTATATTCTGCTCAGCAGCGATGCTTTCTTAGCCTTTTTTCTGGCAAAATTGCGAATCACATCATCGAAAATAAATAGTTTTTTTCTGGATCAGACTCGCCACAGAGTCTTGCCAAATCTACCAATCTCCCTCTGTGACGTAGTAGATCTTAGATAATTTTGTATCAACATTAGTTCGCTCAAGGAACGCTCTACAGAGGAAACAGTGGCAGGAAATGCTAACAGGATACGGAGGCAGACACATACGATATTTGGAAAGAGTCCGCCCGGTCTGTATCTTTCTAAACAATCCAGTAGCTCCAATGGACTCAGTTGGCCATCTCCAAAATTTCTTGATAAACAGACGGCAAAGGACTTATCTCCATTAAAGGATCTTCACTGACGTCCACCATCAAGTACCGGGCCTGCTGGCGTAGGTGATCATGTCTCTCCACAACTTTCGATCTCGACAGTTATTTATCATTTCTGTTGTTGACCTTCTGCCAAGCCATTCTCTTAAGCTGTCTGGTATTTTCTTTCTTTGCTTCCCTCTATCTCTTCGTCTCTCAATTTTTCCAGTTGTCACAATATATTCCAGTTGTTCCCTTCTCACTACATGGCCAAAAAATGATGATTGTTTCTTCCTTCCTAATATTGGAAATTAGCTCTCTTTTTGCGTTGGCCTCTATCAGAACGTTTTCATTTCTCTTCTTAGCTGTCCATGGTATTCTCAACATTCTTCTGTAAAACCACATTTCTACAGACTCCAGTGATTTTCTTGTTTGTTGCCCTATTGTCCATGATTCACGTCCATATGTTAAGACTGGCTCTACATAACATTTAAGAACTCATTTTCTTGTTTCTATTGTCAAAAATGGATTGCATAGTATCTTCCTCATTTTTTGGAAAGCTGCTGTTGCCTGAGCAATTCTGCATCTCACCTCTTTTGTACATCTTCCGTCTGAGGTTAACAAAGTTCCCAAATATTTAAATCCATTTACCTGTTTTAATATTGTTCCACTTGTCTTTATTTTGCACTGTAGTGATGTCTTTTTCTTTGTTGTTATCATTACTTCTGTCTTTCACTGATGTCAGTGGAGATATATTTAGGGGCCTCGGTAGCCTACTTGGGAAAACCACCCGATGGACTACCCATGTTCGGACAACCCGTGTTCTATTCCAGCTGGAAGCAGTGTGGGTTGTACTCATGGTTGGAAAAAAAATACCCCCGCGGTCGACGCAGCCCACTGGCAGAAATGGGTACCAGGGTAGTACTCTGGGAAGGTGAGGAATGTCGCCTCGCATCGTGAGTTTCGATGCTTGAAGCGACATGATCCAGAAATCTCCGAACACTTCTGGATAGGCGGCAGAGCACATATGGGTGAAAACTCGCGTGCTAAGACGCCGGTTCAGGTCTCGTACTTGACCTTGACCTTTTCTGTTTGTCGTTTACCAGGTGACTATTAAATGAATGAATTGTCCTCTCTATCACCCGTCCTTAGAAGGACGTTAAGTGGGCGTAGTAGATACGTTGTGTTGTAATTTACAGCTGAACTATGATATTTGCGCCTTTAAGCCCAACACATCCGACTTCGCCATGTTATTTTTGAGTACCGGGTTGTCTTCCCGTCGATCCATACTCGTCAGGTTAGTCTGTTACTGGAGGCATCACGAAGAGGTGGAGCAGGGGCTGGTTCACCCATCTTGATGCAAGCCATCATCTGTGGGTCGCTGACAGCTTCCAGATCCTCTGCACTGCGCCTTTAACTCGATTTTATTTTATTTATTTATTTATTTGATTAATTAATTAATTAATTAATTTATTTTATTTATTTGATTAATTAATTAATTTATTTATTTATTTTATTTATTTTATTTATTTGATTAATTTATTGATTTTATTTATTTAATTAATTAATTAATTTTTTTTTGCGTTCGCCATCTTTTACCTCTGACGAAGTCCCTAGAGACTAGGAACTGAATTTTTGCGTGTTAATCCGTTTTTCCCCAGGCAGCCGTATGCACAGGAGTCCCTCTCCGCACAGGCAGATAACTCCGTCTTCGGAGGTACTCATATTTTTTTTTCCGTCGATGAGTAATTGACGTTTCAAGCCGGGCCTCGCTGCTGAGACCACGAGGTGGCTGCCGCAGAGAGAAATCATGAATAAAATCCCCAACCGGTGCAGCCGGGGATTTGAACCTACAACCTCTCTGTCTCGAGGTCGGCGTTTTGCCTCCAGACCAACCAGTCATCCCTCTTTGTCTCGATTGACGAGAATGCACATAACCACGGTCTATCAATCAGTAGTTTACCAACATTTTGTTAAAGACAAAAAAACAGTGGAGCGTAACCAATCACAAGTCGCACTCTTTGCTCTCTTCGCGTACCCCATTGCTACTCTCGCACGACACCCGGCAGCCATGTTCATGACGTTGACCTCTCTGTCTCATGTTGCCTCCATTTTTGCAGCACGCGAGAGCAGAGAATGACCTTTAACCTGTCCCTGGTGTGATCAACATCGCGCTCTTATCACGCAATCCTTCAGAGAATGGACGCTATTTGGGCAAAATAAGATGAGAGAGGAAGGGTCTTATAGGATGTTAAGAAAGAAAGAAAGTTAGGAAAGAAGGAGAGGTAAGGAGAGAGAAAGAAAGAAAATTAGATATTGGTGAAAGAAAAAAAAAGATAAAATGAGAAAATATTAATGAAAAGATTAGGGAGCAGTAAAGGATAAATAAAGAGCAGTAAGGGATAAGTAGAGGGAAGTACGGGATAAGTAGAGAGAAAATAAAAATAAGTAGAGAGCAGTAAATGATAAGTCGAGAGAAAATAAGGATAAGTCAGAGCAATAATGGATAAGTAAGGAGAAAATAAGGATAAGTAGAGAGCAGTAAATGACAAGTACGGAGAAAATAAGGATAAGTCGAGAGAAAATAAGGATAAGTAGAGAGCAGTAAATGACAAGTACGGAGAAAATAAGGATAAGTCGAGAGAAAAGGATAAGTAAAGAGAAAATAAGGATATGTAGAGAGCAGTAAATGACAAGTACGGAGAAAATAAGGATAAGTCGAGAGAAAATAAGGATAAGTAGAGAGAAAATAAGGATAAGTCGAGAGAAAATAGGATAAGTCGAGAGAAAATAAGGATAAGTCGAAAGAAAATAAGGATAAGTAGAGAGAAAATAAGGATAGTAGAGAGAAAATAAAGATAAGTCGAGAGAAAATAAGGATAAGTGGAGAGCAGTAAATAACAAGTACGGAGAAAATAAGGATAAGTCGAGAGAAAATAAGGATAAGTAGAGAGCAGTAAATGACAAGTACGGAGAAAATAAGGATAAGTAGAGAGCAGTAAATGACAAGTACGGAGAAAATAAGGATAAGTAGAGAGCAGTAAATGACAAGTACGGAGAAAATAAGGATAAGTCGAGAGAAAACAAGGATAAGTAGAGAGAAAATAAGGATAAGTAGAGAGAAGTAAGGGATCAGTGGAGAAAAAAAAAAGATAAGTAGAGCGAAAATAAGGATAAGTAGAGCGAAAATAAGGATAAGTAGAGAGAAAATAAGGATAAGTAGAGAAAAAATAAAGATAGGAAGAGAGAAAATAAGGATAAGTAGAGAGAAATAAGGATAAGTAGAGAGAAAATAAGGATAAGTAGAGAAAAAATAAAGATAAGTAGAGAGAAAATAAGGATAAGTAAAGAGCAGCAATGGAAAAGTAGAGTGAAAATAAAAATAAGTAGAGAGAATTAAGGGATCAGTGGAGAAAAAAAATAAAGATAAGTAGAGAGAAAATAAGGATAAGTAGAGAGAAAATAAGGATAAGTAGAGAGCAATACATATTAAGTAGAGGGTCGTAAGTGATAAGTAGAGAGTAGTAATGGATAAGTATAGAATGGTAAAGGATAATGAGAGAACAGGGATTAGTAAAGAGAAATAGAGAAAGCAAGTAGATAAATCATGGGTGATCATCATCATCATTGAGTGCCGTCTCCGCATCGAAGTTGGCTCCCATGGAGCGCCATTCCACTCCTCTGGCTTTGATGGTGCAGATTATCATAGGCTGACATGCCCAACTTTTGATGTTGCTCTTCCATGTTAGTCTGCCTCTGCCTCTTTTACCATGAATTTTCCTTTCCAATATTACTTTTATGGTGGTAGTATGGGTGATAAACGTGAATAGAATTACCGATAATTAGAAAGTGAGAGACAGAGTTAGACATACTGCAGGAGTGAAAAACGGAGATATAAAGACGATGGGAGAGTTATAGATAAAGCAAAATTACAGATAATAAATGAGGGAAACAGTGATATAGACAATAAGAGAGTGAAAGAGAGACAAAGTTAGAGACATTGCAAGAGTGAGAGACAGCCAAATAGAGACTATGAGAGAGTGATAGGCAGAGATAGAGACAATGAGAGAGATAGAGACAGAGATAAAGAGACAGAGATAAAGAGACAATTACACGCAATGTGGGGGTGAGAAATAGAGATATAGAGACAATGCGAGAGATAGACACAGAGATAAAGAGATAATGAGGGAGATAGAGACAGAGATAAAGAGACAATTACACACAATGAGAGAGTGAGAAGAAGAGATATAGAGACGATGAGAGTGATAGAGACAGAGATAAAGAGACAATTACATACAATATGGGAGTGAGAAATAGAGATATAGAGACAATGAGAGAGATAGAGACAGAGATAAAGAGATAATGAGGGAGATAGAGACAGAGATAAAGAGACAATTTTACACAATGAGAGAGTGAGAAATAGAGATATAGAGACAAAGAGAGAGATAGAAACAGAGATAAAGAGACAATTACACACAATGAGGGAGTGAAAAATAGAGATATAGGGACAATGAGAGAGATAGAGACAGAGATAAAGAGACAATGAGAGAGATAAAGGCAGAGATAAAGAGACAATTACATACAATATGGGAGTGAGAAATAGAGATATAGAGACAATGAGAGAGATAGAGGCAGAGATAAAGAGACAATGAGAGAGATAGAGACAGAGACAATGAGAGAGATAGAGACAGAGATAAAGAGACAATTACATACAATTTGGGTGTGAGAAATAGAGATATAGAGACAATGAGAGCATGAGAAACAAAGAAATGGAGACGAGTGAGTGAGAGACATAGATAATGAGTGAGCAAGAGACAGAGATATTAGAGAAAGAGCTACAGATATACAGAGATACTTTTTTTGGGGGGGAGGGGGGAGTGGGGGGGGGACCAGATATTTAGTCCAGTTTTCTGACTAGGTCCAAGTGTATTCGTTTAGTGGTATCAAAATTGTACCTTTCGAGTTTTACTTCCACCTGCTCTTATCTATCTCTGCGCAGTGTGCGTCAAGCTTGTTCAAATCAGAAACACAAGGAGTAACCAAATGTTGTAACTTGGCATTAAGTTGATTGTAACATTGACATTGTGAAACAGAATTTGTTCAGCTGTAGCAACAATATAAAGTGCCACAATTATTACTTGACTTTCATCTGTAGGTTAACAAGTGTTGAGGTGTAGAAATGTCTCGCAAATACTTATATATATATATATATATATATATATATATATATATATATATATATATATATAGGCAAAAGAAAAAAGAAAAAAAAAGGAAAGAAAAAAGAAAGAAAGACGGACGGACGGACAGATAAAAAGAAAGAAAGAAAGAAATGAAAGAAAGAAGGAAAGAACGAAAGAAAAGAAAGAAAGGAAAGAAAGAAAGAAATAGGAAAGAAAGAAAGAAAGAAAGAAAGAAAGAAAGATGTTGTTACAGCAGAGAATAACGAAACACGTAAGAAATATCACAATGTAATATAAAGAAATTAATAAATGATGTTCCAATGTAATCTATCTATCTATTGACCTTTCGAGCTGTAGTCAGCCAATAGGACATAGACCCAGATACTCTTTCTTTTATCTAAATTGTTATTCTAGCAGTTTTCTATCCTTCGAAAGATATTTTTATCAAATCTCGCCATTTGTCTCTGTTCTGTGCAAGCAACTCTATCGCATTGAGGGGGGGGGGGGGGTCGATTCCCTCTGCTCTTGCCTCTCTGATCGATGTTCTTCTCAGTGTTACAATGTATTATAACAAAAAGTCAAAAAAGTATTTCTAACTCACTGACTTATCATGAGGACTAGTCAGAACTAGTCATCCACGTCACTTCTTCGGATGATGGAGATGGGAGTTAAGATGGGCAGAGCCAGAAATGAGAAACTTAGTGGCCGTGTAAGAAGATTTATCAACCAACATAGAACAGGAGTCGTCAGTCGCTGGACACTGAGGGAATTGTTGAGGAGGGGATTTGAGCACCTATGGACATGTTCGGAGTGCAATGATGATGACCTATACATCATCATCATCATCTTCTTCTTCTTCATCCTTCCTTGGTAGTGATTCAATTCGAGTAACATTGCAAGCCAAAGGGAAATCCCTCTATCTTCCTACCAGCAAATAAGTACTCCAAATCTTGCTGAAAGTTGTCCATCACAAGTTGTCGCGAACACTCCTTTCCCCCCACTATTTTGTTTATGGTCTACCACACTCACGTTGAGTGAGTCGCGATAGCTCAGTGGTTAGTGAACTGGACTACAAAGGACAAGAGGTAGGGTTCGATTCCAACCGACGGCTTCCGGGTTGAAAACACCCCGCCTTAAATGGGTACCGAGGTCCGGCTTGAAACGTCAATTACTCATCGACGAAAAAGATATGAATACCTCCGAAGACGGAGTTATCTGCCTGTGCGGCGAGGGACCCCTTTGCACGCGGCTGTCAGCGAAAAATTGATTAACTCGTAAAATTCAGTTCCTAGTCTCTAGGGACTTTGTCAGAGCTGAAAGTAGGCGAACGAATTGGTACTGGATTTTTTTTCTGGGAAAGTAAAGCGGCACGGACGTAATACCGACCACTTTACCCCAAAAATCATGTGCCGAAGGTCTGTCAAATTTATGGTCACTAACACCATATTCCCTATACGCCACTTGGCGTGACGGGGGCTCTTTACTTTCTTACTTAACACTCACGTAGAATCTCTCTATGGTGACCGAATACTGCGAGTAACTTAATTAGGGGCGGATTATCCATTAAGTAAAATAAGCACGTGCTTAGGGCATTAAGGGTATGGGGCACCAAAAGGGGACCCGCAGATTAAATGGAGAAAAAAATTACAGATATATATAACAAAAACAAGAGCACTTAGTGAGTGCAGATCTCAGTTAGGGGTCACAAAATCGAACAAGGAAGGCTGGATGCCTTATCTCTATTAAGTATAGAGACAGATGTATTACATAAGATTAGTTTTGTGGACTTCGGGTAAATATGGCGGATAGGCGGCAGGAAACATTGAGGATCAGTCTGAAAAGCGTTCCTTCTTGCAGTTTCCTCATATTCCAAGTCCGACTTGCTTTCGGAGCTATTGAGTTCAGTGCTCTGTGCACACCGTGGGCTGTGTTTTTCATCCGGATCGTGTTTCGATATTCCGATTGCTTACGATGGATGATGATATCATAAGGCGAAGGGCAGTTCAGCTGCGTTCTCTTTCGGTGCCGTTCGGCCTTAGTCTTTTGGCGTGTGCTGTAGTTGCTGTGATGCGGACTGCAGCTGCCTTTCTTTGCTTGGATCCTTCAGTGGGATCAGTTTTAATTTGGATGATTTCACTGGCACGGGCGGTTGAGAAATTATGGATGTTAATTTATTTGCAGTGATACCAGGGCCTTCGACTAACTATAGCCATATTTATGGGGATATCATCAAAGACTTTGCAATTTAAAAAAGTATTAGAAAACTTGTCACATATAAAGTGACAGTTTTAAAAAATAAATATTATTCTTCATTTGACTATAAGTTTCCTTTCATCATCATCAAGTACCAGGCCTGCTGGCGTAGGTGATCATGTCTCCCCACAATTTTCAATCTCGGCAGCTATTTATCATTTCTGTTGTTGACCTTCTGCCAAGCCATTCTCTTAAGCTGTCTGGTATTTTTCTTCCCTCTATCTCTTCCTCCCTCAATTTTCCCAGTTGTTACAATATATTCCAGCTGTTCTCTTCTCATTAACTGGCCAAAAAATAATGATTGTTTCTTCCTAATATTGGAAATTAGCTCTCTCTTTGCTTTGACCTCTTTCAGAACGTTTTCATTATTCTTCTTAGCTGTCCGTGGTATTCTCAACATTCTTCTGTAAAACCACATTTCTACAGACTCCAGTGATTTTCTTGTCTGGTGTCCCATTGTCCATGATTCGCATCCATATATAAGATTGGCTCTACATAACATTTAAGAATTCTTTTTTTTGTTTCTATTGTCAAAAAATAGATTGCATAGTATCTTCCTCATTTTTTTGGAAAGCTGCTTTTGCCTGAGCCATTCTGCATCTCACCTCTTTTGTACATCTTCCGTCTGAGGTTAACAAAGTTCCTAAATAAGTTTTCTTTACTTTCGATACATACAATTTTATTTTATGGTTTATTATTGTTTATAATTTGGCTTAACATATGTAGGGGAGGTGGAAAGGGGGGGGGGGCACTAAAATGTTTTAAGTGCTTAGGGCCCCTAAGGGTCGTAATCCAGCCCTGAACCTAACCGCTCCAGTTACATGGCAACCAAAACTTTAGGACAACCAATCCCGTCTCTCCACGATGTTTATATTAATGTCTGTCTCAATCCAACGTCTTCCTCTTTAACGAGCCAATCCTGGTTGTTTTATCTGTCCCAATCGTAGCATCCGCCATTAGCGCCACTGCTAATGGCTAGGCCGCGCCGCCGCCGCTGCCTGACGGTTAACAGAGACTGACTTATGGTTTGGGCGCCCCCTGATAGTCCCGTCAAGGGAGGACCACATTTTCAGGGACATATGAATGTTAACGCTCAATATGTTTTCGTCGACTTTGCTAAGGCCAGCCGATAATCTCTCTTTCTTTCTAACTGGTACCGAAAAGGTGTCGTGGTTATATCATGTGTCGTTCTTGCGCTGCTCGAACTGTCTGAATTAGTGATTTTCCTCTGTTGTTACATGTCTCTGTCACTGCATCTATCCATCTTCTTTTCTCTTTCTCACTGATACCTAAAAGGTGTCGTGGTTATATCATTTGTCGTTCTTGAGCTGCTCGAACTGTCTGAATTAGTGTTTTTCCTTTGTTGTTACATGTCTCTGTCACTGCATCTATCCATCTTCTTCTGGGTCTTCCTCTTAGTCTTTTTCCATGCATTCTCGACAAGAACGCCCTTGATGGTGATTGGTAAGGATTCATTCTGACCAGGTGGCTCAAACATTTAAGTTGTTGTTGGTCTATATATTCTTGGCAGGGTTTTGTTCCTACCATTTATAATACAAAATCAAATTGTCGCCTTGTTTTTGCCAAGACTAAAGTAGTCGCTTAAACCGTTTCGGTTACTTTGTTTTAAATGTGTGTTTTCAAAGAGACTGGAGCGAGAAAGTAAATTGTGCACTCTCTCTAGTCTATGCGAGTCGTTTGGAATCGTTGCCTGTGCAGCCGATTAGGGCTGCATGGTAGTCGACCTTGTCAATAGAATTCCCAACGCGCTTTGGCGAAAACTGGGAGCCGCGATAGTTCAGTGGTTAGTTAAAGGCACTACAAAGGACAAGAGGTAGGGTTCGATCCCAACTGACGGGTACCCGTTCATCCAGCCTTAAATGAGTATTGAAGTTTTTTATAGGAAAGTAAAGCGGCACGGGCGTAATACTGACCACATAACCCCAAAAATCATGTGGCGAAGATCTGTAAAAATTATGGTCACTAACACCATATTCCCTATACGCCACTTGGCGTGACGGGATCCTTTACATATTTTTTTTCTATTGGTGAAAACTGTGACACGATTGTAGCGGATATGGGTAAATCCCAACTGCAGTGATATCGATACCGTGAACAGAACAGACTTTAGAACTGTATGGCTTCACAGCAAACGGAGGATTCCCGTATATGTTCAGCCCCCGTTCCAGGAACCAACAAAGTGTCCATCTTCTTCGATCATACTGTTCAATTGAGCGTTTCGCGTTCTGTAAAAAGGGCGCGTCTTGACGTTCATATTGAGCTATTCAACGTGCTGCAATGACTGTATAAATGGTGCGCAGCTCAAAATGGACACTTTCGAGACGCCCTAACGGCGGTCACGAGCAGCATAATCTCAATGTGCCAGGCGACAATTCCCCAGAACAGAACCGTTTTCAGTGAAAACATGAATTTGTTCACTCACCAAGTTTCATGGACAAATTAATCCCAATTTGGATTGACTGCTTTTAAAACTCTACCATGGCCAAAGCTACCATAAGTGTTTCATTACCAGACAAACGTCTTCAGTTTCTGGTCTTCTTCTTCTACCTTTTTAGCTCCCTGTGGAGCACTGGTCTTCAACAAACACTTTCCAAGTCGTTCTGTTTCCTGCCATTCTTTCAAGACCATCCCATGTCTTCCCATCATCTTCATCTCTGCCTCTATCTGTCTTCTCCAAGAATTCTATGGTCTTGCTCTTTGTCTTTTCCCCTGGGGATTCCAAAAAAGTGCATGTTGTGTAATACTCTCAGTTGGCTTCCGCAGTGTGTGTCCTATCCAACGCCACCGTCTTCGCTGTATCTCTTTATCCACTGGTATTTGACTCGTACATTTCCATATTTCTATGTTAGTGATTTTGTCCTTCCATTTCCATCTTTTTATTTTGCGTAAGCATCCATTAATGAAAGCCTGTATCTTCGTGATTGTCAACTTTGTCGTTTTCCATGTTTGTGTACCTTCTACCTCTTCTTTATCTCTCGTTGTTAATTCCTTTTCTTCTTCTATCTGTCCTTCTTCTCGCTTCTTTCTACCTATTCGTCTTTTTCTAATTTCTTCCATTTTTTCGTTTTTACTTTGAGCAAAAGTTCATGATTAAAGAAGGTTAAACTTAAAGCAATAATTTTTTTCTCCCTTTTTCCCTCCTCATTTGCCTTTAAGCGTCCCCCGGGGGGAAAGGGGGTGGGTGGGTGGGGTTATAGTTTTCGGTCTTCCGCTATTCTCTTAGCTTCTTCTGGGTTATGTTTCCTAGTGTTTCTAATGTTCCGTCCATCCATCTTTTCCGTTTTCGATCCTTGTGTGGGTGTTTCTAAAATAAAGTAATTGTGGTAAAAATGACAGCGGGTGTTTCAAAAATAAAGTAATTGTGGTAAAAATGACAGCGGGTGTTTCAAAAATAAAGTAATTGTGTTAAAAATGACAGCGGGTGTTTCAAAAATAAAGTAATTGTGGTAAAAATGACAGCGGGTGTTTCAAAAATAAATTATTGTGGTAAAAATGACAGCGGGTGTTTCAAAAATAAAGTAATTGTGTTAAAAATGACAGCGGGTGTTTCAAAAATAAAGTAATTGTGGTAAAAATGACAGCGGGTGTTTCAAAAATAAAGTAACTGTGTTAAAAATGACAGCGGGTGTTTCAAAAATAAAGTAATTGTGGTAAAAATGACAGCGGGTGTTTCAAAAATAAAGTAATTGTGTTAAAAATGACAGCGGGTGTTTTAAAAATAAAGTAATTGTGTTAAAAATGACAGCGGGTGTTTCGAAAATAAAGTAATTGTGTTAAAATGACAGCGGGTGTTTAAAAAAAAAAAATTAAGTAATTGCGCTAGAAATGATAGTGAGTTAGAAAAAAATGAGTGAGTTAGAAAATACAAAGCCATAGCAACAAAAACACACTAAGTGTTTCTATAGAGTGTTTTTGTGTCAAAAGAACATTGTGTTTTTTCCATAATTAGAGTAACCCTACCAAAATGGGAACAAATGTTCAAAAATTAAAGAGGGAGACTGGGTGTGTTGAGGCTAGACGCCGGCCTCGAGACAGAGAGGTTGTGGGTTCAAATCTCGTCTGCACCAGTTGGGATTTTTATTTGTGATTTCTCTCTGCGGCAACCACCCCTGGTCTCAGCAGCGAGGCCCGGCTCGAAACGCCAATTACTCATCGTTGGAGAAAAAAAATATATATCTCCGAAGAAAGTGTTATCTGCCTGTGCGGCGAGGGTCCAATGTGCACACGACTAACTGCCGGGGGGGGGGGGGAACAGATTAGCACACAACATTCAGCTGCTAGTCTCGAGGGACTTCACCAGAGGTGAAAGCTGGCGACCGCAAAAAAAACAACAACAAAAAAAACAACAACAAAAAAAACAACAAAAAACAACAACAACAAAAAAAAACAACAAAAAAAAACAGTAATCGTGAACAAAGAAAGAAAACATGTGAATAAAATGAATGTTGACAATTTCACAAGGAAAGAAAACATGTCAACAGAAGATCTACATTTTGAAAGGAAAACTTGAAAATTCGAAAGGAAAAACAAAAAGTATTAGATGGAAATAGTGGATATATAAAAGAATAGGTAGTATTTGATGGAAGGAAAAGAAAACAAACGATGAAGTCTTAAAACAACTAAAAATGAAAAGAGAACTACTAAACACTATTCAAACAAGACAAATGCGATTTTTGGGCCATGTTAAAAGACACAACAGCCTACTAAAAGTAATCCTGGAGGGGAAAATACAAGGTAAAAGAGGCAGACCAAGACTATCATGGACGAGTAACATCAAAAGATGGACAGATCAGCCTATGACAACCTGCACCATCAAAGCAAGAGACAGAGTGGAATGGTGCTCCATGGTAGCCAACCTTCGTTGCTGAGATGGCACTAGATAATGATTGGATGGAAATGGGACGGAATGGATTGGATGTAAAGAACAAACATTTAAATTGATTGCACCGAAACAAGGACAGTTCCATTGAAGCAATAATAGGCGCCAAGCGTGACTAATTGTGTATTTAGTCCTAGGGTGTAAAGTACTTGATCCCCCTCACCAAGTACATCTGGTTGTGTATTTAGTCCAAGGGTCGTACCCTTGACCCCCATTTCGGTTGACCGCCGCCATTAATTACATTCTGAACTGGACACTCTCTCAGTCTAGCAGACTCGTAAACAAAATTGAAAATCCTCTGTCCAAGAAATCTAGTACAGCCGGAAACCCGGATGTTCCAACCTACATTGCTTCCACGTGCGTTTCATTTAGAGCCCATGTTTTCAACGTAAGCCGCTTGGAACCGGTTTGGAGCAGACTGACTCGGCATTAACATTCTTTTTTGATGGGATCATGAAACCCGTCCACGTTTGGACAGTTATCAGTTGCCCCTTTCATCACCAGGGTCATCTTTCATTTGATTTTTTGTTAAAATAATCACCTTTCATGCTTGTTCTTAAATGGGGTCGGCGAGTGGCCCGTTCAATCAATGACGCTTCTTTCTCATTCAGGTAGAAATGTCTCATTATTTATCTTGCCATACATGGATCTATTACTCACATTGGAAGCCCTCGACATATATCTCGTAATCTAGACATTAGTATCACGAGAGGAGCGACGTCACGATCAAGGGACATAAATTGTACCAAAAATGGCATCATTTTGGTGAAGCTACCGACTTGTATGTCAGACTATGCCAGATGATCGCCTGACATCAGCGTCTCCCTGGAGATGATAGTAGACAGGCGAGTCATAACCGTGCAAATTAGTTCGTGGCATAACGTGTCGAGCAATTCCAGGAGAGCCAAAGTTAACCACTTGACCAAGAGTTGGGTTCTGAGGGGAAAATGTGAAGTCATTGGACATAGGTCTCACAAGAAAATAGATCTGGCCGTCTTGTGTGACGGCTTGGCATTATATAAGTACCGAGAGTTGAGAGAGTTTTAGCTTACACAAGTAGTGAGTGTGGAGAGAGTTTTAGCTTACACAAGTAGTGAGTGTCACGAGAGTTTTAGCTTACAAAAGTAGTAAGTGTCGAGAAAGTTTTAGCTTCAACAAGTAGTGAGTGTCGCAACAGTTTTAGCTCACACAAGTAGTAAGTGTCGAGAGAGTTTTAGCTTACACAAGTAGTGAGTGTCGCGAGAGTTTTAGCTTACACAAGTAGTGAGTGTTGAGAGAGTTTTAGCTTACACAAGTAGTGAGTGTTGAGAGAGTTTTAGCTTACACAAGTAGTGAGTGTTGAGAGAGTTTTAGCTTACACAAGTAGTGAGTGTCGCGAGAGTTTTAGCTTACACAAGTAGTGAGTGTTGAGAGAGTTTTAGCTTACACAAGTAGTGAGTGTTGAGAGAGTTTTAGCTTACACAAGTAGCAAATGTTGAGAGAGTTTTAGCTTACACAAGTAGCAAATGTTGAGAGAGTTTTAGCTTACACAAGTAGTGAGTGTTGAGAGAGTTTTAGCTTACACAAGTAGCAAATGTTGAGAGAGTTTTAGCTTACACAAGTAGCAAATGTTGAGAGAGTTTTAGCTTACACAAGTAGTGAGTGTTGAGAGAGTTTTAGCTTACACAAGTAGCGAGTGTTGAGAGAGTTTTTAGCTTACACAAGTAGCAAATGTTGAGAGAGTTTTAGCTTACACAAGTAGTGAGTGTGGCGAGAGTTTTAGCTTACACAAGTAGTGAGTGTGGCGAGAGTTTTAGCTTACACAAGTAGCAAGTGTTGAGAGAGTTTTAGCTTACACAAGTAGTGAGTGTTGAGAGAGTTTTAGCTTACACAAGTAGTGAGTGTGGCGAGAGTTTTAGCTTACACAAGTAGTGAGTGTGGCGAGAGTTTTAGCTTACACAAGTAGCAAGTGTTGAGAGAGTTTTAGCTTACACAAGTAGCAAATGTTGAGAGAGTTTTAGCTTACATAAGTAGTGAGTGTTGAGAGAGTTTTAGCTTACACAAGTAGCGAGTGTTGAGAGAGTTTTAGCTTACACAAGTAGCAAATGTTGAGAGAGTTTTAGCTTACACAAGTAGTGAGTGTGGCGAGAGTTTTAGCTTACACAAGTAGTGAGTGTGGCGAGAGTTTTAGCTTACACAAGTAGTGAGTGTTGAGAGAGTTTTAGCTTACACAAGTAGTGAGTGTCGAGAGAGTTTTAGCTTACACAAGTAGTGAGTGTTGAGAGAGTTTTAGCTTACACAAGTAGTGAGTGTCGAGAGAGTTTTAGCTTACACAAATAGTGAGTGTTGAGAGAGTTTTAGCTTACACAAATAGTGAGTGTTGAGAGAGTTTTAGCTTACACAAATAGTGAGTGTCGAGAGAGTTTTAGCTTACACAAGTAGTGAGTGTGGCGAGAGTTTTAGCTTACACAAGTAGCAAGTGTTGAGAGAGTTTTAGCTTACACAAGTAGTGAGTGTGGCGAGAGTTTTAGCTTACACAAGTAGTGAGTGTGGCGAGAGTTTTAGCTTACACAAGTAGTGAGTGTGGCGAGAGTTTTAGCTTACATAATTAGTGAGTGTTGAGAGAGTTTTAGCTTACACAAGTAGCAAGTGTTGAGAGAGTTTTAGCTTACATAAGTAGCAAGTGTTGAGAGAGTTTTAGCTTTACACAAGTACCGAGTGTCGAGAGAGTTTTGAATAACTCAAGTACCGAGTGTCGAGAGAGTTTTGAATAACTCAAGTACCGAGTGTCGAGAGAGTTTTGAATAACTCAAGTACCGAGTGTCGAGAGAGTTTTGAATAACTCAAGTACCGAGTGTCGAGAGAGTTTTGAATAACTCAAGTACCGAGTGTCGAGAGAGTTTTGAATAACTCAAGTACCGAGTGTCGAGAGAGTTTTGAATAACTCAAGTACCGAGTGTCGAGAGAGTTTTGAATAACTCAAGTACCGAGTGTCGAGAGAGTTTTGAATAACTCAAGTACCGAGTGTCGAGAGAGTTTTGAATAACTCAAGTACCGAGTGTCGAGAGAGTTTTGAATAACTCAAGTACCGAGTGATTTCTTCAGCAATTTTGAGCCATGTATTGTAAAACTGATATTGTGTCTCTTGTTACTCACACTTATCTATAACTTTGAGAAACATCGGTTGTTGAACAATAAAAATTATCGATAAACTTCGAGAAGTATCGATGGTCCAATAACTATCGATAAACTTCGAGAAGTGTCGATGGTCCAATAATTATCGATAAACTTCGAGAAGTATCGATGGTCCAATAATTATCGATAAACTTCGAGAAGTATCGATGGTCCAATAATTATCGATAAACTTCGAGAAGTATCGATGGTCCAATAATTATCAATAAACTTCGAGAAATATAAATGGTATAATATTTATCAATAAACTTCAAGAAATATAAATGGTCCAATATTTTTCAATAAACTTCGAGAAATATCGATGATCCAATAATTATCAATAAACTTCGATAAATATAAATGGTCCAATATTTATCAATAAACTTCGAGACATATAAATGGTCCAATATTTATCAATAAAGTCGAGACATATAAATGGTCCAATATTTATCAATAAACTTCAAGAAATATAAATGGTCCAATAATTATCGATAAATCTTGAGAAATATAGATGTCCCAGACTTAAGCCAAATTGTTGCTGCCACAACAGACATGTCATAAGCAGAATCATTCTGGAGAGACTAATGGAGGCCATAGAGAAACACTTGAGAGATGAACAAGCAGGTTTAAGGAAGAACAGATCATGTGCTCATCAAATAACTACTCTATGTATAATAGTTGAACAAAGTTTAGAACTAAAATCCCCACTTTATATTGGATTCATAGATTACGAAAAGGCATTTGATAGTTTCGACAGAAGAATGCTTTGGAAGTTGCTGAGTCATTACGGAATCCCCATAAAGTTTATTAACCTGATAAAAACAATGTATGAAGGAACAAAATGTAGTGTCGTGCATGAAGGACAGCTTTCAGAAGCATTTGAAATAAGAACAGGAGTAAGGCAAGGATGCCTTCTGTCTCCATTTCTCTTTCTACTGGCCATAGATTGGATTATGAAAATAACTCAAAACAACAGAAATGGGATCCAGTGGTCACTGACCAAACAACTTGATGATTTATACTTTGCTGATGACATAGCTCTCCTATCACACAGCCATCAACAGATGCAGGATAAAATGAGTATATTAGATGAGAGATCACAACAGCTAGGACTAAAGATTAATAGAGATAAGACCAACATTATGAGAATTAATGCAGTTGGCAATAAGCAAATAAAACTAGGAGAAATACCTCTACTAGACGTACAATCTTACATATATCTGGGCAGTAATATAGATAAAGAGGGAGTAACAGAAAATGATAACAAAATAAGGATATCAAAAGCAAGAGGAGCTTTCATTGCACTGGGAAACATATGGAAATCCAAAGAAATTAGGCTAAATACAAAAATAAAAATTTTCAACTCAAATGTTAAGTCGGTACTATTATATGGCTGTGAAACATGGAGAAAAACAAAATTGACAATCACGAAGATACAGACTTTCATTAATGGATGATTACGCAGAATAAAAACGATGGAAATGGCAGGACAAAATCAATAACATAGAACATTTACTCTACTGATATCTATTATTTATTCTAATATTTATTCTTCTGATATTCATTGCTTATTTTTGTAACATGTATTCATGCGATATTTATTAAGATTATTAATCACGAAGGTACAGACTTTCATTAATGGATGCTTGCGCAGAATAAAGGGAGGGAAATGGCAGGACAAAGTCACTAACGTGGAATTATGGAAATGTACCGGTCAAATATAAGTGGATAAAGAGATACAGCGAAGACGATGGCGATGGATAGGACACACACTACGGAAGCCAACTGAGAGTATTACACAACAGGCCCTTTTTGGAATCCCCAGGGGAAAAGACAAAGAGGAAAATCAAGGAATTCTTGGAGAAGACAGACCGAAGCAGAGATGAAGATGATGGGGAAGACATGGAATGATCTTAAAAGAATTGCAAAAAACAGAACGACTTGGAAAGTGTTGTTGAAGACCTATGCTCCACTGGGAGCTAAAAGGTAGAAGAGAAGAAGACAACAGACATGTAATACGACACATTAATGACAAGCAAAATCAAAGGAAATGTACAAGTGAAATAAACAAAAGAAAAGGTATGGCAAGAAAAAAAATAATTTTAATGCCACGAAAAATACTAACTTCAAAACAAATAACATCAGGGCTAAAACTAAGAATAGCAAAATGTTACATCTTCTCAATATTCCTGTATGGTGCAGAAACATGGACATTAGACAAGAAAACAGAACAGAAAATTGAAGCCTTTGAAATGTGGATTTATAGAAGAATAGGTAGAATTGGGTGGAAAGAAAAGAAAACAAACGATGAAGTTTTAAAACAACTGAAAATGAAAAGAGAACTACTAAACACAATTCAAACAAGACAACTGAAATGTTCGGGGCATGTTAAAAGACACAACAGCTACTAAAAGTAGGCGGTTGTGTCTTTAACGTTTCAGACTGCACAAACACTGATACCAGTAGTGGGAAGTAATTGATGGATAACATATATTAATAGCTCACGCCGAGAACTGGGTGTCAACGTGTTATTTCAAGAAATAGAGACAATAGCTCACGTCGAGAACTTGATGGCAACGTGTTATCTCAAGAAATAGAGACAATAGCTCACGTCGAGAACTTGATGGCAACGTGTTATATGAAGAAATAGAGACAATAGCTCACGCCGAGAACTTGGTGTCAACGTGTTATTTCAAGAAATAGAGACAATAGCTCACGCCGAGAACTTGATGGCAACGTGTTATCTCAAGAAATAGAGACAATAGCTCACGTCGAGAACTTGGTGTCAATGTGTTATTTCAAGAAATAAAGACAATAGCTCATGCCGAGAACTTGGTGTCAATGTGTTATCTCAAGAAATAGAGACAATAGCACACGCCGAGAACTTGGTGTCAACGTGTTATCTCAAGAAACAGAGACAACAGCTCACGCTGAGAACTTGATGGCAACGTGTTATCTCAAGAAATAGAGACAATAGCTCACGTCGAGAACTTGGTGTCAATGTGTTATCTCAAGAGATAGAGACAATAGCTCACGTCGAGAACTTGGTGTCAATGTGTTATCTCAAGAAATAGAGACAATAGCTCACGTCGAGAACTTGGTGTCAATGTGTTATCTCAAGAGATAGAGACAATAGCTCACGTCGAGAACTTGGTGTCAACGTGTTATCTCAAGAAATAGAGACAATAGCTCACGTCGAGAACTTGGTGTCAATGTGTTATCTCAAGAAATAGAGACAATAGCTCACGTCGAGAACTTGGTGTCAATGTGTTATCTCAAGAAATAGAGACAATAGCTCACGTCGAGAACTTGGTGTCAATGTGTTATCTCAAGAAATAGAGACAATAGCTCATGTCGAGAACTTGGTGTCAACGTGTTATCTCAAGAAATAGATATAATAGCTCACGTCGAGAACTTGATGTCAACGTGTTATCTCAAGAAATAGAGACAATAGCTCACGCCGAGAACTTGGTGTCAACTTGTTATCTCAAGAAATAGAGACAATAGCTCACGCCGAGAACTTGATGGCAACGTGTTATTTCAAGAAATAGAGACAATAGCTCACGTCGAGAACTTGATGTCAACTTGTTATCTCAAGAAATAGAGACAATAGCTCACCTCGAGAACTTGGTGTCAACGTGTTATCTCAAGAAATAGAGACAATATAGACATCATTACAAAATACAGAGAAATATTGGCGACTCACAGACATCAATACAAAATACAGAGAAATATTGGCGACTCACAGACATCGATACAAAATACAGAGAAATATTGGAGACTCACAGACATCAGACGTCGAGAACTTGATGGCAACGTGTTATTTCAAGAAATAGAGACAATAGCTCAAGTCGAGAACTTGATGTCAACGTATTATCTCAAGAAATAGAGACAATAGCTCAAGTCGAGAACTTGATGTCAACGTATTATCTCAAGAAATAGAGACAATAGCTCACCTCGAGAACTTGATGTCAACGTGTTATCTCAAGAAATAGAGACAACAGCTCACGCCGAGAACTTGTTGACAACGTGTTATTTCAAGAAATAGAAACAATTGCTCACGTCGAGAACTTGATCTCAACGTGTTATCTCAAGAAATAGAGACAATAGCTCACCTCGAGAACTTGGTGTCAACGTGTTATCTAAAGAAATAGAGACAATAGCTCAAGTCGAAAACTTGATGTCAATGTATTATCTCAAGAAACAGAGACAATCGCTAAAGTCGAGAACTTGATGTCAATGTGTTATCTCAAGAAATAGAGACAATAGCTCACGCCGAGAACTTGATGTCAACGTGTTATCTCAAGAAATAGAGACAATAGCTCACCTCGAGAACTTGATGGCAACGTGTTATATCAAGAAATAGAGACAATAGCTCACGCCGAGAACTGGATGGCAACGTGTTATCTCAAGAAATAGAGACAATAGCTCACGCCGAGAACTTGATGTCAACGTGTTATCTCAAGAAATAGAGACAATAGCTCACCTCGAGAACTTGGTGTCAACGTGTTATCTCAAGAAATAGAGACAATAGCTCAAGTCGAGAACTTGATGCCAACGTATTATCTCAAGAAATAGAGACAATAGCTCACGCCGAAAACTTGATGGCAACGTGTTATTTCAAGAAATAGAAACAATTGCTCACGTCGAGAACTTGATCTCAACGTGTTATCTCAAGAAACAGAGACAACAGCTCACGCTGAGAACTTGATGGCAACGTGTTATCTCAAGAAATAGAGACAATAGCTCACGTCGAGAACTTGGTGTCAATGTGTTATCTCAAGAGATAGAGACAATAGCTCACGTCGAGAACTTGGTGTCAATGTGTTATCTCAAGAAATAGAGACAATAGCTCACGTCGAGAACTTGGTGTCAATGTGTTATCTCAAGAGATAGAGACAATAGCTCACGTCGAGAACTTGGTGTCAACGTGTTATCTCAAGAAATAGAGACAATAGCTCACGTCGAGAACTTGGTGTCAATGTGTTATCTCAAGAAATAGAGACAATAGCTCATGTCGAGAACTTGGTGTCAACGTGTTATCTCAAGAAATAGATATAATAGCTCACGTCGAGAACTTGATGTCAACGTGTTATCTCAAGAAATAGAGACAATAGCTCACGCCGAGAACTTGGTGTCAACTTGTTATCTCAAGAAATAGAGACAATAGCTCACGCCGAGAACTTGATGGCAACGTGTTATTTCAAGAAATAGAGACAATAGCTCACGTCGAGAACTTGATGTCAACTTGTTATCTCAAGAAATAGAGACAATAGCTCACCTCGAGAACTTGGTGTCAACGTGTTATCTCAAGAAATAGAGACAATATAGACATCATTACAAAATACAGAGAAATATTGGCGACTCACAGACATCAATACAAAATACAGAGAAATATTGGCGACTCACAGACATCGATACAAAATACAGAGAAATATTGGCGACTCACAGACATCAGACGTCGAGAACTTGATGGCAACGTGTTATTTCAAGAAATAGAGACAATAGCTCAAGTCGAGAACTTGATGTCAACGTATTATCTCAAGAAATAGAGACAATAGCTCAAGTCGAGAACTTGATGTCAACGTATTATCTCAAGAAATAGAGACAATAGCTCACCTCGAGAACTTGATGTCAACGTGTTATCTCAAGAAATAGAGACAACAGCTCACGCCGAGAACTTGTTGACAACGTGTTATTTCAAGAAATAGAAACAATTGCTCACGTCGAGAACTTGATCTCAACGTGTTATCTCAAGAAATAGAGACAATAGCTCACCTCGAGAACTTGATGTCAACGTGTTATCTCAAGAAATAGAGACAACAGCTCACGCCGAGAACTTGTTGACAACGTGTTATTTCAAGAAATAGAAACAATTGCTCACGTCGAGAACTTGATCTCAACGTGTTATCTCAAGAAATAGAGACAATAGCTCAAGTCGAAAACTTGATGTCAATGTATTATCTCAGAAATAGAGACAATAGCTCACCTCGAGAACTTGATGTCAACGTGTTATCTCAAGAAATAGAGACAACAGCTCACGCCGAGAACTTGTTGACAACGTGTTATTTCAAGAAATAGAAACAATTGCTCACGTCGAGAACTTGATCTCAACGTGTTATCTCAAGAAATAGAGACAATAGCTCAAGTCGAAAACTTGATGTCAATGTATTATCTCAAGAAACAGAGACAATCGCTAAAGTCGAGAACTTGATGTCAATGTGTTATCTCAAGAAATAGAGACAATAGCTCACGCCGAGAACTTGATGTCAACGTGTTATCTCAAGAAATAGAGACAATAGCTCACCTCGAGAACTTGATGGCAACGTGTTATATCAAGAAATAGAGACAATAGCTCACGCCGAGAACTGGATGGCAACGTGTTATCTCAAGAAATAGAGACAATAGCTCACGCGAGAACTTGATGTCAACGTGTTATCTCAAGAAATAGAGACAATAGCTCACCTCGAGAACTTGGTGTCAACGTGTTATCTCAAGAAATAGAGACAATAGCTCAAGTCGAGAACTTGATGCCAACGTATTATCTCAAGAAATAGAGACAATAGCTCACGCCGAAAACTTGATGGCAACGTGTTATTTCAAGAAATAGAAACAATTGCTCACGTCGAGAACTTGATCTCAACGTGTTATCTCAAGAAATAGAGACAATAGCTCACCTCGAGAACATGGTGTCAACGTGTTATCTCAAGAAATAGAGACAATAACTCAAGTCGAGAACTTGATGGCAACGTGTTATCTCAAAAAATAGAGACAATAGCTCACGCCGAGAACTTTATGGCAACGTGTTATCTCAAGAAATAGAGACAATAGCTCACGCCGAGAACTTGATGTCAACGTGTTATCTCAAGAAATAAAGACAATAGCTCACCTCGAGAACTTGATGGCAACGTGTTATCTCAAGAAATAGAGACAATAGCTCACACCGAGAACTTGATGGCAACGTGTTATCTCAAGAAATAGAGACAATAGCTCACCTCGAGAACTTGGTGTCAACTTGTTATCTCAAGAAATAGAGACAATAGCTCACGTCGAGAACTTGATGTCAACGTGTTATCTCAAGAAATAGAAACAATTGCTCACCTCGAGAACTTGGTGTCAACGTGTTATCTCAAGAGATAGAGACAATAGCTCACCTCGAGAACTTGGTGTCAGCTTGTTATCTCAAGAAATAGAGACAATAGCTCACGTCGAGAACTTGATGTCAACGTGTTATCTCAAGAAATAGAAACAATTGCTCACCTCGAGAACTTGGTGTCAACGTGTTATCTCAAGAGATAGAGACAATAGCTCACCTCGAGAACTTGGTGTCAACTTGTTATCTCAAGAAATAGAGACAATAACTCACGTCGAGAACTTGGTGTCAACGTGTTATCTCAAGAAATAGAGACAATAGCTCACCTCGAGAACTTGGTGTCAACTTGTTATCTCAAGAAATAGAGAAAATAACTCACGTCGAGAACTTGGTGTCAACGTGTTATTTCAAGAAATAGAAACAATAGCTCACCTCGAGAACTTGGTGTCAACGTGTTATTTCAAGAAATAGAAACAATAGCTCACCTCGAGAACTTGGTGTCAACGTGTTATTTCAAGAAATAGAAACAATAGCTCACGCCGAGAACTTGATGTCAACGTGTTATCTCAAGAAATAAAGACAATAGCTCACGCCGAGAACTTGATGTCAACGTGTTATCTCAAGAAATAAAGACAATAGCTCACACCGAGAACTTGGTGTCAACGTGTTATTTCAAGAAATAGAAACAATAGCTCACGCCGAGAACTTGATGTCAACGTGTTATCTCAAGAAATAGAGACAATAGCTCACCTCGAGAACTTGATGGCAACGTGTTATATCAAGAAATAGAGACAATAGCTCACGCCGAGAACTGGATGGCAACGTGTTATCTCAAGAAATAGAGACAATAGCTCACGCCGAGAACTTGATGTCAACGTGTTATCTCAAGAAATAGAGACAATAGCTCACCTCGAGAACTTGGTGTCAACGTGTTATCTCAAGAAATAGAGACAATAGCTCAAGTCGAGAACTTGATGCCAACGTATTATCTCAAGAAATAGAGACAATAGCTCACGCCGAAAACTTGATGGCAACGTGTTATTTCAAGAAATAGAAACAATTGCTCACGTCGAGAACTTGATCTCAACGTGTTATCTCAAGAAATAGAGACAATAGCTCACCTCGAGAACATGGTGTCAACTTGTTATCTCAAGAAATAGAGACAATAGCTCACGCCGAGAACTTGATGTCAACGTGTTATCTCAAGAAATAGAGACAATAGCTCACGTCGAGAACTTGGTGTCAATGTGTTATCTCAAGAAATAAAGACAATAGCTCACCTCGAGAACTTGGTGTCAATGTGTTATCTCAAGAAGTAAAGACAATAGCTCACCTCGAGAACTTGGTGTCAATGTGTTATCTCAAGAAATAAAGACAATAGCTCACGTCGAGAACTTGATGTCAACGTGTTATCTCAAGAAATAGAGACAATAGCTCACGTCGAGAACTTGATGTCAACGTGTTATCTCAAGAAATAGAGACAATAGCTCATCTCGAGAACTTGATGTCAACGTGTTATCTCAAGAAATAGAGACAATAGCTCACGTCGAGAACTTGATGTCAACGTGTTATCTCAAGAAATAGAGACAATAGCTCACCTCGAGAACTTGATGTCAACGTGTTATCTCAAGAAATAGAGACAATAGCTCACGTCGAGAACTTGATGTCAACGTGTTATCTCAAGAAATAGAGACAATAGCTCACCTCGAGAACTTGATGTCAACGTGTTATTTCAAGAAATAGAGACAATAGCTCACGTCGAGAACTTGATGTCAACGTGTTATCTCAAGAAATAGAGACAATAGCTCACCTCGAGAACTTGATGTCAACGTGTTATCTCAAGAAAGTTTGACTGAGTATTGAGAAATGTCGATATCACACAAATATCAAAACAAAATATCGGGGGATATAGACGTCACGTATATCGATACGAAATATTGACGACACACAAATATCGATACAAAATATCGAAGAGCATCGACGCCTCACAAATATCGATACAGAATATAAAGGAGTATCGATGAGACACACAAATACCGCTACACTAACATGATTAATATCGATGGCGTACAGATATCGTTACAAAATATCGAGGTATATCTCTTCTGCACACATTTTTACGCAAAATGTCAAGAAATATTGACGACGGCTCACAGACATCGATACAAAATACAGAGAAATATTGACGGCTCACAGACATCGATACAAATACAGAGAAATATTGACGGCTGAGACATCGATACAAAATACAGAGAAATATTGGCGACTCACAGACATCGATACAAAATACAGAGAAATATTGGCGACTCACAGACATCGATACAAAATACAGAGAAATATTGACGGCTCACAGACATCGATACAAAATACAGAGAAATATTGACGGCTGAGACATCGATACAAAATACAGAGAAATATTGGCGACTCACAGACATCGATACAAAATACAGAGAAATATTGGCGACTCACAGACATCGATACAAAATACAGAGAAATATTGACGGCTCACAGACATCGATACAAAATATAGAGAAATATTGACGGCTCACAGACATCGATACAAAATACAGAGAAATATTGACGGCTGAGACATCAATACAAAATACAGAGAAATATTGACGGCTGAGACATCGATACAAAATACAGAGAAATATTGACGGCTCACAGACATCGATACAAAATACAGAGAAATATTGACGGCTCACAGACATCGATACAAAATACAGAGAAATATTGACTCATAGACATCAATACAAAATACAGAGAAATATTGACGGCTCACAGACATCGATACAAAATACAGAGAAATATTGACGGCTCACAGACATCGATACAAAATACAGAGAAATATTGACGGCTGAGACATCGATACAAAATACAGAGAAATATTGACGGCTCACAGACATCGATACAAAATACAGAGAAATATTGACGGCTCACAGACATCGATACAAAATACAGAGAAATATTGGCGACTCACAGACATCGTTACAAAATACAGAAAAATATTGAAGACTCACAGACATCGATACAAAATACAGAGAAATATTGGCGACTCACAGACATCGATACAAAATACAGAGAAATATTGGCGACTCACAGACATCGATACAAAATACAGAGAAATATTGGCGACTCACAGACATCGATACAAAATACAGAGAAATATTGACGGCTCACAGACATCGATACAAAATACAGCGAAATATCGTTACAGCACATATATCGGTTCAAAATATCGAGGGATATCGACGTCACACAAATATCGATACGAGATATCGCGAATGTAGACGTCACAAGTTATCTGACCAGGCACCAATGGACTGTCGCCTCTGGGAAAAGAGGAAAGGGGGGGGGGGGGGGGGAGAGAGGAAACCAGGTCTTGCCGGTGGTAAACTAAGCACTGGGTAACTTAGAACATGGCGCCCGACAAACACGTGGGCGGCCGTTTTAAATGCAACACGTGACCTTTCGCTGAACAAATACCAAAACATAAATAATTCCCGCCAGTTTCTCATCAAACCACGTCATATTGGCTTATTCTGTTTCTTGCTAATTCTCAGCTGTGCCAACTTCCGGCTCTTCGTGCCCTTCCGGTACACAGGTCATCGGCTGTGTCTTCGCAATACGTCACATCCCGGGCCCTCCATCAATTTCCTGTCACGTGTTTTGCATTTTCCTGATTTTGGCTCCCAGCTATTGTCTTCGCATACGGTTATGGCATATCTGATCGTAGCTTGTCATTCGGCAATCTCAGTGAAACGCCGATGTATAATTGAGATGTTTTTATTTGCTTTCCAAAAGCCAATTCAGCAGTTACAGAGACCACGGTCGTTTACGATTGGCTTCATTTGTGAAGAGGTCCTGCGACGTCTTTACAGTTTGGGTTGACATGTTAGTTGTCCACATTGTTGTTGGACAATCGAGAGGAGGATGGCCGGGCATGGGGAACCAGCGAACACGTAAAAACTGTGTTTAAAAAAGAAAAAAAATGTAGTAAAAATACCCCCGTCACGCCAAGTGGCCTATATGGAATATGGTGTTAGTGACCATAATTTTTACAGACCTTCGGCACAAGATATTGGGGCGATGTGGTCAGTATTACGCCGGTGCCGCTTTACTTTCCCTGAAAATAAATTCGGGACCCGTTAAAGGGTGGGTGAACCGGTAGCCGTCTGTTGGGATGGAACCCTACCTCTCTTGTCCTTTGTAGTCCAGTTCAAAAACTGTGTGTAGTCTTCTCAAAATATTTAAGACGTTTACAATAAATATGAAATTGCATCTCATCATCATTGAGTGCCGTCTCCGAATCGAAGGTTGGCTACCATTGAGCCCCATTCCGCTCTGTCTCTTGCTTTGATGGTGCAGATTGTCATGGTTGACGTGTCCATCTTTTGATGTTACTCGTCAATATTAGTCTTGGTCTGCCTCTGCATCTTTTACCTTGTATTTTCCCTTCCAATATTACGTTTATTAGTCTGTTGTGAAATTGTAACTCATCATCATCATGTGCCATACACGTGTAGTGTACGTTGGCGTAGGCGATCATGTCCCTCCACAATCTTCTATCTACAGTGCATCGTATCAGTTCTGTTGTTGACTGTTTTCCATGCCATGACACCAAGCTATCCAGTATTTTCTCTCTTTGTCGTCCACGATCTCTCTTTATTTTACCAGTTGTAACCAAGTATTCCAACTTTCGCTAACTAGTAACTAGTCGCTAAATTATTAGAGAGACGAGATAAATAACGACGTTTCGGCGCAAGTATTCTTCAGGGACACAGAACTGGAGTCGTCACTCGCTGGACACTTTGGGACTTGCTGAGGGGATCTGAGCACCTATGGACATGTTCGGAATGCAATGATGATGACCCGCAAATAACTCAATAACAAAACATATATACAGATCATCATGATAGGAAATGATCTTTATATGTTTTTGTTTTGTGTCTGATGAATGCTTTTCCCCGAAATGTCATTGCTTGTCTCGTAACTGTACTAATTTAGCTAATAAATACAAGGAAAAGGGGACTGGTTGATCTCAAGGCAAGACGCCGGCTCGAGACAGAGAGGCTGTGGGTTCAAATCCCGGCTTCACATTTGGGATTTTTATTTAAGATTTCTCTTTGCGGCAACCACCCTGGTCTCAGCAGCGAGGCCCGGCTTGAAACGTCAATTACTCATCGACGGAAAAAAATATGAGTACCTCCGAAGTCGGAGTTATCTGCCTGTGCGGCGAGGGACCCTGTGCACACGGCTGCCAGGGAAAAATGGATTAACACGGAAAATTCAGTTCCTAGTCTCTAGGACTTCGTCAGAGGTAAAAGCTGGCGAATGAAGGAAAAAAAAAATACAATGAAAATGAAAATAATTGCAGTGCTGCGTAAAGCTGGTAGAGAGGAGTAGGTAGTGGGTGTGTAACGTACATTCCTAAAGGGTTTGGTGTCAGCTTTACAAAAGGGAATAAAATCAAATCATGACGCTTCGGATACATGCGGCCTTTTTCAGAACACAGAAATGGATCACGAAATGAAGATAAACTGAACAACATGTTATAAAGTAACCAGGACTAGAATATGAAAATAGAAGAAAAAACAATAGAATATGAAAATAGAAGAAAAACAATAGTATATGAAATGAGAAAAAAAAAAGAATATTAAAAGAGAAAAAAATAATACAAAATGAAAAGAGAAAAAAACGATAGAATATGAAAAGAGAAAAAAAGACGAAAGAATCTGAAAGGAGAAAAAAAAAAACAATAGAACAGGAAAAGAGGAAAAAAAAAAACAATAGAACATGAAAAGAAAGAAAAACCTAAGGAACCCAAGGGAGCCGCGATAGCTCAGTGGTTAGTGAACTGGACTACAAAGGACAAGAGGTAGAGTTCAATCCCAACCGACGGCTTCCGGGTTCACCCAGCCTTAATGGGTACCGGATTTTTTTCTTGGATTCTTGGAGAGTAAAGCGGCACGGGCGTAATACCGACCACATTACCCCAAAAATCATGTGCTGAAGGTCTGTAAAATGTATGGTAAAAAAAAAGTAAAGTACCCCGTCACGCCAAGTGGCGTATAGGTAATATAGTGTTAGTGACCATAAATTTTACACACCTTCAGCACATGATTTTTTGGGGTAATGTGGTCGGTATTACGCCCGTGCCGCTTCACTTTACCAGAAAAAAATCCGCTACCCATTAAAGGCTGGGTGAACCTGGAGGCCGTCGGTTTGGATCGAACCCTACCCCTTGTCCTTTGTAGTCTGTATTCCAGTTCACTAACCACTGAGCTATCGCGGCTCCCTAAATGTATGGTCACTGACACCATATTCCCTATACGCCACTTCCGTGTTGGGGGCTCTACTTTCTGTTTATTACCTAAGTAAACCACCGATTTTAATATTTCTTATTTTGAACAAAAAATCAGAACCATTTCTGACGTGTTTTGAACTCGTGCCATTCATGTCCTGAGGCTGATGTCGTACTTGTAGGCTACCCAGACAACAGAGAAAAAAAGGCAACGAAGTGAAACGTTACTTGGTACATTCTGGTACAGCGACTTTTGTGACAAAAAATAAACTTAGATGGACTTAACAATTTCCCGAGCAATCGATCGAGAGACAGTTAACGTTCAGGATACATCATCAATAAGAAACATGATTTGTATTTTGTAGGCAGGCACCCCAGAAACAATAAGAGGTGGAGAGTGGTCTAGTCTAAGTAGCTGACAAGAAATGAACACAAGGGGATCTAACATATGGAGGCTTAGCAAGTCGAAGGTGGCGTTAACTGTGTCCTGAACGTGTTGCGACATGTCCAATTGGCGCTAACTGTGCCTGAACGTTTTGCGACATGTCGAATTAGCGCTAACTGGGCCCTGAACGTCTTGCGACATGTCGAATTAGCGCTAACTGTGTCATGAACGTCTTACGACATGTCGAATTAGCGCTAACTGTGCCCCTGAACGTCTTACGACATGTCAAACTTGCGCTAATTGTGCCCTGAGCGTCTTACGACATGTCGAACCGGTGTTAATTGTACCCTGAACGTCTTACATGTCAAACTAGAGCTAATTGTGCCCTGAGCGTCTTACGACATGTCGAACCGGTGTTAATTGTACCTGAACGTCTTACACGTCAAACTAGAGCTAATTGTGCCCTGAGCGTCTTACGACATGTCGAACCGGTGTTAATTGTACCTGAACGTCTTACATGTCAAACTAGAGCTAATTGTACCCTGAACGTCTTACAACATGTCGAACAGGTGCTAATTGTACCCTGACGTCTTACAACATGTCGAACTAGAGCTAATTGTACCCTGAACGTCTTACGACATGTCGAACTGGCGCTAACTGCGCCCTGAATGCTGGTTGTTTAAGAAAGAAGCGCTGGAAGGTTTCTCCGTTTCCTGTTCATTAGTTTAACGTCAACATCGACGATAACGTAGACAGCAGCAGCAATGAGCTGAATGAAGACAACAGTATTAATGAGCTGAAAGGAAGACAGCAACAGCAATTTACTGAAAGGAAGACAGCAGCAGCAATCTACTGAAAGGAAGAGAGCGGCAGCAATTTACTGAAAGGAAGACAGCAACAGCAATTTACTGAAAGGAAGACAGCAACAGCAATTTACTGAAGGAAGACAGCAGCAGCAATCTACTGAAAGGAAGAGAGCGGCAGCAATTTACTGAAAAGAAGACAACAACAGCAATTTAATGAAAGGACGACATCAACATCAATTTACTGACAGAAAGACAGCAGCAGCAATGAACTGAAAGGAAGACAGCAGCAGCAATGAGCTGAAAGGAAAACAGCAGCAGCAATCTACTGAAAGGAAGAGAACAGCAACATTGAGCTGAAAGGAAGACAGCAACAGCAATCTACTAAAAGGAGACAGCAGCAATGAGCTGAAAGGAGGACAGCAGCAGCAATGAGCTGAAAGGAAGACAGCAGCAGCAGTCTATTGAAATGAAGACAGCAGCAGAATTCTATGGAAAGGAAGACAGCAATCAGCTGAAAGGAAGACAGCAGCAGCAATGATATGAAAGACAGCAGCGGCAATCAGCTGAAAGGAAGACAACAGCAGCAATCTGCTGAAAGGAAGACAACAGCAGCAATCTTCTGAAAGGAAGACAACATCAGGAATCTGCTGAAAGCTCTCACCGTTTCCTGCGCTGACCGTTACTTCCTTGGACATAAAGCTATAGTCTTGTTGGCAACATAAGCTACGTCCCTTGTGATATTTGCACTTTTAATATGAAGACGCTAAACCTCTGATGGTATTTGCACTTTCAATAAGAAGACGCTAGGCTTTTGATAATATCTGCACTTTCATTATGAAGTGCATAAGCCCCTGATGATATCTGCACATTCAATATGAAGACGCTAAACCTCTGATGATATTTGCACTTTCAATATGAAGACGCTAAACCTCTGATGATATTTGCACTTTCAATATGAAGACGCTAAACCTCTGATGATATTTGCACTTTCAATATGAAGACGCTAAACCTCTGATGATATTTGCACTTTCAATATGAAGACGCTAAACCTCTGATGATATTTGCACTTTCAATATGAAGACGCTAAACCTCTGATGATATTTGCACTTTCAATATGAAGACGCTAAACCTCTGATGGTATTTGCACTTTCAATATGAAGACGCTAAACCTCTGATGATATTTGCACTTTCAATATGAAGACGCTAAACCTCTGATGGTATTTGCACTTTCAAAAAGAAGACGCTACGCATTTGATGATATCTGCATTTTCATTATAAAGTGCATAAGCCCCTGATGATATCTGCACTTTCAATATGACGATTCTTAGACCCTGATGATATTAGCACTTTCAATATGAAGACGCTAAACCTCTGATGATATTTGCACTCGCTAAACCTCTGATGATATTTGCACTTTCAATATGAAGATGCTACGCCCCTGATGATATTAGCACTTCAATATGAAGACGCTAAACCTCTGATGATATTTGCACTTTCAATATGAAGACGCTAAACCTCTGATGATATTTGCACTTTCAATATGAAGACGCTAAACCTCTGATGATATTTGCACTTTCAATATGAAGACGCTAAACCTCTGATGATATTTGCACTTTCAATATGAAGACGCTAAACCTCTGATGATATTTGCACTTTCAATATGAAGACGCTAAACCTCTGATGATATTTGCACTTTCAATATGAAGACGCTAAACCTCTGATGGTATTTGCACTTTCAATATGAAGACGCTAAACCTCTGATGATATTTGCACTTTCAATATGAAGACGCTAAACCTCTGATGGTATTTGCACTTTCAAAAAGAAGACGCTACGCATTTGATGATATCTGCATTTTCATTATAAAGTGCATAAGCCCCTGATGATATCTGCACTTTCAATATGACGATTCTTAGACCCTGATGATATTAGCACTTTCAATATGAAGACGCTAAACCTCTGATGATATTTGCACTCGCTAAACCTCTGATGATATTTGCACTTTCAATATGAAGATGCTACGCCCCTGATGATATTAGCACTTTCAATATGAAGACGCTACGCCCCTGATGATATTTGCACTTTCAATATGAAGATGTTTAGCTTCGCTTATCCAGCAGACATCTCCAGGGATTTGTGTGAAATGGAATTTTGACGCGATCAAACTGCGATACCCGATCTAGCACTCAACACAACAACACGCGGACCTGCTTGCTCCCACGTCTCGTCGATCGCTCAATCAAGGAACAACATAATCGATGAGGTGCCGTTACTTAGATCAAAGGTACATCTGTGTAGCTTTGCTTTCATTCGCCAGGCAGAGGTTCGTGGTTTGTGCTAGAAAACTGAAGATCAATCTCAGAGTGGTTCCAAGGGTACCTAGAATCTATCTGACACTGGTACAGTTCCCTCGGTGGCAAGACTCAGTTTCAAAGTGGTATAGTTCTCTGGTTAATAATACTATCTGACGAACGTGGAGTAAAACTAGCTACGGAGGGAGGGAGATTACCACAAGAGAACCATCTGGTCAGCTACGATGAAGCCAAATCCATCATCAAAGGCCAGTAACATGAAAAATGGAAACATGAACACCCAAAGTATAACGAGAGGGATGGATACCTCCAACTATCAAGGAGGGATCAAGTCATCATACTTAGCCTACGCACTGGCCACAACAGAATGAGAAACTACATGTTCAACAACTCAAAATAGGAACTACCAGCCAATGCACTGTACCCTGGATAACATGACAACAAAACATGTTCTACAGGATGCCCCCAGTACACAGACATGAGAAGGACACTGTGGTCCAAGCCACCTCCCTGGAAGAGAAACTATACGGGGCAACCGAATCACTTAAACAGACAGCTGACTTCATGAGAGAGTCCAGAGTCCTAGTCTGAATGACGTCATGATCGCAGAAGAAGAAGTTACAGATCAGTGCCATTATACAGATCAGTGCCATTATACAGATCAATGCCATTATAAAGATCAATGCCATTATAAAGATCAGTGCCATTATACAGATCAGTGCCATTATACAGATCAGTGTCATTATACAGATCAATGTCATTATACAGATCAATGTCATTATACAGATCAGTGTCATTATACAGATCAGTGTCATTATACAGATCAGTGCCATTATACAGATCAATGGCATTATACAGATCAATGGCATTATACAGATCAGTGCCATTATACAGATCAATGTCATTATACAGATCAGTGCCATTATACAGATCAGTGCCATTATACAGATCAATGTCATTATACAGATCAATGGCATTATACAGATCAGTGTCATTATACAGATCAGTGTCATTATACAGATCAATGCCATTATACAGATCAATGCCATTATACAGATCAGTGCCATTATACAGATCAGTGCCATTATACAGATCAGTGTCATTATACAGATCAATGTCATTATACAGATCAATGGCATTATACAGATCAGTGTCATTATACAGATCAGTGTCATTATACAGATCAGTGTCATTATACAGATCAATGCCATTATACAGATCAGTGTCATTATACAGATCAGTGCCATTATACAGATCAATGCCATTATACAGATCAGTGTCATTATACAGATCAATGTCATTATACAGATCAGTGTCATTATACAGATCAGTGTCATTATACAGATCAATGCCATTATACAGATCAGTGTCATTATACAGATCAGTGCCATTATACAGATCAATGTCATTATACAGATCAGTGTCATTATACAGATCAGTGTCATTATACAGATCAGTGTCATTATACAGATCAATGCCATTATACAGATCAGTGTCATTATACAGATCAATGCCATTATACAGATCAGTGTCATTATACAGATCAGTGCCATTATACAGATCAATGTCATTATACAGATTAGTGTCATTATACAGATCAGTGTCATTATACAGATCAGTGCCATTATACAGATCAGTGTCATTATACAGATCAGTGTCATTATACAGATCAGTGTCATTATACAGAACAGTGCCATTATACAGATCAATGTCATTATACAGATCAGTGTCATTATACAGATCAGTGTCATTATACAGATCAGTGCCATTATACAGATCAGTGTCATTATACAGATCAGTGCCATTATACAGATCAGTGTCATTATACAGATCAATGCCATTATACAGATCAGTGCCATTATACAGATCAGTGCCATTATACAGATCAATGCCATTATACAGATCAATGCCATTATACAGATCAATGCCATTATACAGATCAATGCCATTATACAGATCAGTGTCATTATACAGATCAGTGCCATTATACAGATCAGTGCCATTATACAGATCAGTGCCATTATACAGATCATGCCATTATACAGATCAGTGCCATTATACAGATCAGTGCCATTATACAGATCAGTGCCATTATACAGATCAGTGTCATTATACAGATCAATGCCATTATACAGATCAGTGCCATTATACAGATCAGTGCCATTATACAGATCAGTGCCATTATACAGATCAGTGCCATTATACAGATCATGCCATTATACAGATCAATGCCATTATATAGATCAATGCCATTATACAGATCAATGCCATTATACTTTTCGATGTCATTATACAGATCAATGCCATTATACTTTTCGATGTCATTATACAGATCAGTGCCATTATAAGGATCAATGCCATTATACTTTTCGATGTCATTATACAGATCAATGCCATTATACTTTTCGATGTCATTATACAGATCAGTGCCATTATAAGGATCAATGCCATTATACAGATCGATGTCATTATACAGCTCAATGCCATTATACAGATCGATTATACAGACAGATGACGTTACACAGATCTATATCTTTGTGTAGATGAACGATAGAGTTGCTGCCCGTGAGACATTCTGAAAACAAAAACAAATGTGATTTCTTGTTGTGGCCATGTCAGGATGCCCAGAGAGAGTTGTAGGGGAGAGGGGGAGAGATTGGCGTTGAACCTGGAGCAAGCACCGGCGTCCTAGCACGCGAGTTTCCACCCATATGTGCTCGGCGCCTACACAGAAGTGTTCGGTGACTTCTGGATAGTGTCGTTTCAAACATCGAAGCTCACGATGCGAGGCAGCAGTCTTCACCTTTCCAGAGTACTACCCTGGTACCCATTTCTGCCAGCGGCTGGATATTTTTCTCCAACCACGAGTACAACTCACACTGCTCCCAGCGGGAATCGAACACAGGTTGTCTGAACGTCGTTAGTCCAGTCGGGTGGTTTTTCCCAAGTAGGCTACCGAGATCCCCTAAAACAAGATCATATTTACAGGTAGTAACCAAAATAAAATTACCCACGTTTTATACAGATCGGTTCTCCTTTGGTATAATTAAATCCTACCAGCCCTATTATCTATTCATCTTTTAACCAAATATGACGTAATCCTGGCCACCGTCTTTTCCGCCATTTTTAGAGCGGTGTTGATGTGTTTACTTTAACTAGCTTGGATTTTGTGTTATGTGTATAGTAAGTTTACTACACCCGATGAAGGCTTGCGCCGAAACATTGTAGTTTGTTTTGTCTAGCTTCTTCTTCTTCTTCTTCTACCTTTCAGCTCCTTGTGGAGCATAGGTCTTCAACAAACACTTTCAAGTCGTTCTCTATCTTGCCATTCTTTTAAGATCATTCCATGTCTTCCCATCATCTTCATCTCTGCTTCTATCTGTCTTCTCCAAGAATTTCTTGGTCTTCCTCTTTGTCATTTCCCCTGGGGATTCCAAAAAGGGGCCTGTTGTGTAATACTCTCAGTTGGCTTCCGCAGGGTGTGTCCTATCCAGCGCCACCGTCTTCGCTGTATCTCTTTATCCACTGATATTTGACTGGCACATCTCCATAACGTCTAGCTGCACAGTACTCTTATATGTTTATTTTGCATGAACAACATTGTTGGAGATAACTTGCAGTCAACTCTCGACGTGGCGGAAACTACACTTGATGATGAGGCCAGTGTCATAGAGTACAACGAAGACATTACCGAAATGAAAGCTTCCCCGTTAATGTCTCCAATCGTCGATAGTAGGTCGTTTGAATACTATAAATGGTGGTATCGACCGTAGTAGTAATACCGTAGGTAAACGAGTAGATTCTGGGTTACTGTCCAGTACCAGATGGCCATGCATACTAATGGCAGGAAGGGATCATATCGTTGTGGTGGGAAACTGCAAGTAGTGGACATTAGTGGGCCGCGATAGAATCAGGCAGGGAACTCGCGTGCCGAGTTTACAGATCGTATCGGAGTTATAAATCTGGGAACAATCAGGAAATCACAGACATTTAAGCCAGTCGTTAATCAGGGGCAGGGGAGAGGAGGGCGTGGGTATTTCGTCTGGTGATGGAGGAATTGTGTGGTGTGATGGAGGGGTTATGTGGTGTGATGGAGTTGTTATGTGGCGTGATGGAGGGGTTGTGTGGTGTGATGGAGGGGTTATGTGGTGTGATGGAGGGTTATGTGGTGTGATGGAGGGGTTATGTGGTGTGATGGAGGGGTTATGTGGTGTGATGGAGGGGTTATGTGGTGTGATGGAGGAATTATGTGGTGTAATGGAGGAGTTATGTGGTTTGATGGAGGGGTTGTGTGGTGTGATTGAGGAATTATAAGGTGTGATGGAGGGGTTATGTGGTGTGATGGAGGGTTATGTGGTGTGATGGAGGGGTTATGTCGTGTGATGGAGGGGTTATGTGGTGTGATGGAGGGGTTATGTGGTGTGATGGAGGAATTATGTGGTGTGATGGAGGAGTTATGTAGTGTGATGGAGATATTATGTAGTGTGATGGAGGGGTTATGTGGTGTGATGGAGGAGTTATGTGGTGTGATGGAGGAATTATGTGGTGTGATGGGGGGTTATGTGGTGTGATGGAATATTATGTGGTGTGATGGAGGAGTTATGTGGTGTGCTGGAGGAGTTGTGTGGTGTGATGGAGGAGTTGTGTGGTGTGATGGTGAGGTTATGTGGTGTGATTGAAGAGTTGTGTGGTGTGATGGAGCGGTTATGTGAAGTGAAGGAGGGGTTATGTGAAGTGAAGGAGGAGTTATGTGGTGTGATGGAGGGGTTGTGTAGTGTGATAGAGGAATATGTGGTGTAATGGAGGAGTTATGTGGTGTGATGGAGGAATTATGTGGTGTATGGAGCAGTTATGTGGTGTGATGGAGGAATTGTGTGGTGTGATCGAGGGGTTTATGTGGTGTGATGGAGGGGTTATGTGGTGTAATGGAGCAGTTATGTGGTGTGATGGAGGAATTGTGTGGTGTGATCGAGGGGTTATGTGGTGTGATGGAGGGGTTATGTGGTGTGATGGAGGAATTGTGTGGTGTGATGGAGGAATTGTGTGGTGTAATGGAGGAGTTATGTGGTGTGATGGAGGGTTGTGTGGTGTGATTGAGGAATTGTGTAGTGTGATGGAGGATTATGTGGTGTAATGGAGGAGTTATGTGGTGTGATGGAGGAATTGTGTGGTGTGATGGAGGACTTGTGTAGTGTGATGGAGGAATTATGTGGTGTAATGGAGGAGTTATGTGGTGTGATGGAGGGTTGTGTGGTGTGATTGAGGAATTGTAAGGTGTGATGAAGGAATTGTGTGGTGTGATGGAGGAATTATGTGGTGTGATGGAGGGTTATGTTGTGTGATGGAGGGGTTATGTGGTGTGATGGAGTTGTTATGTAGCGTGATGGATGAGTTGTGTGGTGTGATGGTGAGGTTATGTTGTGTGATGGAACAGTTGTGTGGTGTGATGGAGCGGTTATGTGAAGTGAAGGAGGGTTATGTGGTGTGATGGAGGGTTATATGGTGTGATGTAGGGGTTATGTGAAGTATTGGAGGAATTGTGTAGTGTAATGAAAGAGTTGTGTGGAGTGATGGAGGGGTTATGTGAAGTGAAGGAGGAGTTCTGTGGTGTGAAGGAGTGGTTATGTGGTGTGATGGAGGGTTATGTGTTATGATGGAGGAATTGTGTGCTGTGCTGGAGGAATTATGTAGTGTGATGGGTCAATGTGTGTGATGATATGTGGTGTGATGTATCGGTTATGTGGTGTGATGGAGGAATTATGTGGTGTGATGGAGGAGTTATGGGAAGTGATGGAGGGGTCATGTGGTGTGATGGAGGAGTTGTGTGGTGTGATGGAGGAGTTATGGGAAGTGATGGAGGGGTCATGTGGTGTGATGGAGGAGTTATGTGGTGTGATGGAGGAGTTAAGTTGTGTGATGGAGGAATTGTGTGCTGTGATGGAGGAGTTGTGTTTAGTGATGCAGTGGTTATGTGGTGTGATAGAGGGGTTATGTGGTGTGATAGAGGGGTTATGTGGTGTGATGGAGGAGTTATGTGGTGTGATAGAGGGGTTATGTGTTGTGATGGTTGAGTTATGTGGTGTAATGGAGGAGTAATGTGAAGTGATGGAGGAGTTATGTTGTGGAAGGGGGTGTTTTGTGAATTGATGGAGAGGTTATGTGGTTTGATGGAATAGTTGTGTGGAGTGATGAAGGGGTTATGTGGTGTGATAGATGAGTTATGTGGTGTGATGGAGGGGGTTATGTGGTGTGATGTATTGGTTTGTGTGGTGTGATGGAGGGATTATGTGGTGTAATGGACTGGTTATGTGATGTGATGCAGGAGTTATGTGGTGTGATTGAAGAGTTGTGTGGTGTGATGGAGCGGTTATGTGAAGTGAAGGGGGGTTATGTGTTGTGATGGAGGGGTTATGTGGTGTGATGGAGGCGTTATTTGGTGTGATGGAGGGATTATCTGAATTGATGGAGGGGTTATGTGAAGTGATGGAGGGGTTATGCAAAGTGATGGCGGGGTTATGTGGTGTGATGGAGGAGTTGTGTGGTGTGTTGGAGGAATTGTGTGGTGTGATGGATGGGTTATGTGTTGTGATGGAAAAGTTGTGTGGTGTGATGGAGGGGCTTATGTGGTGTGATGGAGAGGTTATGTGGTGTGATCGAGGAGTTGTGTGGTGTGTTGGAGGAATTGTGTTGGTGTAAAGGAAGAATTGTGTGGTGTAATGGAAGAGTTATGTGGTGTGATGGAGGGGTTGTGTGTTGTGATGGATGAATTGTGTAGTGTGATGGAGGAATTATGTAATGTAATGTAGGAGTTATGTGGTGTGATGGAGGGGTTGTGTGTTGTGATGGATGAATTGTAAGGTGTGATGGAGGAATTGTAAGGTGTGATGGAGGAATTGTAAGGTGTGATGGAGGAATTGTAAGGTGTGATGGAGGAATTGTAAGGTGTGATGGAGGAAATGTAAGGTGTGATGGAGAATTGTAAGGTGTGATGGAGGAATTGTAAGGTGTGATGGAGGAATTGTAAGGTGTGATTGATAAATTGTAAGGTGATGGAGGAATTGTAAGGTGTGATGGAGGAATTGTAAGGTGTGATGGAGGAATTATGTGGTGTGATGGAGGAGTTATGTAGTGTGATGGAGGGGTTATGTGGTGTGATGCAGGGGTTATGTGATGTGATGAAGTTGTTGTGTGTGTGATGGAGGAGTTGTGTGGTGTGATGGTGGGATTATGTGGTGTGATGGAGCGGTTATGTGAAGTGAAGGAGGGGTTATGTGGTGTGATGGATGAGTTATGTCATGTAATAGAGGAGTTATGTGAAGTGATGGAGGAGTTATGTGAAGTGATGGAGGAGTTATGTGGTGTAATGGAGGAGTTATGTGAAGTGATTGTGAACATATATGGTGTGATGGAGAAGTTATGTGAAGTGATGTAAGGGTTATATGGTGTGATGGAGGGGTTATATGGTGTGATGGAGGGGTTGTGTGGTGTGATGGTGGGGTTATGTGGTGTGATGGAAGAGTTGTGTGGTGCGATGGAGCGGCTATGTGAAGTGAAGGAGGGGTTATGTGGTGTGATGGAGGCGTTATATGGTGTGATGGAGGGGTTATGTGGTGTGATGGAGGGGTTATATGGTGTGATGGAGGGATTATCTGATTGATGGAGGGGTTATGTGAAGTGATGGAGGGGGTTATGCAAAGTGATGGTGGGGTTGTGTGGTGTGATAGAGGAGTTGTGTGGTGTGATGGAGGAATTGTGTGGTGTGATGGAGGGGCTTATGTGGTGTGATGGAGGGGTTATGTGGTGTGTTCGAGGAGTTGTGTGGTGTGTTGGGGAATTGTGTGGTGTGATGGAAGAATTGTGTGGTGTAATGGAGGAGTTATGTGGTTTGATGGTGGGGTTGTGTGGTGTGATGGATGGATTTTGTAGTGTGATGGAGGAATTATGTGATGTAATGGAGGAGTTATGTGGTGTGATGGAGGGGTTGTGTGGTGTGATGGATTAATTGTAAGGTGTGATGGAGGAATTGTAAGGTGTGATGGCGGAATTGTAAGGTGTGATGGATGAATTGTAAGGTGTGATGGAGGAATTGTAAGGTGTGATGGAGGAAATGTAAGGTGTAATAGAGGAATTGTAAGCTGTGATGGAGGAATTGTAAGGTGTGATGGAGGAATTTTAAGGTGTGATGGATGAATTGTAAGGTGTGATGGAGGAATTGTAAGGTGTGATGGATGAATTGTAAGGTGTGATGGAGAAATTCTGTGGTGTGATGGAGGAGTTATGTAGTGTGATGGAGGTGTTATATGGTGTGATGGAGGGGTTATGTGATGTGATGGAGTTGTTGTGTGGTGTGATGGAGGAATTTTGTGGTGTGATGGTGGGGTTATGTGTTGTGGTGGAGCGGTTATGTGAAATGAAGGAGGGGTTATGTGGTGTGATGGAGGGGTTATGTGTGTGATGTAGGAGTTATGTGACCTTTTTGGAGAAATTGTGTGGTGTGATGGAGAAGTTGTATGGTGTGATGGAGGGGTTATGTGGAGTGAAGGAGGAGTTGAGTGGTGTGAAGGAGGTGTTATGTGGTATGATGGAGAGGTTATGTGGTGTGATGGAGGGGTTATGTGGTGTGAGGGATGGTTATGTGGAGTGATGTAGGGGTTATGTGGAGTGATGGAGGGTTTAACTGAGTGAAGGAGGAATTTGTGTGGTGTGATGGAGGGGTTTTGTGGTATGATGGTGGAATTGTGTAGTGTGATGGAGGAATTATGTGGTGTGATGGAGTGGAAATGTGGTGTGATGTATCGGTTATGTGGTGTGATGGAGGAGTTATGTTCGTGTGAAGGAGGAATTGTGTTGTGTGATGGAGGAATTGTGTGTGTGATGGAGGGTTATTTGCTGTGATCGAGGGTTATGTCTTGTGATGGAGGAGTTTGTGTGGTGTGATGGAGGAGTTATGTGAAGTGATGGAGGGGTCATGTGGTGTGATGGAGGAGTTATGTGGTGTGATGGAGGAGTTAAGTTATGTGATGGAGGACTTGTGTGCATGATGGAGGTGTTATGTGCTGTGATGGAGGAGTTGAGTGATGCAGGGGTTATGTGGTGTAATGGAGGAGTTATGTGGTGGAATGGGGGTGTTTTGTGAATTGATGGTGAGGTTAAGTTGTTTGATGGAGGAGTTGTGTGGTGTGAAGGAGGGGTTATGTGGTGTAATGGACGGGTTATGTGGTGTGATGCAGGAGTTATGTGTTGTGATGGAGGGGTTATGTGGTGTAATGGAGGAGTTATGTGAAGTGATTGAGGAGTTATGTGGTGTGATGGATGAGTTGTGTGATGTAATGGAGAGTTATGTGATGTAGGAGTTTATGTGGTGTAATGGAGGAGTTATGTGAAGTGATTGTGAACTTATGTGTTGTGATGGAGGAGTTTTGTGGTGTAATGGAGGAGTTATGTGATGGAGGAGTTTTGTGGTGTAATGGAGGAGTTATGTGAAGTGATGGAGGAATTGCGTGGTGTGATGTGGGAGTTATGTGGTGTAATGGAGGGTTATGTGGTGTGATGGAGGGGTTATGTGGTGTAATGAGGAGATTTGTGGTGTGATAGAGGAGATGTGTAGTTATGGAGGAGTTAATTGAAGTGATGGAGGGGTTATTGTGGTATGATGGAGGGTTATGTGTTGTAATGAGGAGTTATGTGGTGTGATGGAGGAGTTATGTGGTGTAGTGGGGGAGTTTTGTGGTGTGATGGAGGAGATGTGTAGTGATGGAGGAGTTAATTGAAGTGATGGAGAGGTTATTGTGGTATGATGGAGGGGTTATGTGGTGTAATGGAGGAGTTATGTGGTGTGATGGAGGAGTTATGTGGTGTAATGGAGGTGTTATGTGGTGTGATGGAGGAGTTATATGGTGTGATGGAGAATTGTGTGCTGTGATGTAGGAGTTATGTGGTGTAATGGAGGAGTTATGTGGTGTGATGGAGGAGTTGTGTGTAGTGATGGAGAAGTTATGTGAAGTGATTGTGATCTTATGTCGTGTGATTTATGGGTTATGTGGTGTGATGGGGGAGTTTTGTGGTGTGATGTAGGAGTTATGTGGTGTAATTTAGGAGTTATGTGGTGTGTGTAGGAGTTATATGATGGAATGGAGAGGTTTTGTAGTGTGATGGAGGAGTTATGCTGTGTGATGTAAGAGTTATGTGAAGTGATGGAGCATTTGTGATTTGTGATGGACGTGTTATGTGATGTGATGGAGGAAATGTGTAGATTGATGAAGGAGTTATGTGAAGTGATGGAGAAATTCTATGGTGTGATGGAGGAGTTTTGCAGTGTGATGTAGGACTTATGTGAAGTGATGGAGCAATTGTGTGGTGTGATGGAAGGTTTATATGGTGTGATGGAGGTGTTGTGTGAAGTGATGAAAAAATTACGATGAATGATAAAGGAGGTACTTGTGGCGATGAAAGAGTTAAGTGGAATGATGAAGGAGCGACGATGGAGGAGATTTGTTTATGATGTGACGATTTTCTGATATTTCTGTTCTTGATGTTTTGATAAAGTGGAGATTGTCTGCTAGTTATTGATGTCTTGCTGCTGAGGTGGAGATTGTCTGATAGTTCTTGATGTCTTTTTGTTGAGGTGGAGATTGTCTGATAGTTCTTTATGTATTTTTGTTGAGGTGGAGATTGTCTGATAGTTCTTGATGTCTTTTTGTTGAGGTGGAGATTGTCTGATAGTTCTTGATGTCTTTTTGTTGAGGTGTAGATTCTCTGATAGTATTTGATGTCTTTTTAATTATGTGGAAATTGTCTGATAGTTCTCGATGTCCTTTTGTTGAGATGGAGAATGTCTGATAGTTCTTGATGTATTTTTGTTGAGGTGGAGATTGTCTGATAGTTCTTGATGTATTTTTATTGAGGTGGAGATTGTCTGATAGTTCTTGATGTCTTGTTTTGAGGTGTAGATTGTCTGATAGTTCTTGATGTCTTGTTCTTCAGGTGTAGATTGTCTGATAGTTCTTGATGTCTTGTTCTTCAGGTGGAGATTGTATGATAGTTCTTGATGTCTTGATGAGGTGGAGATTGTCTGATAGTTCTTGATGTCTTGTTTTGAGGTGGAGATTGTCTGATAGTACTTGATGTCTTGATGAGTGGAGATTGTCCGATAGTTCTTGATGTCTTGATGAGGTGGAGATTGTCTGATAGTTCTTGATGTCTTGATGAGGTGGAGATTGTCCGATAGTTCTTGATGTCTTGATGAGGTGGAGATTGTCCGATAGTTCTTGATGTCTTGATGAGGTGGAAATTGTCTGATAGTTCTTGATGTTTTTGATGAGGTGGAGATTGTCTGATAGTTCTTGATGTTTTTGATGAGGTGGAGATTGTCCGATAGTTCTTGATGTCTTGATGAGGTGGAGATTGTCCGATAGTTCTTAATGTCTTGATGAGGTGGAGATTATCTGATATTTCTTGATGTCTTGATGAGGTGGAGATTGTCCGATAGTTCTTAATGTCTTGATGAGGTGGAGATTGTCTTATAGTTCTTGATGTTTTGATGAGGTGGAGATTGTCTGATAGTTCTTGATGTCTTGATGAGGTGGAGATTGTCTGATAGCTCATGATGTCTTGTTGAGGTGTAGATTGTCTGATAGTTCTTGATGTCTTGTTGAGGTGAAAATTGTCTGATAGTTCTTGATGTCTTGTTGCTGAGGTGTAGATTGTCTGATAGTTCTTGATGTCTTATTGTTTTGGTGGAGATTGTCTGATAGTTCTTGATGCGTTGTTATTGAGGTGGAGGTTGTCTGATAGTTCTTGGTGTCTTGATGAGGTGTAGATTGTCTGATAGTTCTTGATGTCTTGATGAGGTGTAGATTGTCTGATAGTTCTTGATGTCTTGTTATTGAGGTGGAGATTGTCTGATAGTTCTTGATGTCTTGATGAGGTGGAGATTGTCTGATATTTCTTGATGTCTTGATGAGGTGGAGATTGTCCGATAGTTCTTAATGTCTTGATGAGGTGGAGATTATCTGATATTTCTTGATGTCTTGATGAGGTGGAGATTGTCCGATAGTTCTTAATGTCTTGATGAGGTGGAGATTATCTGATATTTCTTGATGTCTTGATGAGGTGGAGATTGTCCGATAGTTCTTAATGTCTTGATGAGGTGGAGATTGTCTTATAGTTCTTGATGTTTTGATGAGGTGGAGATTGTCTGATAGTTCTTGATGTCTTGATGAGGTGGAGATTGTCTGATAGCTCATGATGTCTTGTTGAGGTGTAGATTGTCTGATAGTTCTTGATGTCTTGTTGAGGTGAAAATTGTCTGATAGTTCTTGATGTCTTGTTGCTGAGGTGTAGATTGTCTGATAGTTCTTGATGTCTTATTGTTTTGGTGGAGATTGTCTGATAGTTCTTGATGCGTTGTTATTGAGGTGGAGGTTGTCTGATAGTTCTTGGTGTCTTGATGAGGTGTAGATTGTCTGATAGTTCTTGATGTCTTGATGAGGTGTAGATTGTCTGATAGTTCTTGATGTCTTGTTATTGAGGTGGAGATTGTCTGATAGTTCTTGATGTCTTGATGAGGTGGAGATTGTCTGATATTTCTTGATGTCTTGTTGAGGTGGATATTGTCTGATAGTTCTTGATGTCTTGTTGAGGTGGATATTGTCTGATATTTCTTGATGTCTTGATGAGGTGGAGATTGTCTGATAGTTCTTGATGTCTTGTTGAGGTGGATATTGTCTGATAGTTCTTGATGTCTTGTTGAGGTGGATATTGTCTGATAGTTCTTGATGTCTTGTTGAGGTGGAGATTGTCTGATAGTTCTTGATGTCTTGTTGAGGTGGATATTGTCTGATAGTTCTTGATGTCTTGTTGAGGTGGATATTGTCTGATAGTTCTTGATGTCTTGATGAGGTGGAGATTGTCTGATAGTTCTTGATGTCTTGTTGAGGTGGATATTGTCTGATAGTTCTTTATGTCTTGATGAGGTGGAGATTGTCTGATAGTTCTTGATGTCTTGATGAGGTGGATATTGTCTGATAGTTCTTGACGTGTTGTTATTGAGGTGGAGGTTGTCTGATAGTTCTTGATGTGTTGTTATTGAGGTGGAGGTTGTCTGATAGTTCTTGATGTTTTGATGAGGTGGATTTTGTCTGATATTTCTTGATGTCTTGATGAGGTGTAGATTGTCTGATAGTTCTTGATTACTTGTTGAGGTGGATATTGTTTGATAGTTCTTCATGTTTTGATGAGGTGGATTTTGTCTGATAGTTCTTGATGTCTTGATGAGGTGTAGATTGTCTGATAGTTCTTGATTACTTGTTGAGGTGGATATTGTTTGATAGTTCTTGATGTTTTGATGAGGTGGATATTGTCTGATAGTACATTATGTTTTGATGAGGTGGATATTGTCTGATAGTTCTTGATTACTTTTTGAGGTGTAGATTGTCTGATAGTTCTTGATGTCTTGATGAGGTGTAGATTGTCTGATAGTTCTTGATGTCTTGATGAGGTGGATATTGTTTGATAGTTCTTGATGTCTTGATGAGGTGGATATTGTCTGATAGTTCTTGATGTGTTGTTATTGAGGTGGAGGTTGTCTGATAGTTCTTGATGTTTTGATGAGGTGGATTTTGTCTGATATTTCTTGATGTCTTGATGAGGTGTAGATTGTCTGATAGTTCTTGATTACTTGTTGAGGTGGATATTGTTTGATAGTTCTTCATGTTTTGATGAGGTGGATTTTGTCTGATAGTTCTTGATGTCTTGATGAGGTGTAGATTGTCTGATAGTTCTTGATTACTTGTTGAGGTGGATATTGTTTGATAGTTATTGATGTTTTGATGAGGTGGATATTGTCTGATAGTACATTATGTTTTGATGAGGTGGATATTGTCTGATAGTTCTTGATTACTTTTTGAGGTGTAGATTGTCTGATAGTTCTTGATGTCTTGATGAGGTGTAGATTGTCTGATAGTTCTTGATGTCTTGATGAGGTGGATATTGTTTGATAGTTCTTGATGTCTTGATGAGGTGGATATTGTTTGATAGTTCTTGATGTCTTGATGAGGTGTAGATTGTCTGATAGTTCTTGATGTCTTGATGAGGTGGATATTGTTTGATAGTTCTTGATGTCTTGATGAGGTGGATATTGTTTGATAGTTCTTGATGTCTTGATGAGGTGTAGATTGTCTGATAGTTCTTTATTTCTTGATGAGGTGGATATTGTTTGATAGTTCTTGATGTCTTGATGAGGTGGATATTGTCTGATAGTTCTTGATGTCTTGATGAGGTGGATATTGTCTGATAGTTCTTGATGTCTTGATGAGGTGTAGATTGTCTGATAGTTCTTGATGTCTTGATGAGGTGTAGATTGTCTGATAGTTCATTATGTTTTGATGAGGTGGAGATTGTCTGATAGTTCTTGATGTCTTGATGAGGTGTAGATTGTCTGATAGTTCATTATGTTTTGATGAGGTGGAGATTGTCTGATAGTTCTTGATGTCTTGTTTTTGAGATAGGATTTTCCTTATAGTTCTTGATGTCTTGTTTTCGAGATAGGGCTTTCCTGATAGTTCTTGATGTCTTGTTGTTGAGATTGAGTTTCTGATAGTGGTTGATGTCTTGTTGTTGAGATTGAGTTTTCCTGATAGTGGTTGATGTCTTGTTGTTGAGATAGTGTTTTCCTGATAGTTGTTGATGTCTTGTTAAATACATCATACATGAAATGGCGAACATAACAGTCGGGCGGTAACAAAATCAAAGAAACATGAACATCAATAAAGAAACGTCATATTGACAGGCCATCACTGATCATCGCTCCCCCCCCCCAAAAAAAAAAAAAAAAAAAAAAAAAACTGATAATGAAATAAGGGGAGTCTAAGAATAGTGGGTAGGAGAATTCTTTAAGGGAATGGTACAGGAACGGTTAAAGAGGAATAATGCACATATAAGATCGTCAGTATACATGTGATATGAGTAGTTGTTGACGTGCAGATGTCTTTCTTTCTTTCTTCCTTCCTTCCTTCTTCCTTTCTTTCGTTCTTTCTTTCTTTCTTTTTTTCTTTCTTTCGTTCTTTCTTTCTTTAACTTTTTTCTTGACTTCTTTCTTCCTTTTGTTCTACTATCTTTCTTTCACTATTTCTTTCTTTCTTTCCTTCTTTCTTTCCTTCTTTCTTTCCTTCTTTCTTCCTTTCTTTCGTTCTTTCTTTAACTTTTTTTCTTGACTTCTTTCTTCCTTTTGTTCTACTATCTTTCTTCACTCTTTCTTTCTTTCCTTCTTTCTTTAACTCTCTCTTTCTTTCTTTACTTCTTTCTTCCTTTTGTTCTACTATCTTTCTTGTACTCTTTCTTTCTTTACTTCTTTCTTTAACTCTTTCTTTCTTTACTTCTTTCTTCCTTCTGTACTACTATCTTTCTTTTTCTTTCTTTCATTCCTTCTATCTTTCTTTCTTTCTTTCTTATTTTCCTTCTTTCTTTATTTTCCTCATTTGCTTCTCGGTGTTAAAGGGAGATGTCGTTCGCTGTTTCTTGCTCTTCTATTGGCATCTTCTGCTGTTATATCTCCGAGTGTTTCTAGTATTCCGTTTATCCAAAAAAAAAACACTATTTTGTATTTGTTTTTCACCGCTCTACTCTCCTGGCTTCCATTGCAGATCACGCCATCATGTAATCTATTTATTTCACATTGCGATAGGAAGGGAGACTGGGAGATAGCGCTGGAACAAAAGTGGCAATCGCGTTCCATTGGCTCAAATATTGCGAGCTGGCATGCGCAATTGATGCTTCTACGTCACTAATGTGTTTTACATCGTTAAGAAATTCTGAGCACTTTGAAGATGAAACTAATTCTGTTAGATTGTTGTGTACACGTCACTCTTTGTCTGTCTATGTGTCTGTCTATGTGTTTGTCTATTTATGAGCTCGTGTTGATTGACTATGTCATTTAGAACCTCTGTTGTTAAGTAAACAAAAAGTAAAGTAAAGTAAAGTACCCCGTCACGCCAAGTGGCGTACAGGGAACATTGTGTTAGTGACCATACATTTTACAGACCTTCGGCACATGATTTTGGGAGTAATGTGGTCGGTATTACGCCCATGATGCTTTACTTTTCCAGAAAAAATATCCGGTACCCATTAAAGGCTGGGTGAACCGGAAGCCGTCGGTTGGAATCGAATTCTACCTCTTGTCCTTTGTAGTCCAGTTCACTAACCACTGAGCTATCACGGCTCTCGTCTGCTATTCAAACACACCCTTAATAGCAAAAAAAAAAACAAGTAATGGTAGCAACAAATGTAAAATACATCACTGCAAAGCACAATAAATAAAAAGTGGAACAATATTAAAACAGGTAAATCAATTTAAATATCTGGGAACAATGTTAACCTCAAATGGTAGATGTACAACAGAGGTGAGTTGCAGAATGGCTCAGGCAAAAGTGTAGCATTGGATGTGAGTGTGAGAAGGAGAAAAGGGGATAGTTGGAGAAAGTGAGGAAACATAGCACGGGGAACAGTCACGAGAAATAGGAGTAGAATTGTGTTAGAGGTAGAGCTGGAATCTCGTGACGATAAGATTTTTAAACATAGAGGTGAGTTAGATGACATGGATGAATTCTATTGGTAAGGGGGGGGGCGGAGGAAGTGAGTTTTGATTGAATAGGGGACAAAATATATAAGTCCCTGCACTGAGCGAGAAGCAAGCTCTCCAGAGAACATTGACACGTATTTTGGAATTTAAGGCGGCCTGATAGACTAGGCGTCAGCTTAGGCTTATCAAGCGCAAAGCATCTTCGCTATTAGTCCTAGTTAGACGCGATTTAGAGGAGAGTCTCTCGTGTACTGAAGGGACAGTGAACTTATGTTAGAGAGAGCAGCCAGGACATTAGCAACTTTGTATAGCAGAAAAGGAGATTAACTCTTTCCGTACGGAAGCTTTTTCTCAATACAACGGAAGAGATTTCATGGACAAATTGTTCATGGTTTTAAGAATCAATCTATATATTTATATTTATCTAACATATAACATATTATATATGAATTTTTAGATAATAGAACAAGGTATTAGATTTCAACAATACCAAGATAAAACAAGACTTGCAAGTAAAAGGAATATGGTTTGATGACGGCCACACTGATCAAATTGAGAGTAGCCCACTGTGCGGCGAAACGTACGCAGACGAAATCGGCATGGCGCACAGTGCGGCGAAACGTATACAAATAGTTAATCAGGCTGTGTGCGATATAAGACCTGAAGTGAGAGTTTCCAGTGGAGAATGTGCATTTCCTGGTACCGATGTGTGAATGGCCGAGCGGGATGTATAGATCGTTGTACATATTTTGTGAATAGTTTGACATTGTTAGGATTGCTGAATAAAGTTATGTGACCTTTCCAGCACAAGTCTTCAGTGTGCAGCCATTTCTTATTCCAGCAGTCGTTACATACGCCATGACGCTGAGCTGAGGGGAAGTTGTAGCATATAAGTCGGAGAATCAAGAAACCAGTCAGTACGGTCCAGATAACAAGCGAAGTACGATCAGGGTACAGTGTGTACCTGACAGTAAACCCGGTCACAGACACGGTGACCCTCGAGATTGACAGCTGAGAAGGTGTGCGAGCGCGGGCTACCATTGCACGGCTCGTGTAACATAATTAGCATCATTGTGTAGCTGTTACAAGAGGCTGGGTTACGAGAAGGCGATACCCGGTTTTCCAGACCAACAACAGCAGCTACAACAACATTGATTTACAATACAACGGTGCTGTGTACGGTGGCCCTGGAGTGTAATAATACCTGTAAGTCATAATGTGTTACAAGACCACGTTACAAAAGCAGCCTTCTAAAAAAATGAGGAAAATACTGTGTAATCCATTTTGACAATCGAAACAAGAAAAAGAGATCTTAAATATTATGTAGTTCCAGTCTTAACATATGGATGTGAATCATGGGCAATAGGACAGCAGACAAGAACATTATGGAGGCTGTAGAAATGTGGTTTTACAGAAGAATGTTGAGAATACCATGGTTAGCTAAGACGAGTAATGAAAACATTCTGAAAGAGGCCAAAGCAAAAAGAGAGCTAATTTCCAATATTAGGAAGAAACAATCATCATTTTATGGCCATATAATGAGAAGGGAAGAACTGGAATATATTGTAACAACTGGGAAAATTGAGGGACGAAGAGATAGAGGGAAGCAAAGAGAAAAAATACCAGACAGCTTAAGAGAATGGCTTGCCAGAAGGTCAACAACAAAAATGATAAAAAAACTTTCGAGATCGAAAGTTGTGGAGAGACATGATCACCTACGCCAGCAGGCCTGGTACTTGATGATTATGATGATGGTGATGTTGTTATGCCTCTATATGTTTCATGTTCCTATACGTGATTCTTTCGTATCTTTCATTTTCAGACGGATAAGACAAGGTAGGTGCAGATTCGGTACTTTTGTTGAAATGATGTCGTGGATGACTGGGAGAACGGTTCTCTGTTGGTTCAGGAAGGGCTCAAGGCAAAGAAATGCAAATGAATGCCTATAAATACGAAGCTGCAGTAAAGGTGAATGTGAGGGAGAATTGAAAAAAAAATAGAAATAATGGTATGGTAAAAGCTTTACGTAATTGATAGACGACACAAATTTTAGCGACGTTTCGGCTCAACAGGCATTCAGCAGGAGCAAAGAAAGAAACAACACACACACACAGATATGTAAGTGAATACAAAAAAAAAGTAAAAAATCCCGTCACGCCAAGTGGCGTATAGGGAATATGGTGTGACCTTAAATTTTTACAGACCTTCAGCACATGATTTTTGGGGTAATGTGGTCGGTATTACGCCCGTGCCGCTTTACTTTCCCAGAAAAAATTCCGGTACACATTTAAGGCTGGGTGAACCCGGTGCCGTCGATTGGGATCGAACCCTACCTCTTGTCCTTTGTAGTCCAGTTCACTAACCACTGAGCTATGGCGGCTCCTAAGTGAATAAAAGCTATGTAGGATTAGTTTTATTCACTTACATATCTGTGTGTGTGTGTTGTTTGTTTGTTCCTGTTGAAAGCCTGTTGAGCCTAAACGTCGCTAAAATTTGTGTCGTCGATCAATTACGTAAAGCTTTTACCATACCATTAAAAATTTTTTTTTTCAATTCTCCCTGATGGTTCAGGACCAGGTGACACAACAATCTCTTAGACCATAAGAAAGTGAATAAAGAAAGGTATATCACTTCAACTTAGATTCACTGCAAAATAGAAAATCGTCAATTTGACCTCAGTAAATTCTCAGAACCGCTCTAATAATACAGAGAACCCCCAAATACAACTCCAGAACAGGTGGATTGACATGGAGTATTGCTTGATTGAGTTCGCTCGATGACTAAAGGAGTACACTTCTTCGTCATCCGCCCTCAAAAGGACGTTAAGTGGGCGTGTCTACTTTGTGTTGTGGTTTGCAATATAACTGTGATATTTGCGCCTTTCGGCCCAACACATCCGACTTCAGCACGACGTTTTTGAGTACCAGGTTGTCTTCCCTCTTCATTCCCTACTCGCATGGCCAGATTAGACAGGTTTGTCTGTTACTAGAGGCACCACGGAGAGGTGGAGCAGGGTCTGGATGGTACTGGTTCACCGATCCTGGCGCAAGCCGTCAGCTGTGGGTCGCTGACAACTTCCAGCTGTGGTGCTGTGAGGTGCGCCTTCGCCTCCACATGGAGTATTGAAATCGTGTTAACGTAGAAAGGGACGGGCAGTCATTAACTCAAGAACTTGAACAAGCAACATTACAGAGACAGACTACAACAACTACAAGGAGCAACAATCAACGGAAGCACAAGTGGGACACAGAAGACAAAACAAAAGAAAGAATAAACTGAAAGATAATGAAATAAGGGGAGTCTAACAGTAGTGGGGAGCCGCGATAGCTCAGTGGTTAGTGAACTGGACTACCACGGACAAGGGTAGGGTTCGATCCCAACCAACGGCTTCCGGGTTCACCCAGCCTTAAATGGGTACCGGATGTTTTCTGGGAAAGTAAGGCAGCACGGGCGTAATACTGACCACATTACCCCAAAAATCATGTGCTGTAGGTCTATAAAATTTAGGGTTACCAACACCATATTTCCCTATACGCCACTTGGCGTGACGGGGTACTTTACTTTACTTTACTAACAGTATTGGGTAGGAGAATTCTTCATGGGAAGGGTACAGGAACGGTTATAGAGGAATAATGCAATATAAGATCGTCAGTATACATGTGATATAAGTAGTTGTTGACGTGTAGTTATCTTTCTTTCTTTCCTTCTTTCTTCCTTTCTTTCGTTCTTTCTTTCTTTCTTTTTTTCTTTTTTTTTTTTCTTTCTTTCTTAAACTTTTTTTCTTGACTTCTTTCTTCCTTTTGTTCTACTTTCTTTCACTCTTTCCTTCTTTCTTTCCTTCTTTCTTTAACTCTTTCTTTCTTTCTTTACTTCTTTCTTCCTTTTGTTCTACTATCTTTATTTTACTCTTTCTTTCTTTCCTTCTTTCTTTAACTCTTTCTTTCTTTACTTCTTTCTTCCTTTTGTTCTACTATCTTTATTTTACTCTTTCTTTCTTTCCTTCTTTCTTTAACTCTTTCTTTCTTTACTTCTTTCTTCCTTTTGTTCTACTATCTTTCTTTTTCTTTCTTTCATTCCTTCTATCTTTCTTATTTTCCTTCTTTCTTTATTTTCCTCATTTGCTTCTCGGTGTCAAAGGGAGATGTCGTTCGCTGTTTCTTGCTCTTCTACTGGCATCTTCTGCTGTTATATCTCCGAGTGTTTCTAGTATTCCGTTTATCCGCCTATTTCTTGGTCGGCCTCTTGGTCTGGTGTTATCGTTTGTTGGTAACTCGTTGTATCAGATTTAGTTCTTTATGTCATATCACATGCCCGAACCACATGATCTGTAGTTGAAATATATATTCAATAGCTGGTTCCGTTACTAGTCTTTTTTCGCAACCTCATTTCTGAACTTATCTGCTAGGATTTTTCCTGTCATGCGTCTGACACACTTCATTCATGCGGTTGTTATTTTTCTAATATTTCTTGAGTGTTATGTCCATGTCTGGCGCTGTTAGCACAACGTTGGGATAGAGATAGTTTTATAAATAGGAGCCAGTAGTGGGTAGTGATAAGCACTCTAAGGTATGGTGACAGCTTTACAGGGAAGGAACACAACACAATACTGACGTTTCGGCCTGTGGTCTTCTTCAGAATACAGGGACAACGACAACAAACGGTGAAGTACAATTATATATAACTATATGTTAGATATGGTCAGCGGGTAGAGTTCTGCCCTACCAAAGGAGGAGTAAGACATCTCCTTTCCTCCGCTAGTCTTCTGGACACCCCTGGGCAAAGTGGAGCTCCCGTTTAGCCCCCCCCCCTATCAGGGTTATGTGAAGCCATTAGAGCAGGTGGTGGATGGTGTTGTGGGAGCAGCCGACAAGTAGTGCCGGTTATGGTCCCCACACCGCGATGGCAGGCAGAGGATCTCATGTATAGAGACAATGGCTGCGATCTCCGACTAGTACAGTCACTGCCAAGAAGGAAAGGAATGGCAAACTACCTTCTTAAATTGCCTGGACTAATCATGACAAATCACAACCTTATATTTACAGCTAACGACGTTAATGGGGACTTCACAGCCACCTCGTCCGGTAGGGAGCGTCATATGCTACAGGTGACACCCGATCGTCATCAAGCAACTGTATGCAAGATCAAAAATAAAGAGACACTAGCAATAGGAACTTGGAACATTAGATCAGCATTCCAGGTTCCATTAGACCAGCATTACAACGCGACAATGGAAATGTAATTTACTCTGGGGGAACCACACACGAAAGAGGAGTAGGCATCATGTTAGATAGAGAAAGGAGCAAAACAGTGAAAGCATTTTGGCCAGTATCAGACAGAATTCTGCTAGTAAAATTGAGAGGTAGACCAATGGATATCAACATAATTCAAGTTTATGCACCAACAAGTAATAGCGAAGAAGAAGACATTGACACTTTTTACGAGGAGCTAGAGGCGACCATGAAACAGTGTAAACCCCAAGAAATAACTATTATATTAGGGGATTTCAATGCAAAGGTAGGAACAGCTAAAGTGCAAAATGTGACTGGGGGGGCGTGGCCTTGGAGAGACGAATGACAGAGGGGATAGATTGATAGATTGGGCAAAGACACATGAAATGATTATAGGTAACACCTGGTTCAAACAACACCCTAGGCGACTATGGACATGGCAAAGCCCAGACAAAAAAGTACACAATCAAATTGATTTTATACTGATACAAAGAAGATTCAGGAATGGGCTAACATCGGTTAAAACAAGGCCAGGAGCAGATTGCAATAGTGACCATGTACCAGTAGTTGGAAAGATAAGAATAAAACTGTGGAAGGCACAGAAATCACCAAGAAGTATATAATTATAACTAGATATGCTAAGAGTAGATAAACAGATGAGCGATAAGTACAGCACGATAGTACAAAATAGATATAATGCTATTGAGAAAATACAGGACATCCAGGAGCAGTGGGAAATGCTCAAACAATCGATTCAACAAACATCGAAAGAAGTAATACCAGTGACTAAAAGAATCAACAAAAGAAATGGATGACGGAAGAAATATTACAACTAATGGACGAAAGAAGAAAACATAAGAAAGAAGAACGGACATACAAAATATTGCACAAAGAGATCCAGAACAAATGCAGAGAAGCAAAGGAAGGATGGTTAAAGCAGAAATGGAAAAACAACAAAAGAAAGACTCAAAATGTATGCACAATCAGTTAAATGAATTAACAGGAAGAAAAGAAGTCAAAGTTTCAGGATGTGTGAAATCAAAGGAAGGAAATATAATAATGGGACAGGAGAAGACAATAGAAAGATGGACAGAATATATCAGTCAACTTTATGATGATGAAAGACCAGAATTAAACAATTCAAATGAAGACACAAAACCACCAATAATGCAGAGTGAAGTGGAGGACGCAATTCAACACATGAAAAGAGGCAAAGCTCCAGGTCCTGACAATATAACAATCGAAGAGATAAATGCATTAGGAGAGCTAGGAGTACAAGTCATAACAAAATTACTCAATGACATATATACTCACTGGGCACATACCCGAAGATCTACTAAAATCTATCTTTGTAGCCATACCGAAGAAGTCAGGAGCCACTGATTGTGAAGACCATCGCACTATTAGTCTCATGAACCATATGACTAAAATATTACTAAGAATAATCATGAGACGTATAAGGAACAAAATAAAACCAGAAATAAGTGAGGAACAATTTGGATTTGTGGAAGGAAAGGGCACCAATAATGCAATATACATCTTAAGAACATTGATAGAAAGATCTATAGAGGTAAAGAAAGATCTATATATGTGCTTTATAGACTACACGAAAGCATTTGACAAAGTAAAGCATGTGGAAATAATCAATATGCTGGAGAAATTAAACATTGATGGCAAGGATCTGCGAATTATAAAAAACATGTACTGGCAACAAACAGTAACTATACGAATTAACAACCAAACAGGACAATTCCAATATATTAAACAAGGAGTCAGACGAGGCTGTGTTCTGTCACCGGATTTATTTTCACTTTACAGCTAATATATTATGAGATCAATAGTAGGGAAAAAAGGAATTGAAGTCAACGGTCACAACATAAATAATTTTCGATATGCGGATGACACAGTCTTAATAGCAGAGACAGAGAATGAACTACAAGAAATGATGGACATAATAGTAAAAGAAAGCAACAAGAAAGGTCTCAAACGGAATAGTAAGAAAACAGAAGTAATGGTTATATCGAAGAAACAATCATCACCAGCATGCAGCATAAAAATAAACGAGACAAATCTGAAACAAATGCAACATTTGAAATACTTGAGCACAATAATAACATCAGATGGAAGATGCAACACATAAATAAAAAGCAGAATAGCTCAGGCCAAAACAGCATTTCAGAAAATGAAAAATATCTTATGCAACAAATCTATGTCAATAAAAATTAGAGAGTTCATCGGTGCTATATAGAACCAATTCTGACCCATGGAAGCGAATCATGGACAGTAGACAAACAAATGAAAAGACGATTAGAGGCCACAGAGATGTGATTTCTCAGAAGAATGTTGAAAGTTTCCTGGACAGCTAAAAAGACCAATGAGGAAGTTATCAAAGATGCCAACACAAAAAGGGAGCTCTTAAAAAACATCAGAAAGAAGCAATCAACATTTTTCGGGCACATCATGAGAAGAGGAAAGTTGGAATACTTGGTTACAACTGGCAAAATAAAAGGAAAGAGAGATCGCGGGCGACAAAGAGAGAAAATACTGGATAGCTTGGTGTCATGGCATGGAAAACAGTCAACAACAGAACTGATACGATGCACTGTAGATAGAAGATTGTGGAGGGACATGATCACCTACGCCAACCGGTATGGCAGATGATGATGATGACATGTTAGATGATAATGTATAGGGAGAGGTGGACAAGGAGAGGAGTAGTCAGATGGTAGGATAAGAAAAGAGAGAGAGAGAGAGAGAGAGAGAGAGAGAGAGAGAGATGTGCTACATGAGGGGAGGTAGGATGGGTGTAGAGATAGAAAAATGTAAATAATATATCTACATGCTGTCACCATACCTTAAAGTGCTTATCACACCCCACCACTGGCTCCTTGCTACCAGCTCTACCGCAGCATTGCAATTATTTGCCTGTTCCCTATTTTTATAAATAGTTCGCTTCGCTTCTAACGATGCTTCTTTGTTACACAGTAGTGGTGGGATCTATTCCATAACTTGAGAAGCTTTGTTACATCTTGAGTGTAATGTCCATGTCTGGCACTGGTAATACAACGTTGGGATAGAGATAGTATTATATATAAATATATATATATATATATCTTCTACCTTTGTAGCTCCCAGTGGAGCATAGGTCTTCAACAAACACTTTCCAAGTCATTCTGTTTTTTGTCATTCTTTTAAGATCATTCCATGTCTTCCCCATCATCTTCATCACTGCTTCTGTCTGTCTTCTCCAAGAATTCCTTGGTCTTCCTCTTTGTCTTTTCCCATGGGGATTCCAAAAAAAGGGCCTGTTGTGTAATACTCTCAGTTGGCTTCCGTAGTGTGTGCCCTATCCAGCGCCATCGTTTTCCCTGTATCTCTTTATCCGTTGGGATAGAGACAGTATTATAAATAGTTCGCTTCACTTCTAAGTCACTCCAGCTAAGTCATATATTTCATTCATATATATATATATATTAATATATAATATACTTTATACATTATATTCTTTTTATTCTTCATTTTTTAGCTTTCAGTTCCACATTAATTCTCTTTACTTACGATTTGAAATCTCTACACTTCACCTATCCTCTAACATGTGACACATCTCTTTGTCATCTCACCATCCTATCTCTCTGTCCACCGCTCTCTAACTTCATCATCCGACAGGTAGCTATAGGTATCTGTGCCTCACCGTTTGTTGTCCTGTCCCCGTTTTCTGAAGAAGGCCGCCGGCCGAAGCGTCAGTATTTTGTTGTGTTCCTTTTTTGTAAAGCTGTAACCATACCTTGGAGTGTATACCAAAACCCCACTACTGGCTCCTCGCTTCTCTTCAACGCTTGGGGCGTTGTGGGCAAGGGGAGTTGTGGGCATGGGAAGTTGTGGGCATGGGGCGTTGTGGACATGGGGAGTTGTGGGTGTGGGGAGTTGTGAGCATGGGGCGTTGTGAACATGGGGAGTTGTGGGCATGGGAAGTTGTGGGCATGGGGCGTTGTGGACATGGGGAGTTGTGGGTGTGGGGAGTTGTGAGCATGGGGCGTTGTGGACATGGGGAGTTGTGGGTGTGGGGAGTTGTGAGCATGGGGCGTTGTGAACATGGGGAGTTGTGGGCATGGGAAGTTGTGGGCATGGGGCGTTGTGGACATGGGGAGTTGTGGGCATCGGGAGTTGTGGGCATGGGGAGTTGTGGGCGTGGGGAGTTGTGGGCATGGGGCGTTGTGGATATGGGAAGTTGTGGACATGGGGCGATTCGGACATGGGAAGTTGTGGACATGGGGCGTTGTGGACATGGGGAGTTGTGGGCATGGGGCGTTGTGAACATGGGGAGTTGTGGCATGGGAAGTTGTGGGCATGGGGCATTGTGGACATGGGGAATTGTGGGCATGGGGCGTTGTGGACATGGGGAGTTGTGGGCGTGGGGAGTTGTGGGCATGGGGAGTTGTGAGTATGAAAAGAAAAAAAAACGAATCACACGGCGAATTAAACAAAATACAAGGTTTTTGGTAAAGAAACAAAATACAAGGTTTGGGTTAAAAACAAAATACAAGGTTTTTGGTAAAAAAAACAAAATACAAGGCTTAGTTAAAAAACAAAATACAAGGCTTAGGTAAAAAAATATACAACGTTTGGGTGAGAAAGAAAATAGAATGTTTGGATGAAAAAGAAAATATTAACAGATTACCTGATCAATGTGAGATTAGTGCTAAGAAAGTTGATGTATCAAAGATCAATATTTAACGGATTGTAAACAATCAGAAATTCGTTCATCAAATAAATCTGTGTTTGACGTTCAATTCCAGATTGACTAATTGTCTGGGAACACGTACATTTGAATGGAATGGTAACAGCTCTGACTTGCAAGGAGTCAGGGTCTCGCTGTTTAAGGTCGGCACATTGTTATCATCTCCTGGGCGGACGTCACACTCCGTCACTGCGAAATGAATCTTTCTCAGTAGGCTTTCGTGACGTCAGTTCCGTTAAACAAAAAATGAAAAAGGGCGAAAAAGTGGAGAGGGAAGAGGGGGGGGGGGAAGAGAGCTGCCGTAAATTATCATCATTGAGTGCCATCTCCGCAACAAAGGTTGGCTACCATGTAGCCCCATTCTTTCCGGTCTCTTGCTTTGATGGTGCATGTTGTCACCGGCGTGATTTGTCCTTCTTTTGATGTTACTCGTCCTTGTTAGTCTTGGTCTGCCTCTGCCTCTTTCACCTCGTATTTTCCCCTCGAAGATTACTTTTAGTAGGCTGTTGTGTCTTTTAACATGGCCCAAAAATCGCATTTGTCTTGTTTGAATTGTGTTTAGTAGTTCTCTTTTCATTTTTAGTTGTTTTAAGACTTCATCGTTTGTTTTCTTTTCCTTCCATCCAATTCTACCTATTCTTCTATAGATCCACATTTCAAAGGCTTCAATTTTCTGTTCTGTTTGCCGTAAATAAGGTCGTGATTTATAACTAATTTGTGAGGTAGAAAATGTCCTGGAGGTGTCACTGGGTCGGCCATTCTTGTTGTGCTGACTGATGACTTTCAGAGCTGCAGGCAATCAGTGGCCACTGGCGCGTGAGACCGGCACGCGGAAACGGTGAAACAGAGTGGGACATTTAAATAGAAAATGTAAAATCTAGGTCATGGCAGGCAAACTTCATGTCCAAAAATAGGCAGACTTGACGTGCAAGAACAACGATTGATTTCATGTACAACATTTTCAGACAAACTTCGTGTCTACAACAGAGAAACTTCGTGCACAACAGCAGACAAACTTCGTGTGCAACAACAGATAAACTTGGTGCGCAACATCAGACAAACTTTGTGTACAACAACAGAGCAACTTGGTGCGCAACATCAGACAAACTTTGTGTACAACAACAGACAAACTTGGTGCACAACAAGAGACAAATTTGGTGCACAACAACAGACAAACTTTGTGTACAACAACAGACAAACTTTGCGTACAACAACAGACAAACTTGGTGTGCAACATCAGACAAACTTTGTGTACAACAACAGACAAACTTAGTGCACAACAACAGACAAAGTTGGTGCACAAAAACAGACAAACTTGGTGCACAACAACAGACAAAGTTGGTGCACAACAACAGACAAAGTTGGTGCACAACAACAGACAAAGTTGGTGCACAACAACAGACGAACTTGGTGCACAACAACAGACAAACTTGGTGCACAACAACAGACAAACTTGGTGCACAACAACAGACAAACTTGGTGCACAACAACAGACAAACTTGGTGCGCAACATCAGACAAACGTTGTGTGCAACAACAGACAAACTTGGTGCGCAACATCAGACAAACTTTGTGTACAACAACAGACAAACTTGGTGCGCAACATCAGACAAACTTTGTGTACAACAACAGACAAACTTGGTGCACAACAACAGACAAACTTGGTGCACAACAACAGACAAACTTGGTGCACAACAACAGACAAACTTTGTGTACAACAACAGACAAAGTTGGTGCACAACAACAAACAAACTTTGTGTACAACAACAGACAAACTTGGTGCACAACAACAGACAAACTTGGTGCACAACAACAGACAAACTTGGTGCACAACAACAGACAAACTTTGTGTACAACAACAGACAAACTTCGTGTGCAAAAACAGACAAACTTCGTGTACAACAACAGACAAATTTCGAGTTCAACATCAGACAAACGTCGTGTACAACAACAGACAAACTTCGTGTGCAAAAACAGACAAACTTCGTGTACAACAACAGACAAACTTGGTGTTCAAAAACAGACAAACTTCGTGTACAAGAAAAGACAAACTTGGTGTGCAAGAACAGACAAACTTCGTGTACAACAATAGCGATTACAGCAACATATAAATTTGACGTACAACAACAACATACAAACTTCACAACAACAACAAAAATACCATACAAACTTCACAACAACAACAATACCATACAAACTTCACAACAACAAAAATACCATACAAACTTCACAACAACAACAATACCATACAAACTTCACAACAACAACAATATCATACAAACTTCACAACAACAACAATATCATACAAACTTCACAACAATAACAACAACAACATACAAACTTCACAACAACAACAAAAATACCATACAAAACTTCACAACAACAACAAAAATATCATACAAACTTCACAACAATAACAACAACAACATACAAACTTCACAACAACAACAAAAATACCATACAAACTTCACAACAACAAAAATACCATACAAACTTCACAACAACAACAATACCATACAAACTTCACAACAACAACAATACCATACAAACTTCACAACAACAACAATATCATACAAACTTCACAACAATAACACACAAACATCACGGACAGCAACAACATATACAATTTCACGTACAACACCAACAACATACAAACTTCACATACAATAACAACAATATACAAACTTCACATTCAACAACAATAACACACAAAAATCACGTACAACAACAAAACAACAAACAAACTTCACATACTACAGCAACAACATACAAACTTCACATAAAACAACAACACACAAGCTTCACATACAACAACAAAACAACATGCAAACTTCACATACAACAACATACAAACTTCACATACAACAACAAAACAACATTACAAACTTCACATACAACAACAACATACAAACTTCACATACAACAACAAAACAACATGAAACTTCACATACAACAACAACATACAAACTTCAAATACAACAACATGCAAACTTTTCATACAAGAACAAAACAGCATACAAACTTCACATACAACAACAACATACAATCTTCACATAAAACAACAACATACAAACTTCACATACAACAATAACATACAAACTTCACATACTACAACAAAACAACATTACAAACTTCACATACAACAACAACATACAAACTTCACATACAACAACAACATACAAACTTCACATACAACAACAACATTACAAACTTCACATACAACAACATTAGAAACTTCACATACGACAGCATACAAACTTCACATACAACAACAAAACAACATTACAAACTTCACATACAACATCATACAAACTTCACACACAACAACAAAACAACATTATAAACTTCACATACAACATCATACATACAAACTTCACATACAACAACAAAACAACATACAAACTTCACATACAACAACAACATACAAACTTCACATACAACAACAGCATACAAACTTCACAAACAACAACATACAAACTTCTCATACAACAACATACAAACTTCATATACAACAACATACAAACTTCACATACAACAACAAAACAACATACAAACTTCACATACAACAACATACACACTTCACGTACAACAACATAGAAACTTCACGTACAACAACATACAAACTTCACATACAACAACAAAACAACATACAAACTTCACGTACAACAACATACACACTTCACATACAACAACAAAACAACATACACACTTCACGAGCAACAACATACAAACTTCACGTACAACAAAAGCAACAACAGACAGTCTATATATCCTACATTTCAACACGTCACGCCTGTTTGTGGATTCTCCGGGTTTTATTTTCTGTCTGCAGGCCTTAAAAAATCTATATTTGCCTGCGACCCCACCCCGACCGTTGATCTAAACAGCGATACCCGAAATCTTGCACAAATAACAAATATGACGCCAGATATAAAGATGTCTGGATCACTGGGGACCTCTCCATTAACGAGTAAAACTACTGAAGTCAGACTGGAGATTGCCAGTTCCCTGAAACATATCTAGAAATTGGCAGACACACTTTCTCAAATAAAACGAAGTAAAAGTTGCAAGAATGACAGAAGACGCAAGAGACCGGAAGTGAAACATTACAACATGTACCGCCCTGTTCACTACGCTGACACCGGAAGTGAGACATACAACATGTACTCGCCCTGTTCACCACGCTGACACCGAAAGTCAGACATCCCAACATGTTATCGCCCTGTTCACCACGCTGACACCGGACATGTGGCTCCGATATTGTAGATTCAACGACAATATTCAACTGCTGGATAAATCAACTACTGGAGGTTTCTATTGCCAAGATAGACAACAGCCTGCATACAGAAGTATGTGAAGATGTGAATGGTTACACATACATTAACTGAGACGATTGCATGAAGGAGAAACGTGAAAAACATAAATAAAAGGATAAAAATGACCACGTGACTGAGGACACGTAGAGATAAAAGAAGTTAACAAAATGGGTTATGTAATTGGGAAGGAGCAAACATGTTAAATGAAATGCATTATGTAAGTGGGAAAAGTGGAAAGATGTGAAAGAATGGGTTATGTAAGTGGGAAAAGTGGAAAGATGTGAAAGAATGGGTTATGTAAGTGGGAAAAGTGGAAAGATGTGAAAGAATGGGTTATGTAAGTGGGAAAAGTGGAAAAATGTGAAAGAATGGGTTATGTAATTGGGAAAAGTGGAAAGATGTGAAACAAAGGGTTATGTAATTGGGAAAAGTGGAAAGATGTGAAACAAAGGGTTATGTAAGTGGGAAAAGTGGAAAGATGTGAAAGAATGGGTTATGTAAGTGGGAAAAGTGAAAAGATGTGAAACTATGGGTTATGTATAAGTGGGGAAAGTGGAAAGATGTGAAAAATGGGTTATGTAAGTGGGAAAATTGGAAAGATGTGAAACAATGGGTTATGTAAGTGGGGAAAGAGGAAAGATGTGAAACAAAGGGTTATGTAAGTGGTAAAAGATGTGAAATATAATGTACAATGTGAGAGGGAAAACTGAAAGATGTGAACAGTGGATTCTGTAAGTGGGAAAACTGGAACGATGTGGAAACTGGAAAGATGTGAAATAAAATGTACAATGTAAGTGGGAAAACTAGAAAGATGTGTAACATTGGATTATGTAAGTGGAAGAACTAGAAAGATGAGAAATATAATGTACAATGTAAGTGGAAAAACTAGAAAGATGAGAAATATAATGTACAATGTAAGAGGGAAAACTAGAAAGTTGTGAAACGAAATGGATTATTAACTGGGAAAGCAGGAAATAGGTAAACAGTAATTATTACGTGTCTGAAATATAAAAAAAATTACAGAGGAAAGATGCGGAAACGAAATAATTACTTACCTGGTACAACAAACAACAAACAACAAACAAAAAGGGTACGGGAAGGTTCAAAAGTGATGGCGGTATAGATGTTTGTTGTACTGACGGTACAGATGTTTGTTGTACTGACGGTACAGGTGTTTATTGTACTGACGGTATAGATGTTTGTTGTACTGACGGTACAGATGTTTGTTGTACTGACGGTATAGATGTTTGTTGTACTGACGGTACAGATGTTTGTTGTACTGACGGTATAGATGTTTGTTGTACTGACGGTACAGATGTTTGTTGTACTGACAGTATAGATGTTTGTTGTACTGACGGTACAGATGTTTGTTGTACTGACGGTATAGATGTTTGTTGTACTGACGGTATAGATGTTTGTTGTACTGACGGTACAGATGTTTTGTTGTACTGACGGTACAGATGTTTTGTTTTACTGACGGTACAGATGTTTGTTTTACTGACGGTATAGATGTTTGTTTTACTGACGGTACAGATGTTTGTTGTACTGACGGTACAGATGTTTGTTGTACTGACGGTACAGATGTTTGTTGTACATCAACAACCTAAGACACGCCTCATTATGATGATGCCTACATTAGACAAACAATCACAGCTTGCAAGAGCGTATAACGTCACCATTACTTTGAGACAATCACAATTGGAATGATTAATAGTGATTCTTATTCTTCTTCTTTCCTTCCTCATCTGCCTTTCAGTGTCGAGGGGAGATATAATTTGCGATCTTTTGCTCTTCTGTTCGCCTCTGCTGCTTTTATGTTTCCTAGTGTTCTAATATTCCGTCAATCCATATTTTTAGTGGTTTGCCCTTGGGTCTGGTGTTCTCGTAAAGTTTATTGAAGGCTCGTTGTGTTTTGATCTTTCTACCTCGTCACGTGGCGAAACCATTTTATCTGTTGTTTCCTTATATATTCTATGGCAGGGGCTATTCTAGCTTTTTTTCAGTTCTTCACGTCTGATCTTATCTCTCAGACTGTTTCCTGTCATTCGTCTAACACATTTTATCTCTGTAGAGGTTATTTTTCTTATTGTTCTTGCATCTAGGGTCCAGGTCTGGCATTGGTAGCACAACGTTGGGATGAAGATTGTATTGCATAGTCCTCGTTTTGCCTCTAGAGTTATTTCCTTGTTGGACAATAGTGGTGATAACTGTCCAATGATTTTGACAAGCTTTGTTGCATCTTGAGTCTATTTCTGTTGTTTGTGAGTTGTTGTTTGTCACTAGACTTCTTAGGTATTGAAATTCCTCTACTTGTTTTAATTGTTTGCCGTCTATAGCTATGTTGAAGTTACGTTTCTCTTTTCCGATATTCATGATTTCTGTTTTCTTGATGTTGATTTTCATGTTATATTTTGTGCCTTTGCTGTTGAGTCTATTTAAGTGTTCTTGTATGTCTTCTTTTTTCCATGTATTATTGTATGATCGTCCGCAAATTGAAGCTCGTTGATCTCCTCTGTCTCTGATGGGTTGGCTAACTTGTATATATAGTCCATGTATGTAATAAACTATTATATTTGGGAACTTTGTTAACCTCAGACGGAAGATATACAAAAAAAGTGAGATGCAGAATGGCTCAGGCAAAAGCAGCTTTCCAAAAAATGAGGAAGATACTATGCAATCCATTTTTGACAATAGAAACATGAAAAAGAGTTCTTAAATGTTATGTAGAGCCAGTTTTAACATTTAGATGTGAATCATGGACAATAGGACAATAGACAAGGAAATCACTGGCGTGTGTAGAAATGTGGTTTTACAGAAGAATGTTGAGAATACCATGGACAGCTAAGAAAAGTAATGAAAACGTTCTGAAATAGGTCAAAGCAAAAAGAGAGCTAATTTCCAATATTAGGAAGAAACCATTATCATTTTTTGGCCATGTAATGAGAAGGGAGTATATTGTAACAACTGGAAAAATTGAGGGGCAAAGAGACAGAGGGAAGCAAAGAGCAAAGATACCAGACAGCTTAAGAGAATGGCTTGGCAGAAGGTCAACAACAGAAATGATAAATAACTGTCGTGATCGAAAGTTGTGGAGAGACATGATCACCTACGCTAGCAGGCCTGGTACTTGATGATGATGATGATGATGATGTAATAAACAGCAGGGGTGATAGTACGCACACTTGTCTTAACTGAACACTGACTCAGCAGGTCGGTAAGGGATAAACGCTATACGCTCAAAGAAATCACAGAAAAATTAATAGTAATTAAGAGCAGTAAAGAACGTTTAAAGTGGTACTAGCTTTCATCCTATAGGAGGGAAGACAAGGCTCCCAGCTCTCGGATATCAATTCGGGAATTAATAGTCTCGACGTCTTCTCGGAAATAATTGTTATTTATGTTGCCTCGAGAATAGGACGTCCACTGATCTGGACCGACCTTTGTTTAAAACTACCCCGACCGTCAACAGTGCTGGTACACAGCAAACAAAACTGGAGACAAATAATAATAAATGAATATTATTATAGAGGGAAACTTCCGAGGCGATAATGAGCGAATCAATTCAGAGGAAGAGGTATGTTTATAGCACTCGGAAAAATTGACAAATGATCAACAACAGAAAAAAATATGGACCAAAGCAGGATCGAACCTGTACTCAGTGGCACAGCGCCTTGCCACGAAAAGGCAAACGCTAGGGAACACTGCCATTCAGCTAACTAAAACATTAGCTTAAAAAAATTAGCATTTAGTTTATATACATTCGTTACATATCTACTTCCTCAAACTATCATTCAGCACACATCTACTTTATCAAACTATCATTCAGCACACATCTACTTTATCAAACTATCATTCAGCACACATCTACTTTATCAAACTATCATTCAGCACACATCTACTTCATCAAACTATCATTCAGCACACATCTGCTTCATCAAACAATCATTCATTACACATCTACTTCATCAAACACTCATTCATTACATATCTATTTCCTCAAACTATCATTCAGCACACATCTACTTTATCAAACTATCATTCATTACACATCAACTTCATCAAACAATCATTCATAACATATCTACTTCCTCAAACTATCATTCAGCAAACATCTACTTTATCAAACTATCATTCAGTACACATCTACTTTATCAAACTATCATTCAGCACACATCTACTTTATCAAACTATCATTCAGCACACATCTACTTTACCAAACTATCGTTCAGCACACACATACTTTATCAAACTATCATTCAACACACATCTACTTCATCAAACAATCATTAATTACATATCTACTTCCTCAAACTATCATTCAGCACACATAAAATAAAGATTTACTGACTCGTCTTTTTTACACCAAACACACCGACTTACTTTCTCATTTTTTTAATACCAAACACAACGACTTACTATCTCATTTGTTTAACACCAAACACAACGACTTACTATCTCATTTGTTTAACACCAAACACACCGACTTACTTTCTCATTTGTTTAACACCAAACACACCGACTTACTTTCTCATTTGTTTAACACCAAACACACCGACTTACTTTCTCATTTTTAAATACCAAACACAACGACTTACTTTCTCATGTGTTTAACACCAAACACACGGACATACTGTCCCAAGTGTTTAACATCGAACAAACCGACTTAATGTCCCACATGTTTAACACCGAACAAACCGACTTAATGGCCCAGGTGTTTTAACACCAAACACACCGACTTATTGCCTCGGTGTTTAACACAGAACAAACCGACTTAATGTCACAGGTGTTTAACACCAAACATATGGACTTACTGTCCCAAGTGTTTAACACCAAGCACACCGACTTACTGCCCCACGTGTTTAACACCGAATAAACCGACTTAATGTCCCAGGTGTTTAACACTATAAACAATGATTACACACTTCAAACACTGAAACACCCACCTTCGGTTATCTAACCTGTCCCTCTACGTCACAGGAAGAACGTGAACTTTTCAACAAATGGCGGACTCGCAGGACACGAGCAACAAAACTCAAACACCGAGGATGTGAGTGAGGCAAGTTTCCAATCCGAGCGCTGTTTACATTTTGAAGCCAAACGGAAGGTTTCATAAACACACAAAAATAATAATAATAAAAAACATCGGAATAATGTCCAGAAAAACACTGTCATATCTCATTTCTCATTTCTCCTTTCCCATTTCAAGCAAGCAATCAGAAAAAGTGGTTTTATATTTCAGCATTCATTTCATGAATTGATTTTTCATTTCTTTTTAAATGGGGTAGAAGAAAAGGTTGAAATAGTTAATTATGAAATTATCTAAAAGATCTATACATGTGTAAATGCGATTGTCGGGAAGATTTTTAAGTTTGTACATGACATCACCAGGAATATCTAGATAGCTACATACGAGATTGTAATAAAATTCTACACATCTATACATTAGATTATCTTAAATGCCTATATAGTTGCACATGAGGCTGCCAGATAGATCTATATGGTTGTACATGAGAAGGCCAGCAAGGTGTATATAGTAGTTAATGGGTTTGTGAGAAAAATATACACATTTGTACATGAGATTGTAAGTAAGATCTCGATCTCTATAGTTGTTCATGAAATTGTCAGGAAAATATGTTTTCTTGCACATAACACAGACTTAGGTAGTGATGCAAGAGATTGGGAGAAAGATTTGGGTAGTGATGTAAGAGATTGGGAGAAAGATCTGGGTAGTGATGTAAGAGATTGGGAGAATGATTTGGGGGTAGTGATGCAAGAGATTTGGAGGAAGATTTGGATAGTGATGTAAGAGATTGGGAGAAAGATTTGGGGAGAATGCAAGAGATTGGGAGAATAATTTGGGTAGTGATGTAAGAGATTTGGAGAAAGATTTGGGTAGTGATGCAAGAGATTGGGAGAATAATTTGGGTAGTGATGTAAGAGATTTGGAGAAAGATTGGGTAGTGATGTAAGTGATTGGGAGCAAGATTTGGGTAGTAATGTAAGAGATTAGGAGAAAGATTTGGGTAGTGATGTAAGAGATTGGGAGAAAGATTTGGGAAGTGATGTAAGAGATTGGGAGAAAGATTTGGGTAGTGATGTAAGAGATTGGGAGAAAGATTTGGGTAGTGATGCAAGAGATTGGGAGAATAATTTGGGTAGTGATGTAAGAGATTGGTAGAAATATTTGGGTAGTGATGTAAGTGATTGGGAGCAAGATTTGGGTAGTAATGTAAGAGATTAGGAGAAAGATTTGGGTAGTGATGTAAGAGATTGGGAGAAAGATTTGGGAAGTGATGTAAGAGATTGGGAGAAAGATTTGGGTAGTGATGTAAGAGATTGGGAGAAAGATTTGGGTAGTGATGTAAGAGATTGGTAGAAATATTTGGGTAGTGATGCAAGAGATTTGAGTATATTAGATGAGAGATCACAACAGCTAGGACTAAAGATTAATAGAGATAAGACCAACATTATGAGAATTAATGCAGTTGGCAATAACCAAATAAAACTAGGAGAAATACCTCTACTAGACGTACAATCTTATATATATCTGGGCAGTAATATAGATAAAGAGGGAGGAACAGAAAACGATACCAAAATAAGGATATCAAAAGCAAGAGGAGCTTTCATTGCACTGGGAAACATATGGAATCCAAAGAAATTAGGCTAAATACAAAAATACAAATTTTCAACTCCAATGTTAAGTCGGTTCTATTATATGGCTGTGAAACATGGAGAATAACAAAATTGACAATCACGAAGGTACAGACTTTCATTAATGGATGCTTGCGCAGAATAAAGGGATGGAAATGGCAGGACAAAGTCACTAACGTGGAATTATGGAAATGTACTGGTCAAATACCAGTGGATAAAGAAATACAGCGAAGACGATGGCGATGGATAGGACACACACTACGGAAACCAACTGAGAGTATTACACAACAGGCCCTTTTTTGGAATCCCCAGGGGAAAAGACAAAGAGGAAGACCAAGGAATTCTTGGAGAAGACAGATTGAAGCAGAGATGAAGATGATGGGGAAGACATGGAATGATCTTAAAAGAATTGCAAAAAACAGAACGACTTGGAAAGTGTTTGTTGAAGACCTATGCTCCACTGGGAGCTAAAAAGGTAGAAGAGAAGAAGAAGAGATGCAAGAGATTGGGAGACAGATTTGGGTAGTGATGCAAGAGATTGGGAGAAAGATTTGGGTAGTGATGTAAGAGATTTGGAGAAAGATTTGTGTAGTGATGTAAGAGGTTGGGAGAAAGATTTGGGTAGTGATGTAAGAGACTGGGAGAAAGATTTTGGTAGTGATGTAAGAGATTTGGATAGTGATGTAAGAGATTGTGAGAAATATTTGGGCAGTGATGCAAGAGATTTGGAGAAAGATTTGGGTAGTGATGTAAGAGGTTGGGAGAAATATTTGGGTAGTGATGCAAGAGATTGGGAGAAAGATTTGGGTAGTGATGCAAGAGATTGGGAGAAAGATTTGGGTAGTGATGTAAGAGATTTGGAGAAAGATTTGGGTAGTGATGTAAGTGATTGGAAAAAGATTTGGGTAGTGATGTAAGAGACTGGGAGAAAGATTTTGGTAGTGATGTAAGAGATTTGGATAGTGATGTAAGAGATTGTGAGAAATATTTGGGTAGTGATGCAAGAGATTTGGAGAAAGATTTGGGTAGTGATGTAAGAGGTTGGGAGAAATATTGGGTAGTGATGTAAGAGATTGGGAGAAAGATATGGGTCGTGATGTAAGAGATTAGGAGAAAGTTTTGGGTGGTGATGTAAGAGATTAGGAGAAAGTTTTGGGTAGTGATGTAAGAGATTAGGAGAAAGTTTTGGGTAGTGATGTAAGACTTTAGGAGAAAGTTTTGGGTAGTGATGTAAGAGATTAGGAGAAAGATTTAGATAGTGATATAAGAAATTATGAGAAAGATTTGAGCAGTGATATGAGAGATTATGAGAAAATTTTGGTAATGATATGAGAGATTATGAGAAAGATTTGGGTAGTGATATGAGAGATTATGAGAAAGATTTGGGTAGTGATATGAGAGATTATGAGAAAGATTTGGGTAGTGATATGAGAGATTATGAGAAAGATTTGGGTAGTGATATGAGAGATTATGAGAAAGATTTGGGTAGTGATATGAGAGATTATGAGAAAGATTTGGGTAGGAACAAAAATGAACGAGAGCAACATAAATAGGAAAGAAATAAATGAGAAAGAGAAAGAGAATGAACGATGGCAAAGAACAGAAGAAATGAAGAACAAACGAGAAACAGATTTATCGAAGGTAAAAATCGGAGGAAAGAACGAAATAGAAACAGAATGAACGAAGGCAAAAACAGAGGAAAAACGAAATAGAAACAGGATGAACGATGGCAAAAACAGAGAAAAACGAAATAGAAACAGGATGAACGATGGCAAAAACAGAGAAAAAACGAAATAGAAACAGAATGAACGATGGCAAAAACAGAGAAAAAACGAAATAGAAACAGGATGAACGATGGCAAAAACAGAGAAAAAACGAAATAGAAACAGAATGAACGATGGCAAAAACAGAGAAAAAACGAAATAGAAACAGGATGAAAGATGGCAAAAACAGAGAAAAAACGAAATAGAAACAGGATGAACGATGGCAAAAACAGAGAAAAAACGAAATAGAAACAGGATGAAAGATGGCAAAAACAGAGAAAAAACGAAATAGAAACAGGATGAACGATGGCAAAAACAGAGAAAAAACGAAATAGAAACAGGATGAACGATGGCAAAAACAGAGAAAAAACGAAATAGAAACAGAATGAACGATGGCAAAAACAGAGAAAAAACGAAATAGAAACAGGATGAAAGATGGCAAAAACAGAGAAAAAACGAAATAGAAACAGGATGAACGATGGCAAAAACAGAGAAAAAACGAAAGAGAAACAGAATGAACGAAGGCAAAAACAGAGGAAAACGAAAGAGAAACAGAATGAACGAAGGCAAAAACAGAGGAAAAACGAAAGAGAAACAGAATGAACGAAGGCAAAAACAGAGGAAAAAACGAAAGAGAAACAGAATGAACGAAGGCAAAAACAGAGGAAAAACGAAAGAGAAACAGAATGAACGAAGGCAAAAACAGAGGAAAAAACGAAAGAGAAACAGAATGAACGAAGGCAAAACAGAGGGAATAAAGAAAAATCGAGGAACAGAATGAGCGATGGTTAAAAAGGAGGAAAGAACCATAGAGAAACAGAATGAACGAGAAATATAATGAATAAAAGTAACAACAGAAGAAGGAGAAGAAAAGAGAAACAGAAAGATCACGCGCAAAAATAGAGGAATGACAGAACGAACAAGAAACAGAAATAAAGAGAGGAAAAACAGAGGAAGTTTTATTGAAAAGAAAGACCACACGAGGGAGAATGAGAGAGAGATAGATAGATAGATAGATAGATAGATAGATAGATAGATAGAGAGAGAGAGAGAGAGAGAGAGAGAATTGGTTGAAAGCGTGTTGATACTAACGCCAACGTAAGCCAACGAGAGTAAAGTAAGACAGACAGAGATGCCCTCGACCTGGGGAGACAACAGAGATCTCATAGTACAGTTGATGGCACTTCGCTATATAGGGGTTAATGAGGTGGAACTTCGCTTATATAGGTTTGATGAGGTGGCACTTCGCTTATATAGGGGTTGATGAGGTGGCACTTCGCTTATATAGGGGTTAATGAGGTGGCACTTCGCTTATATAGGGGTTAAGGAGGTGGCACTTCGCTTATATAAGGGTTGGTGAGGTGGCACACCGCTAATATAGAGGTTGGTGAGGTGGCACTTCGCTTTTATAGGGGTTGGTGAGGTGGCACTTCGCTTATATAAGGGTTGGTGAGGTGGCACTTCGCTTATATAGGGGTTGATGAGGTGGCACTTCGCTTATATAGGGGTTGATGAGGTGGCACTTCGCTTATATAGGGGTTAATGAGGTGGCACTTCGCTTATATAGGGGTTTATGAGGTAGCACTTCGCTTATATATGGGTTGATGAGGTGGCACTTCGCTTATATAGGGGTTAATGAGGTGGCACTTCGCTTATATAGGGGTTAATGAGGTGGCACTTCGCTTATATAGGGGTTGATGAGGTGGCACTTCGCTTATATAGGGGTTGATGAGGTGGCACTTCGCTTATATATGGGTTGGTGAGGTGGCACTTCGCTTATATAGGGGTTAATGAGGTGGCACTTCGCTTATATAGGGGTTGTGAGGTGGCACACCGCTAATATAGAGGTTGGTGAGGTGGCACTTCGCTTATATAGAGGTTGATGAGGTGGCACTTCACTTATATAGAGGTTGATGAGGTAGCACTTCACTTATATAGGGGTTGATGAGGTGGCACTTCACTTATATAGAGGTTGATGAGTTGGCACTTCGCTTATATACGGGTTGGTGAGGTGGCACTTCACTTATATAGGGGTTGATGAGGTGGCACTTCACTTATATAGGGGTTGATGAGGTGACACTTCGCTTATATACGGGTTGGTGTGGTGGCACTTCACTTATATAGGAGTTGATGAGGTGGCACTTCGCTCCCATAGAGATTGGTGAGGCGGCACTTCGCTCCCATAGAGATTGGTGAGGCGGCACTTCGCTCCCATAGAGATTGGTGAGGCGGCTCTTCTCTTATATAGGGGTTGATGAGGCGGCACTTCGCTCCCATAGAGATTGGTGAGGCGGCTCTTCGCTTATATAGGGATGATGAGGCGGCACTTCGCTCCCATAGAGATTGGTGAGGCGGCTCTTCGCTTATATAGGGATGATGAGGCGGCACTTCGCTCCATAGAGATTGGTGAGGCGGCTCTTCGCTTATATAGGGATGATGAGGCGGCACTTCGCTCCCATAGAGATTGGTGAGGCGGCACTTCGCTCCCATAGAGATGTGGTGAGGCGGCACTTCGCTCCCATAGAGATTGGTGAAGCGGCACTTCGCTCCCATAGAGATGTGGTGAGGCGGCACTTCGCTCCCATAGAGATTGGTGAGGCGGCACTTTGCTTATATAGGGTTTGTCAGGCGGCACTTCGCTCACATAGAGATTGGTGAGGCGGCACTTTGCTTATATAGGGTTTGTCAGGCGGCACTTCGCTCCCATAGAGATTGGTGAGGCGGCACTTTGCTTATATAGGGTTTGTCAGGCGGCACTTCGCTCCCATAGAGATTGGTGAGGCGGCACTTTGCTTATATAGGGTTTGTCAGGCGGCACTTCGCTCCCATAGAGATTGGTGAGGCGGCACTTTGCTTATATAGGGTTTGTCAGGCGGCACTTCGCTCACATAGAGATTGGTGAGGCGGCACTTTGCTTATATAGGGTTTGTCAGGCGGCACTTCGCTCACATAGAGATTGGTGAGGCGGCACTTTGCTTATTTAGGGTTTGGTGAGGCGGCACTTCGCTTATATAGGGGTTGGTGGGCGGTACTTCGCTTATATATGGATGGTGAGACGGCACTTGGATTTTGTAGGGGTTGGTGAGACGGCACTTGGATTTTATAGGGGTTGGTGAGACGGCACTTCGCTTTCATAGGGTTGGTGAAGCGACACTTCGCTCACATAGATAATGGTGAGGCGGCACTTTGCTTGTATAGCGGTTGGTGAGGTGGCACTTTGATAATATAGGGGTTGGTGAGGCAGCACTTCGCTCACATAGAGATTGGTGAGGTGGCACTTCGCTTGTATAGGGGTTGGTGAGGTGGCACTTTGATAATATAGGGGTTGGTGAGGTGGCACTTTGATAATATAGGGGTTGGTGAGGTGGCACTTTGATAATATAGGGGTTGGTGAGGTGGCACTTTGATAATATAGGGGTTGGTGAGGTGGCACTTTGATAATATAGGGGTTGGTGAGGCGGCACTAGTCTCGTACTATATATATATATATATATATATATATATATATATATATATATAGTATATAATATATATATATAGTATATAATACATATGCTTCTAGGCGTACTAGACTCGTCTTGAAAACAAATACTCTAGACCGCTCTCGTAAAAAACCAAGTGTTGTAGGCCCGCCTCGTAAACAAACAAAGTGCTCTTGGGTCGTCTTCTAAACACGCATGCACTCTGGACTCGTACCGTTAACAAACACGTATTTGGGAAGTATTTGGACTGTCTCATAAACAAACACGTATTAGATTGGTCTCGTAAACCAACATGTACTCTAGGCTAGTTTCGTAAACAAACACGTACTCTAGACTCAACTCATATTCAAACACGTATTTAAATACAACTAGCAAACAAACACGTACTCTAGACTTGTCTCATAAACGTACACCTACTCTATACTTGTCTCGTAAACAAACATCTACTCTAGACTTGTCTCGTAAACAAACATCTACTCTAGACTTGTCTCGTAAACAAACATCTACTTTAGACTTGTCTTGTAAAGAAACATCTATTTTAGACGTGTCTCGTAAACAAACATCTAATTTAGACTTGCCTCGTAAACAAACATCTACGTTAGACTTGTCTCGTAAACAAACACGTACTAGGCTCATCTCGTAAAGAAACATCTACTTTAGACTTTTCTCGTAAACAAACATCTACGTTTGACTTGTCTCGTAAACAAACACCTACTCTAGACTTGTCTCGTAAACAAACATCTATATTAGACTTATCTCGTTAACAATCTACTCTAGACTTGTCTCATAAACAAAGATCTACTCTAGACTTGTCTCGTAAACAAACATCTACTCTAGGCTTGTCTCGTAAGCAAACATCTACTCTAGCCTTGTCTCGTAAACAAACATCTACTCTAGACTTGTCTCGTAAACAAACATCTACTCTAGACTTGCTTCGTAAACAAACATCTACTCTAGACCTATCTCATAAACAAACATCTACTCTAGACTTGTCTCGTAAACAAGCACGTACTAGACTCATCTCGTAAACAAACATGTTCTCTAGACCCGTCGACTCCTGCATTGACCGGTCACATTATAAAGTGACAGCCCTCTCCTGCAGCTCAGCTGAGACCAAATCTGACCTGATATAACAAGGTCGTACCATGTACAACTCCCTATTATCGCAAGACGATCTCGCCAAGATCCTGTTCTAGTGTCACCAGATTGACAAACAATCAAATCTGCAGCAAACTAAACTGAGCTGACACATTGTGATTGTGTCTAGACGTGAGCCAAACCGACCGGCCCAACTGAAATCTCGGCTTTGTTTAGACAACGGACACACGAATGGGTCCAAGTTGGGTGATTTAGGGGAAGTATTTTCGGAGATTGTCGGAGAATTGTGTGGCTGATTGGAAATAATTTCTCATCAAAAAAAGAGTTCCGCACAAAACAATTCATTTGTTGGCGGATGGACAATTTGTTGGCGAGTGTTTGTTTACGAGGTTTGGGATACTGGTTATAGAACAGGGATACATCTAGAGGACGGTTATAGAACAGGGATACATTTACAGGTTCGTTGTAGAAAAGGAATACATCTAGAGGACGGTTATAGAATAGGGATCCATTAACAGGTTCGTTATAGAACGGGGATACATCTAGAGGTCGGTTATAGAACGGGGGTACATGTAGAGGCCAGTTACAGAATGGGGATAAATCTAAAGGCTGGTTATAGAACGGGGATAAATCTAGAGACCGGTTACAGAACGGGGATAAATCTAGAGGCGGATGATAGAATGGGGATAAACCTAGAGGTTGGTTATATAGAGAGAGGATAAGTTTAGAGGTTGGTTATGTAGAGGTTAAGTATAGAGGTTAGTTATGTAGAGGTTAAGTATAGAGGTTAGTTATGTAGAGGATAAGGATAGAGGTTAGTTATGTAGAGGATAAGTACAGAGGTTAGTTATCTAGAGGATTCGTATAGAGGTTAGTTATGTAGAGGATAAGTATAGAGGTTAGTTATGTAGAGGATAAGTATAGAGGTTATTTATGTAGAGGATAAGTATAGAGGTTAGTTATGTAGAGGATAAGGATAGAGGTTAGTTATGTAGAGGATAAGTATAGAGGTTATTTATGTAGAGGATAAGTATAGAGGTTAGTTATGTAGAGGATAAGTATAGAGGTGAGTTATGTAGAGGATAGGTATAGAGGTTAGTTATGTAGAGGATAAGTATAGATGTTGGTTATAGAGAGAGGATAAGTATAAAGGTGGGTTAAATAGAGGATAAAGTTAATTATAGCGATAGGATAAGTATAATGTCAATTATACATAGAGAGGAGATATGTATAGAGTTCGATTATAGAGAGAGAATAAGTACAATGTTGGTTATATAGAGAGGATAAGGTTAGAGAAAGGATAAGTATAGAGATCGGTTATATATAGAGGGAGTATAAATGTAGAGGTTGGTTATAGAGGGAGAGGATAAGTAAAGTGTTAGTTACATAGATAGAGGATAAGTATAGATGCTGGTTAAATAGAGAATAATTTTAGAGGTTGGTTTAATTAGAGAGAGAGGAGAGAGAGAGAGAGAAAGAGAGAGAGTATAAGTATAGAAGCCGATTATATAAAGATGATAATATAAGAAATCGATTATAGAAACAGGATAAGTTTAGAAGTCGATTATAGAAAGAGGATAAGTTTAGAAGTTGATTATAGAAAGAGGATAAGTTTAGAAGTCGATTATAGAAAGAGGATAAGTTTAGAAGTCGATTATAGAAAGAGGATAAGTATAGAAGTCGATTATAGAAAGAGGATAAGTTTAGAAGTCGATTATAGAAAGAGGATAAGTTTAGAAGTCGATTATAGAAAGAGAATAGGTTTAGAAGTCGATTATAGAAAGAGGATAAGTTTAGAAGTCGATTATAGAAAGAGGATAAGTTTAGAAGTCGATTATATAAAGAAGATAAGAATAGAAATCTATTATAGAAAGAGGAGAAGATTCGAAGTCGATTATATAACTGGGATCAGCTGATTTAATGTCCAGTCATGTAGACAAAACAATTGATTATGTGAAACCCGTCTACAGCCGTGGATGTGTGACAACCTAATGTTAATGACGTGAAATAACTTAGACATTGATTAGGAGAGAGCCACATGAAAACGTTTGTACATGTTCGGCTCATCTAGTATTGATATAACACACCTTAGGTATTGATTAGGAAAGAGCTGCATGAAAACGTTTGTACATGTTCGGCTCATCTAGTATTGATATAACACACCTTAGGTATTGATTAGGAGAGAGCTGCATGAAAACGTTTGTACATGTTCGGCTTATTTTGTATTGATATAACACACCTTGGGAGCCGCGATAGCTCAGTGATTAGTGAACTGGACTACAAAGGATAAGAGGTAGGGTTCGATCCCAATCGACGGCTTCCAGGTTTACTCAGCCTTTAATGGGTACCGGTTTATTTTTTTCTGGGAAAGTAAAGCGGTACGGGCGTAATACTGACCAAATTACCTCAAAAATCATGTGCTGAAGGTCTGTAAAATTTATGGCCACTAACACCATATTTCCTATATGCCACTTCGTTCCCACACACTGGAGTGGGAATCTGAGCACTTACGGACATGTCCGTTCTGTACACAAACACACACCAGTGGTGGATATTCAGGGAGGCGACAGAGGTCACGATTTCTTTAATATTTTATAAAAATACATAAGACAATCACATTCCAGCTCAATCAGTTAAATGTCAGTGTACAACCAGCAACCGTATTCCCTAGTATAGCCGTGATGTAGTTAAATGTCAGTGTACAACCAGCAACCGTATTCTCTAGTATAACCGTGATGTAGTTAAATGTCAGTGTACAACCAGTCACCGTATCCCCTAGTATAGCCGTGATATAGTTCAATGTCAGTGTACAACCAGTCACCGTATTCCCTAGTATAGCCGTAGATATAGTTAAATGTCAGTGTACAACCAGTCATCGTATTCCCTAGTATAGCCGTGATGTAGTTAAATGTCAGTGTACAACCAGTCACCGTATTCCCTAGTATAGCCGTGATATAGTTAAATGTCAGTGTACAACCAGTCACCGTATTCCCTAGTATAGCCGTGATATAGTTAAATGTCAGTGTACAACCAGTCACCGTATTCCCTAGTATAGCCGTGATATAGTTCAATGTCAGTGTACAACCAGTCACCGAATTCCCTAGTATAGCCGTGATGTAGTTAAATGTCAGTGTACACCAGTCACCGTATTCCCTAGTATAGCTGTGATGTAGTTAAATGTCAGTGTACAACCAGTCACCGTATTCCCTAGTATAGCCGTGATGTAGTTAAATGTCAGTGTACAACCAGTCACCGTATTCACTAGTATAGCCGTGATATAGATCAGATAACTCAACACGTTACTCTTCTTCTTCTACCGTTGAGCTCCCTGTGGAACATAGGTCTTCAACAAACACTTTCAGCTCCCTGTGGAGCATAGGTCTTCAACAAACACTTTCAGCTCCCTGTGGAACATAGGTCTTCAACAAACACTTTCAGCTCCCTGTGGAACATAGGTCTTCAACAAACACTTTCAGCTCCCTGTGGAGCATAGGTCTTCAACAAACACTTTCAGCTCCCTGTGGAACATATGTCTTCAACAAACACTTTGAGCTCCCTGTGGAGCATAGGTCTTCAACAAACACTTTCAGCTCCCTGTGGAACATAGGTCTTCAACAAACACTTTCAGCTCCCTGTGGAGCATAGGTCTTCAACAAACACTTTCAGCTCCCTGTGAAGCATAGGTCTTCAACAAACACTTTCAGCTCCCTGTGGAGCATAGGTCTTCAACAAACACTTTCAGCTCCCTGTGGAACATAGGTCTTCAACAAACACTTTCAGCTCCCTGTGAAACATAGGTCTTCAACAAACACTTTCAGCTCCCTGTGGAACATAGGTCTTCAACAAACACTTTCAGCTCCCTGTGGAACATAAGTCTTCAACAAACACTTTCAGCTCCCTGTGAAACATATGTCTTCAACAAACACTTTCAGCTCCCTGTGGAGCATAGGTCTTCAACAAACACTTTCAGCTCCCTGTGGAGCATAGGTCTTCAACAAACACTTTCAGCTCCCTGTGGAGCATAGGTCTTCAACAAACACTTTCAGCTCCCTGTGGAACATAGGTCTTCAACAACACTTTCAGCTCCCTGTGAAACATAGGTCTTCAACAAACACTTTCAGCTCCCTGTGGAACATAGGTCTTCAACAAACACTTTCAGCTCCCTGTGAAACATAGGTCTTCAACAAACACTTTCAGCTCCCTGTAGAACATAGGTCTTCAACAAACACTTTCAGCTCCCTGTGGAACATAGGTCTTCAACAAACACTTTCAGCTCCCTGTGAAACATATGTCTTCAACAAACACTTTCAGCTCCCTGTGGAACATAGGTCTTCAACAAACACTTTCAGCTCCCTGTGAAACATATGTCTTCAACAAACACTTTCAGCTCCCTGTGGAGCATAGGTCTTCAACAAACACTTTCAGCTCCCTGTGGAGCATAGGTCTTCAACAAACACTTTCAGCTCCCTGTGGAACATAGGTCTTCAACAAACACTTTCAGCTCCCTGTGGAACATAGGTCTTCAACAAACACTTTCATCTCTCTGTGAAACATATGTCTTCAACAAACACTTTCAGCTCCCTGTGGAACATAGGTCTTCAACAAACACTTTCAGCTCCCTGTGAACATATGTCTTCAACAAACACTTTCAGCTCCCTGTGGAGCATAGGTCTTCAACAAACACTTTCAGCTCCCTGTGGAGCATAGGTCTTCAACAAACACTTTCAGCTCCCTGTGGAACATAGGTCTTCAACAAACACTTTCTAAGTCGTTCTATTTCTTGCCATTCTTGTAAGTTTTCCATGTCTTTCCCATCATCTTCATTTCTGCATCTCTCTGTCTTCTCCAAGAATTTCTTGGTCTTCCTCTTTGTTATTTCCTTCCAGGTAGACACAAGTTGAGTCTGCAACCTTACGGCTTTGACCGGCTTGCGTCATACATCTCTTAGACAGAGAGCCTTCATCTTTCCTGGATGGCGGATTTACTTTATCTCTCTTTGACTTGTCCATGTTTGTGAAGTTTTTCTCGGCTTATTTTTTTACAGTATGGAATAGCCAGTCCCATGCCCAGCCCTCATTTCACGCCACTTACGAACATGCCTAGTAGGGTACAGCGCCACTATTCTTTACTCCCCTTTCGGGCCCCGGCAGTGCACGGATGGCGGATTTACTTTATCTCTCTTTGACTTGTCCATGTTTGTGAAGTTTTTCTCGGCTTATTTTTTTACAGTATGGAATAGCCAGTCCCATGCCCAGCCCTCATTTCACGCCACTTACGAACATGCCTAGTAGGGTACAGCGCCACTATTCTTTACTCCCCTTTCGGGCCCCGGCAGTGCACGGATGGCGGATTTACTTTATCTCTCTTTGACTTGTCCATGTTTGTGAAGTTTTTCTCGGCTTATTTTTTTACAGTATGGAATAGCCAGTCCCATGCCCAGCCCTCATTTCACGCCACTTACGAACATGCCTAGTAGGGTACAGCGCCACTATTCTTTACTCCCCTTTCGGGCCCCGGCAGTGCACGGATGGCGGATTTACTTTATCTCTCTTTGACTTGTCCATGTTTGTGAAGTTTTTCTCGGCTTATTTTTTTACAGTATGGAATAGCCAGTCCCATGCCCAGCCCTCATTTCACGCCACTTACGAACATGCCTAGTAGGGTACAGCGCCACTATTCTTTACTCCCCTTTCGGGCCCCGGCAGTGCACGGATGGCGGATTTACTTTATCTCTCTTTGACTTGTCCATGTTTGTGAAGTTTTTCTCGGCTTATTTTTTTACAGTATGGAATAGCCAGTCCCATGCCCAGCCCTCATTTCACGCCACTTACGAACATGCCTGGTAGGGTACAGCGCCACTATTCTTTACTCCCCTTTCGGGCCCCGGCAGTGCACGGACGAAGACGTTACTAACAGGCATCAATGTCTATGGAGGTCAAACCTACTACAACCGTACAACGGCATCTATCAACCGTGCAATGTGTTTAAGAACCAGGTAGGTCATTTAAATAATTACTTCCCCGTTTCCATGACAACAAAAGAACGACAAATCAGATAATATTCTATCGTTTTATTGAAACATTAAAAGTTTAAAAGTAGTGCCGATGGGGAGATCAATTTATGAAATGCCAACTGTAAGAATCACTGCGCTCTGTCTTTATGTACAAAAAAAAAAAACGCCAACAAAACTGTAAAGTATTGTAATTACAGCACAGCCATGTCTTTTTTTCATAACTTATAATGCAAAAACTAAGATATGATGTAATTACAATTATGCTACTAGCTGCAATAGCTCGATGGTTAGTCAGCTGGACTACAAAGGACAAAAGTCGATCCTGATCGACGGCTTCCAATTTCACAAAGCCTTAAATGGGTACCGGATTTTTTTAATTTTTTTTTTGGGGGGGGGGGGGGGCGGGCGGGGGGGGCGGGGGAAGTAAAGCGGCATGGGCGTAACAGCGATCACATTACCCCAAAAGTCATGTGCCGAAGGTCTGTAAAATTATGGTCACTAATACCATATTCCCTATGCGCCACTTGGCGTGACGGGGATCATACAAAATAAAATAATTATGTTAATTTAGGGAAATAATAAAAAAAAAAAAACTATTTTTACGACACATAGTACCATTGCTGGTGTGTGTCGGAGAAAGAGGGGGGGGGGGAGGCGGCAACGATAGAACAGAGGGTAAAGCTTGTTCAAGCTGTCGCCACGACGCGTGAGACTCAGAAATGTTATTATTTCAACCCCGATAGAGAAAATCCCGTGTGTTACCGGGGCCTCATTATGAGTAAAGAATAGTGACACTGTGACCTTCCAGGCATGTCGTAGGAGGCGACTAAGGAGATTGATCGATGGCTTGACAAGCTGTCATTGTAAAAATTATTGTTATGGAAACAGAACCATAGATTTTAGAAGCAGTGATCTCTGCAATATGTGCCATTTTCGCACGCAAGGTTTCTGTTTTTGAGATTATGGTTCTGCCCTATGTGCCTTCTTCGGCTCGAAAGGACAATAAATAGATGGAGAAAATCCTTCCTGTCTACCGCGGGCTTCCAACACCGTATATCGGCTTTTCAGTCAGCGGTTTAAGCCGAACGGCCAAGCTAACCTCGGGGCAATAGTTGAAGGAACTATATTACATAGCGCAAACTGCAGCGATGTTTATTCCGCAAATGAGCAGATTAATCATCATTGAGAGCCGTCTCCGCATCGAAGGTTGGCTACCACAGAGCGCCATTCCACTCTATCTCTTGCTTTTATGGTGCAGGTTGTCATAGGGTGACTTGTCCATCTTTTGATGTTACTCGTCATGTTAGTCTTGGTCTGTTTCTGCCTCTTTTACCTTGTATTTTCTCTTCCAATATTACTTTTAGTAGGCTGTTGTGTCTTTTAAAATGGCCCAAAAATTTCATTTGTCTTGTTCTAATTCTTTTTAGTAGTTCTCTTTTCATTTTTAGTTTTAAAACTTCATCGTTTGTTTTCTTTTCTTTCCATCCAATTCTACCTATTCTTCTATATATCCACATTTCAAAGGCTTCACTTCTCTGTTCTGTTTTCTTGTCTAATGTCCATGTTTCTGCATCATACAGGAATATTGAGAAGTAACATTTTGCTTTTCTTAGTTTTAGCCCTGGTGTTATTTGTTTTGATGTTAGTATATTTTTTCATGACATTAAAATTACTTTTTGCCATACCTATTCTTTTGTTTATTTCAGTTATACATTTTCCATCACTGGTTATAGTATGTCCCAGGTAGTTGTAGCTCTGACCTGTCTCCAGATGTATTCAACTGTGATATTTAATTGTAGGTCTTGAGCATTTTCTTTGTTTATGATCATAGTTTTAATCTTTTTGATATTCATATCTAGTCCATATATTTTGCTTGTTATGTTTATTACATAAAGTAATTGTTGTAGATCTTTAGGATGTTCTGCTAGTAGTACACATACACAGGCACACACATACACACACACACACAGGCATACACACACACACACACACATACACAGGCGCACACACACACAGTTACGTCCATACTCCCATTCGCAACAAAATAAGAACAGAAACAAAATAGACAGTAAGTCCGGAACTTCCAAGTGGACTCGTTGTCCTTTAGTTAAAACACGAGCGAAAGGTAGAGGGTTAGAGAGGAGAGGGATTAAAGATTGTTGTTGTGCTTAACGACCACGGAATGTACCCTCGATGAGCTAAGAGCGCCGGCACTGCCAATCTGGTGAGAATCAATAGTCAGTCTGTACAAAGGCTAGGATCTTCTGGCTGTTGGCGCTGGAACTAAGAGCTGTAGCTCCAGGAGCTTCTATAATTGAATTCTGCGCGCGCACACACACAGTCAATGCAAGGCGCGTGAGGCAGCCATCTTGGGAAATGCAAATTCCCGTCTCCAGAAATAGTCGTACGGAAATGCCCAATACATTAGTGGAAATTCTTTAAATGTGGTTTCCTGGAAAAATGACTAGAGAACTAAGGGTAATCAATCAACTTTTACTGCTTAAAAGGAAAAATGAGAAACGCATTTTCTGGAACATTCTCTTGTGTTGTCCAAGGCTTTGAACTGTCCCTTTATTTCCTTTATTGCAACTAACCGTAGAGATGATTGAGCTTTGCAACAGTGCAGTTTAGCATCGTCAAAATACTTGACAATTATGCTCCATTAAATAACATAAAAGTGAAATGGTATTGAGGATCTAAACCGAAAAAATAGTGGAAACAAACTACGACGTTTCGGCAAAAGCTTTCATCAGGTACAAAACAATAAATATTAGCACAAACACGAAAGGCAAATATTAATCTCAATATAGTTACAGACTCGTGGGGTTTTAATTACCGGAAGAGGAAGTGTGGTCAGCTCCTATGCACCCGTTGGTCCCAAAATGAATAGTCAATAGGCCATGTAGGATCTCCAGGAACAAAAAGGAGCCCAACATAGTGTAAAAGGAGTCCAATATAGTGACAAAGGAGTCCAGTATAGTGAAAAAGGAGTCCAATATAGTTAAAAAGGAGTCCAACATAGTGAAAAAGGAGTCCAGTATAGTTAAAAAGGAGTCCAACATAGTGAAAAAGGAGTCCAGTATAGTTAAAAAGGAGTCCAACATAGTGAAAAGGAGTCCAGTATAGTTAAAAAGGAGTCCAACATAGTGAAAAAGGAGTCCAGTATAGTTAAAAAGGAGTCCAACATAGTGAAAAAGGAGTCCAGTATAGTTAAAAAGGAGTCCAACATAGTGAAAAAGGAGTCCAGTATAGTTAAAAAGGAGTCCAACATAGTGAAAAAGGAGTCCAGTATAGTTAAAAAGGAGTCCAGTATAGTGAAAAAGGAGTCCAACATAGTGACAAAGGAGTCCAGTATAGTGAAAAAGGAGTCCAACATAGTGACAAAGGAGTCCAATATAGTTAAAAAGGAGTCCAGTATAGTGAAAAAGGAGTCCAATATAGTTAAAAAGGAGTCCAACATAGTGAAAAAGGAGTCCAGTATAGTGAAAAAGGAGTCCAATATAGTTAAAAAGGAGTCCAACATAGTGAAAAAGGAGTCCAGTATAGTTAAAAAGGAGTCCAGTATAGTGAAAAAGGAGTCCAATATAGTTAAAAAGGAGTCCAACATAGTGTAAAAGGAGTCCAATATAGTGACAAAGGAGTCCAGTATAGTGAAAAAGGAGTCCAATATAGTTAAAAAGGAGTCCAACATAGTGAAAAAGGAGTCCAGTATAGTTAAAAAGGAGTCCAGTATAGTGAAAAAGGAGTCCTGTATAGTTAAAAAGGAGTCCAACATAGTGAAAAAGGAGTCCAGTATAGTTAAAAAGGAGTCCAACATAGTGAAAAAGGAGTCCAGTATAGTTAAAAAGGAGTCCAACATAGTGAAAAAGGAGTCCAGTATAGTTAAAAAGGAGTCCAACATAGTGAAAAAGGAGTCCAGTATAGTTAAAAAGGAGTCCAACATAGTGAAAAAGGAGTCCAGTATAGTTAAAAAGGAGTCCAACATAGCGAAAAAGGAGTCCAGTATAGTTAAAAAGGAGTCCAGTATAGTGAAAAAGGAGTCCAACATAGTGACAAAGGAGTCCAGTATAGTGAAAAAGGAGTCCAACATAGTGACAAAGGAGTCCAATATAGTTAAAAAGGAGTCCAGTATAGTGAAAAAGGAGTCCAATATAGTTAAAAAGGAGTCCAACATAGTGAAAAAGGAGTCCAGTATAGTGAAAAAGGAGTCCAACATAGTGACAAAGGAGTCCAATATAGTGACAAAGAGCCCAACATAGTTAAAAAGGAGTCCAGTATAGTGAAAAAGGAGTCCAATATAGTTAAAAAGGAGTCCAACATAGTGACAAAGGAGTCCAATATAGTGACAAAGAGCCCAACATAGTTAAAAAGGAGTCCAGTATAGTGAAAAAGGAGTCCAATATAGTTAAAAAGGAGTCCAACATAGTGACAAAGGAGTCCAATATAGTGACAAAGAGCCCAACATAGTGAAAAAGGAGTCCAGTATAGTGACAAAGAGACCAACATAGTTAAAAAGGAGTCCAGTATAGTGAAAAAGGAGTCCAGTATAGTGACAAAGAGCCCAACATAGTTAAAAAGGAGTCCAGTATAGTGAAAAAGAAGCCCAGTATAGTGAAAAGGAGTCCAGTATAGTGTAAAAGGAGCCCAGTATAGTGTAAAAGGAGCCCAGTATAGTGTAAAAGGAGTCCAGTATAGTGTAAAAGGAGCCCAGTATAGTGTAAAAGGAGCCCAGTATAGTGTAAAAGAAGCCCAGTATAGTGAAAAGGAGTCCAGTATAGTGTAAAAGAAGTCCAGTATAGTGAAAAAAGGAGCCCAGTATAGTGTAAAAAGAGCCCAGTATAGTGTAAAAGGAGTCCAGTATAGTGTAAAAGGAGCCCAGTATAGTGTAAAAGGAGCCCAGTATAGTGTAAAAGGAGCCCAGTATAGTGTAAAAGGAGCCCAGTATAGTGTAAAAGGAGCCCAGTATAGTGTAAAAGGAGTCCAGTATAGTGTAAAAGGAGTCCTGTATAGTGTAAAAGGAGTCCTGTATAGTGTAAAAGGAGTCCAGTATAGTGTAAAAGGAGTCCTGTATAGTGTAAAAGGAGTCCAGTATAGTGTAAAAGGAGTCCAGTATAGTGTAAAAGGAGTCCTGTATAGTGTAAAAGGAGTCCAGTATAGTGTAAAAGGAGTCCAGTATAGTGTAAAAGAAGTCCAGTATAGTGAAAAGGAGTCCAGTATAGTGTAAAAGGAGTCCAGTATAGTGTAAAAGGAGCCCAGTATAGTGTAAAGGAGTCCAGTATAGTGAAAAAAGGAGCCCAGTATAGTGTAAAAGGAGTCCAGTATAGTGAAAAAAAGGAGCCCAGTATAGTGTAAAAGGAGTCCAGTATAGTGAAAAAAGGAGCCCAGTATAGTGAAAAGGAGTCCAGTATAGTGTAAAAGGAGTCCAGTATAGTGAAAAAAAGGAGTCCAGTATAGTGTAAAAGGAGTCCAGTATAGTGTAAAAGGAGTCCAGTATAGTGAAAAAAAGGAGCCCAGTATAGTGTAAAAGAAGTCCAGTATAGTGAAAAAAGGAGCCCAGTATAGTGTAAAAGGAGTCCAGTATAGTGAAAAAAAGGAGTCCAGTATAGTGAAAAAAAGGAGTCCAGTATAGTGAAAAAAAGGAGTCCAGTATAGTGTAAAAGGAGTCCAGTATAGTGAAAAAAGGAGCCCAGTATAGTGTAAAAGGAGCCCAGTATAGTGAAAAAAAGGAGTCCAGTATAGTGAAAAAAGGAGTCCAGTATAGTGTAAAAGGAGTCCAGTATAGTGTAAAGGAGCCCAGTATAGTGAAAAAAGGAGCCCAGTATAGTGTAAAAGGAGCCCAGTATAGTGAAAAAAGAAGTCCAGTATAGTGAAAAAAGGAGTCCAGTATAGTGTAAAAGAAGTCCAGTATAGTGTAAAAGGAGTCCTGTATAGTGTAAAAGGAGTCCTGTATAGTGTAAAAGGAGTCCTGTATAGTGTAAAAGGAGTCCAGTAGGCCTATAGTGTAAAAGAAGTCCAGTATAGTGAAAAAAGGAGTCCAGTATAGTGAAAAAGGAGCCCAGTATAGTGAAAAAGGAGTCCTGTATATTGAAAAAGGAGTGCAGTATAATGAAAAAGAGCCCAACATAGTGAAAAATGAGCTCAGTATAATGAGAAAGAGCAGCCCAACATTGTGAAAAAGGAACCCAACATAGTTAAAACTGACCCCAACATAGTGAAAAAATGACCCCAACATAGTGAAAAATGACCCCAACATAGTTAAAAATGACCCCAACATAGTTAAAAATGACCCCAACATAGTTAAAAATGACCCCAACATAGTGAAAAGGGAGAAAAGGTTCGCTGAGGATGGATGAAAGGGACTCAAAGGATAAGAGGAAACAGATAAAATACACAACAGGTGGCAAGGATGAGAGGAGCAGAAAATACTAGAGTGGAAGAGGAGGTCAGTGATTAAAGGAAAGAGTGAAACGAGTTAAAACCCTCTCGGATAGAGAGTGCCAAAATGGATAATGAGTCGGTTCTCCAAGCGAACAGATTGTTAGATATCGGAGGAGCAAGATGCAATGCCAGTATACAATGCCAGATGCTACTATTGTACGTTTATTTTACATTTCCACTGAAGCACTACACATGTCGCTGCATGTACTTAATGTATTTGATATTTAACCAATCGCCATCTTCCATTAGAGGTCACAACCTTCACCCAGAGAGCACCTGCATAACCTTGAACTATAGATGCTTACCTCGAACTTGACCTAATTATACGTGGCCTGACCTAGTTATCCAAAGACGGCTCCGTAACATGTGATGTCCTAGGGATATGAAACTTTTGTTTATATACATTATAATTATATGGGCATATTGCTAGCTCATATACACTATAAATGTATGGGCATATTGCTAGCTCGTATACACTATAAATGTATGGGCATATTGCTAGCTCGTATACACTATAAATGTATGGGCATATTGCTAGCTCGTATACACTATAAAGTATGGACATATTGCTAGCTCGTATACACTATAAATGTATGGACATATTGCTAGCTTGTATACATTATAAATGTATGGGCATATTGTTAGTTTATATACATTATAAATGTATGGGCATATTGCTAGCTCGTATACACTATAAATGTATGGGCATATTGCTGGCTCGTATACATTGTAAATATATGGGCATATTGCTAGCTTGTATAAACTATTAATGTATGGGCATATTGCTAGCTCGTATACATTATAAATGTATGGACATATTGCTAGCTCGTATACACAATAAATGTATGGGCATATTGCTCGCTCATATACACTATAAATGTATGGGCATATTGCTAGCTCATATACACTATAAATGTATGGACATATTGCTAGCTCATATACACTATAAATGTATGGACATATTGTTAGCTCGTATAAAAATCTTGTAAAACTTACGAAATTTGTTGTGGATGTTATTACTAGTTAGCTATGTATGATTAGTTTTATTTACTGACATAATTGTGTGTGTGTGTGTGGTGTTTGATTGTTCTGTTGAAGGCCTATTGAGATGAAACGTCGTTCAATTTGTTTCGTCCATCAATCATATAAAGCTTTTACTTTACGATTTTTTGTGTCATTTTTCAATTCTCCCTTACATTTAGCTTTACTGCTGCTTCGTATTTGTATGCATAATTGTATTTCTTTGCCTAACACCTTAATAAATGATATACTGGTACACATGTCAACAGTAGAAATGTACTCACTTCTCAGCTTGTTTCTTGCTTCTGTTTTCATATGAAGAATCGGGTGGACTGGTTTGTCTCGAGGCAAGACGCTGGCCTTGAGACAGAGAGGTTGTGGGTTTAAATCCCGGATACACGAGGTTAGATTTTTATTATGATTTCTCTCTGCGGCAACCAGCGCTGGTCTCAGCAGCGAGGCCCGGATTGAAACGTCAGTTACTCATCGACGGAAAAAATATGAGTACCTCTGAAGTCGGAGTTATCTGCCTGTGCGGCGAGGGACCCTGCGCACAGGCTGCCAGGAAAAAATGGATTAACAAGCAACATTCAGTTCCTAGTCTCTAGGGACTTCATCAGAGGTAAATTTGGCGAACGTAAAAGGAAAGAATATGAAGTAGCAGTGAAAGTCTACACTAAATAGAGACAGGGGAAGTAATACAGGAAAGTGTTCTACAGGATTGTCCCCCTGTACACAGAACCTGAGAAGGGACAATGTGATCCACACCCACCTCCCTGGACGAGAAACTATACGGGGCAACTGAATCACTTAAACAGATAGCTGCCTTCATAAGAGAGTCCGGTGTCCTAGTCTGAATGACATCATGATCGCAGACGAAGAAAACAGGATGACTAAAATGGGCATATGTGTTTCTTGTTAGTAAAGAATAGGTCAATCAACACTTTTCGGGCACATCTTGAAAAGAGGAAAGTTGGAATACTTAGTTACAACTGGCAAAATAAAAGGAAAGAGAGATCGCGGGCGACAAAGAGAGAAAATACTGGATAGCTTTGTGGTCATGGTATGGAAAACAGTCAACAACAGAACTGATACGATGCACTGTAGACAGAAGATTGTGGAGGACATGATCACCTACGCCAACCGGTATGGCAACATGATGATGATGAAAGAATAGGTAGAACTGGATGGAAAGAAAAGAGAACAAATGATGAAGTTTTAAAACAACTAAAAATTAAAAGAGAACTACTAAACACAATTCTCTCTCTCCGTCTCTCTCTCTCTCTCTGTCTTCGATCAAGTCTCAATCAGAGTAGGATTCCAGACTCTCTCATGAAGTCAGCTGTCTGTTTAAGTGTTGAATACCTGTTAAAACGTTGCACTGTGTTCTAGACACAACTGGGAGCCGCGATAGCTCAGTGGTTAGTGAACTGTACTACAAAGGACAGATGTAGGGTTCGATCCAACAGACGGTTTTCGGCTCACTCAGCCTTTAATTGGTACCGGATTATTTTCTGGGAAAGTAAAGCCGCACGGGCGTAATACTGACACATTACCCCCAAAACTCATGTGCGAGGGACTGTAAAATGTATGGTCACTAACACCATATTCCCTATACGCTACTTGGCGTGACGGGGGTACTTTACTTTTTTTTTACTAAACACAAATAGAACAAGACAAATGAAATTTTTGATGCATGTTAATAGACACAACAGCCTGCTAAAAAGTAATCTTGGAAGGGGAAATACAGAGTAATAAAGGCAGAGGCAGACCAAGACTAACATGGATGAGTACATTAAAAGATGGACAAGTCAGCCTATGACAATCTGCACTAACAAAGCAAGAGACTAAGCGGATGGCGCTCCATGGTAGCCAACCTTCAAAGCGGAGACGGCACTCGATGATGATGATGATGTTAGAAAAAGTAGTGCCCCGTCACTCTAAGTGACGTAGGGAATATGGTGTCAATGATCATAATTTTTTTAGACCTTCGTTGCATGATTTTTGGGGTAATGTGGTCGGTATTAGAAAAAGTAAAGTACCCCAGTCACGCCAAATGGCGTATAGGGAATAGGGTGTTAGTGACCATATATTTTACAGACCTTCAGCACATGATTTTGGGAGTAATGTGGTTGGTATTACGCCCGTGCCGCTTTACTTTCCCCGAAAAAAATCCGGGACCCATTTTAAGGCTGGGTGAACCCGGAAGCCGTCGGTTGGGATCGAACTCTACCCCTTGTCCTTTGTAGTCCAGTTCACTAACCGCTGAGCTACCGCGGCTCACCGTGGTCGGTATTACGCCGGTATTATGAAGTTTGTTTTAAATTATATACAAACCACAACAGAAGTGAGATAGAGATGTTGTTTTCACTCAAATTAATTCAGTTCAGGTTATTGAGCATCAAACAAGCCCTTAAGTGCTTAGATCTCTTGGTCTATAAATGGCTTTTAGTCTTGTTATCTATAAACAGCTTTTAGTCTTGTTATCTATAAACAGCTTTTAGCTTGTTATCTATAAACAGCTTTTAGTCTTGTTATCTATAAACAGCTTTTAGTCTTGTTGTCTATAAACAGCTTTTAGTCTTGTTATCTATAAACAGCTTTTAGTCTTGTTATCTATAAACAGCTTTTAGTCTTGTTATCTATAAACAGCTTTTAGTCTTGTTATCTATAAACAGCTTTTAGTCTTGGTCTATATACGGCTGTTAATCTTGATGTCTATAACGGCTTTTAAACAACCAACAGTAGCAACCTCAGTTAACTATGACCAGCCCAACACCCCCCCCCCGCCCCGGCCTTTCTGCGTTATCTATAAACAGCCAACAACCTTTCCCAGTTATCTATAAACAGCCAACAACCTTTCCCAGTTATCTATAACAGCCAACAACCTTTCCAGTTATCTATAAACAGCCAACAACCTTTCCCAGTTTATCTATAAACAGCCAACAACCTTTCCCAGTTATCTATAAACAGCTAACAACATTTCCAAGTTATCTATTTACAGCCAACCTGGCCCCGAACATCTCCCGTTATCTCTAAACAACCAGAAACCTCCCCCCACCCCCACCCCATTATCTATAAACAGCCAAGAACTCCCCACACCCTTTCATCTATAAACAGCCCAAAACCTCCTGCCTCTGTTCCAGAATAAACAGCCAGAACTGAGCGACCACTCACAGAACGAGTTAACTCGACAACAGGCTCGTTGCCTGCACTACCAGACTTGAGACTCATTCCTCCGTTGAAATTAAATTGTTCCCGAACTTCAGAGCGAGGCTCACGAGACAGTCTGATGTCACTTCCGGTTTGGAGTACAGCCTCGGTTATTGACTGCACTATCATCATGATGCGACGTCTCCGCCTGGAAGGATGGCTGAATCGGAGCGCCATTTCACTGTCTCTTGAGTTGATTATTTCTCAGCCTACCTCTTTCTGCCACAAGTCCTCTACAGCCTAATTCTTCATCGCTCTCTCGTATTTTGTATTTTCACTTCAAACTCTATTTCCTATATTTTTTTTATTTCTATATGTCCACAACAAAAACAACATCGCAATGCACAATAAGACAAGTGGAACAATATTAAAACAGGTAAATGAATTTAAATATTTGGGAACTTTGTTAACCTCAGACGGAAGATGTACAAAAGAGGTGAGATGCAGAATGGCTCAGGAAAAGCAGTTTTCCAAAAAAATGAGGAAGATACTATGCAAATCGAGACAATAAAGAGGTCTTAAATGTTATGTAGAGCCAGTCTTAACATATGGAGTTGAATCATGGACATTAGCCATATATATGTCTGTATATATGTATACACGCATATGTGTGTGTGTATACATGTATTTGTGGGCCCTTAGATACTTTTAGACATTGTCAGTGTCTTTGTAGTCGAGGTTACCTGGACAGCGTTCCCCCTGCTCGTGTATTTTTAGAACCCTTCACCTGACCAGAGGGTATAATTACAGCTACACCCGTGTGACTATCTCTTTCCCATTCTGACCACGGTCCACGACACAGGGAAGTCATTTTTCTTTCTTTTTTTGTTTCTCTTCTTTAACCAGTTTCGATTATTTTGTTTTGGATGTTTCGTTTACTAGTTAGCTATGTAGGATTACTTTTATTTACTTACATATCTGTATGTACGTGTTGTTTGTTTGTTCCTGCCGAAGGCCTATTGAACCGAAACGTCGTTCAAATCTGTGTCTGTCTACTAATCAGGTAAAGATTTTACCATACCATTTTTTTCTATTTTTTTTCAATTCTCCCTGATGTTCGTATCTTAGCTTCCTTACTACGTATATCTCCTTCCTTGTTTACACAAACTTTGTAGTTCTGTTTCATCTCCAAGGTATTCTCTATACTCAAACATTCCCGACAAGGGTAGGGTTCGATCCCAACCGACGGATTCCGGGTTCACCCAGCCTTAAATGGGTACCGGATTTTTTTTTTCTTGGAAAGTAAAGAGGCACGGGCGTAGTACCGACCACATTACCCCAAAAATCATGTGCTGAAGGTATGTACAATTTATGGTCACCAACACTATATTCCCTATACGCCACTTGGCGGGACGGGGCTTCTTTACTTCACTTTTTTTTGTTTACAAACATGCCCACACATTCTGTCTACCTCTTTATCTATGTCGATACAATATATCATCTTTCTTATCCTGTGTACCGCTTTATTTTTATTGATGTTTATACTATATGTATATTTATATTATTTATCTTTATTCATGTTTCAATGTCAATATGGCGCATAGGCGGCAGGAACCGTTGAGGCTCAGTCTGAAAGTGTTCCTTGTTGCAGTTTCCTCATATTCCAAGTCTGGCTTGCTGCCAGAACTACTGAGTTTAGTGCTCTGTGCACTACGTGAGCTGCGTTTTTCAACCGGATCGTGTTTTGATATTCCGATTGCTTACGATGAATGATGATATCGTATGACGAAGGACAATTCGATTGCGTTCATTTTCGGTGCCGCTTGGCCTTATGTCTTTTGGCGTGTGCTGTAGCTGCAATGATGGGGACTGCAGCTGCCTTTCTTTGTTTGGATCCGTCAATGAGTTGAGTTTTAATTCACATAATTCCACTGGCGCGGGCGGTTGAGCAAATATGGATTTTAACTCGTTTGCAGTGATACCGGGGCATTCGATTTGCCATAATTTGTTATCTATGCTGGTACAATATTTGATGTTTCTTTCCATTTGTACCTCTTTACCATTATATTGTTTGCTGAGTGTTTATTTTCATCAACTGAACTTTTCTGAACAGAAAATTGAAGCCTTTGAAATGTGGATCTATAGAGGCATAGGTAGAACTGGGTGGAAATAAAAGAAAACAAACGATGAAGTTTTGAAACAACTAAAAATGAAAAGAGAGCTACTAAATACAATTAAAAACAGAAATTAGATTTTTGGAGCATGTAAAAGACAACAGAATACTAAATGTAATCTTGGAGAGGAAAATACAAGGTAAAAGAGGCAGAGGCAGACCAAGACTAATATGGACGAGTTACATCTCTGTCTCTCTCTCTCTCTCTCTGCGATCAGGACTCATCAGAGTAGGATTCCAGAATCTCACACGAAGACAGCTGTCTAGGTGAATTGATCGACCCCACAGACAGAGTACATCAAAAGATGGACAAGTCAACCTATGACAACCTGCACCATCAAAGCAAAAGACAGAGTGGAATGGCGATCCATGGTAGCCAACCTTCGATGCGGAGACGGCACTCAATGATGATGATGTGATGAACTCTTCTATGTAAACAATTTTATTCTCTTTACATTTTTAGAAAGCAACTACATTATATTAAATAGTTTTATACCATTTACATTTTTAGAAAGCAACTACCTTATATTAAATAGTTTTATACCATTTACATTTTAGAAAGCAACTACATTTTATTAAATAGTTTTATACCATTTACATTTTTAGAAAGCAACTACCTTATATTAAATAGTTTTTATACCATTTACATTTTTAGAAAGCAACTACATTTTATTAATAGTTTTATACCATTTACATTTTTAGAAAGCAACTACATTATATTAAATAGTTTTATACCATTTACATTTTTAGAAAGCAACTACATTATATTAAATAGTTTTATACCATTTACATTTTTAGAAAGCAACTACATTATATTAAATAGTTTTTTATACCATTTACATTTTTAGAAAGCAACTACATTATATTAAATAGTTTTATACCATTTACATTTTTAGAAAGCAACTACATTATATTAAATAGTTTTATACCATTTACATTTTTAGAAAGCAACTACATTATATTAAATAGTTTTATACCATTTACATTTTTAGAAAGCAACTACATGTACATTATATTAAATGGTTTTATACCATTTACATTTTAGAAAGCAACTACATTATATTAAATGGTTTTATACCATTTACATTTTTAGAAAGCAACTACATTATATTAAATAGTTTTATACCATTTACATTTTTAGAAAGCAACTACATTATATTAAATAGTTTTATACCATTTACATTTTTAGAAAGCAACTACATTATATTAAATAGTTTTATACCATTTACATTTTTAGAAAGCAACTACATTATATTAAATGGTTTTATACCATTTACATTTTTAGAAAGCAACTACATTATATTAATGGTTTTATACCATTTACATTTTTAGAAAGCAACTACATTATATTAAATGGTTTTATACTATTTACATTTTTAGAAAGCAACTACATTATATTAAATGGTTTTATACCATTTACATTTTTAGAAAGCAACTACATTATATTAAATGGTTTCCGCACGAAATTGCTGTCAACATCCCCAAAGTATTTTTGTCATTTAACATGGGATTTTAACAAGTTTTTCTCCACGCTGCAATCAAATAAATCACTGTTACACGAAGCAGATGATAAGATTAATGAAAGACTAGGACCATTTATTTAATTATACACAGCAATTTTAGATAACCTCACTGGCAGAGCGTGGACTTACTCTGGACAAAGAGGACATCATTAAGTTTGTGCTGCATTACTTAACTTTTTCTGTACGGAAGCTTTTTATCAATGCATTGGAAGAGATTTCAGAGACAGAATTTGTCATGGTTTTAAGAATAAATCTGGCAGCCGCGATAGCTCAGTGGTTAGTGAACTGGACTACAGTGGACTAGAGGTAGGGTTCGATTCCAATCGACGGCTTCCGGTTTACCCAGCCTTTAATGGGTACTGGAATTTTTCTGGGAAGTAAAGCGGCACGGGTGTAATACCGACCACATTACCCCAAACATCATGTGCTGAAGGTCTGTAAAATTTATGGTCACTAACACCATATTCCCTTATACGACACTTGGCGTGACGGGGGTACTTTACTTTTCTTTTTTACTTTTAAATGAATCTACATATTTATATTTATCTAACATATAACATATTACATATAACATATTACATATAACATATTACATTAACATACTACATATAACATATGCATGTTTAGATAATTGAGCAAGGTACTAGACTTCACAAATATTAAAATGATACAAGACATATAAAAAGAATATGATTTGTTGATGGTTCACACTGATGAAATTGAGAGTGACGCACTGTACGGCGAAGCGTACGGAGAGAGTTAAGAGAATAGGTGGGGAGATGATGTATACATTGAGAGACTGAAGAGTCTAAAGGTGGAAAAGGGATCTGGTCGATCCGGTGAGCTTAGTAGGAAAAGTAGATGTATCTACAACCAACACCTTACAGGAACAATATGTATTCGCTTTGAGAGATGTTGGGACGGGCGGTGGAGCGGATATGGGGATGACCCGATTGTAATGAAATTTATTTCATGAATACAATTAATTTTAGATATATCTATAAATAAAGATGGGATTTCTTAGAAGAATGTTGAAAGTTCCCTGGAAAGCTAAAAAGATCAATGAGAAGATTTTCAAAGAGACCAACACAAAAAGGGAGCTCGTTAAAAAAAAAAAAAACAGAAAGAAACAATCGACATGTTTCGAGGACATCATGAGAAGAGGAAAGTTGGAATACGTGGTTACAACTGGCAAAATACAGGGAAAGAGAGATCGCAGACGACAAAGAGAGAAGATACTGGATAGCTTGGTGTCATGGCATGGGAAAACAGTCAGCAACAGAACTGATACGATGCGCTGTGGATAGAAGATTGTGGAAGGACATGATCGCCTACGCCAATCGGTATGAAACATGATGATCATAAATTAGCAACAACAGAAACATACATAAATACAACACAACTCTAGCAGGGGATGGGAGGAAGTGTTCTTGTAGCAATTTCATCATCATCATGAACCGGCCTGCTGGCGTAGGTGATCATGTCTCTCCACAACTTTCGATCTCGACAGTTATTTATCATTTCTGTTGTTGACCTTCTGCCAAGCCATGCTATTAGACTGTCTGATACTTTCTCTCTTTGCTTCCCTCTATCTCTTCGCCCCTCAATTTTTCCAGTTGTTACAATATATTCCAGTTGTTCTCTTCTCATTACATGACCAAAAAATGATGATTGTTTCTTCCTAATATCGGAAATTAGCTCTCTTTTTGCTTTGACCTCTTTCAGAACGTTTTCATTACTCTTCTTAGCTGTCCATGGTATTCTCAACATTCTTCTGTAAAACCACATTTCTACAGACTCCAGTGATTTTCTTGTTTGTTGTCCTATTGTCCATGATTCACATCCATATGTTATGACCGGCTCTACATAACATTTAAGAACTCTTTTTCTTGTTTCTATTGTCAAAAATGGATTACATAGTATCTTCCTCATTTTTTGGGAAGCTGCTTTTGCCTGAGTCATTCTGCATCTCACCTCTTTTGTACATCTTCCGTCTGAGGTTAACAAAGTTCCCAAATATTTAAATTCATGTACCTGTTTTAATATTGTTGCACTTGTCTTTATTTTTCACTGAGGTGATGTCTTTTTCTTTGTTGTCACCATTACTTCTGTTTTTTTTATATTAAAGCTGAGTCCTTTATTTGTGCTTTCTTTCACTATAATGTCTAACATTTCTTGTAACTCATTTTCAATCTTAGCGATTAAGACTGTATCATCAGCATACCTTAGGTTATTTACGTTATGACTAGAACAAGACTAGCCAGATATAATCGCTGTGGTCGTCTCTGAGTGACTTAATATAACACACTGAGTTATCTCGGGAGATAGACACCCTATTGTATTACTATTATTACTCCTGAAAGTTACTAGCTCCAATGGCAGGGTGTGTGTGTGCGTGCCTAGCCCATATATGTCCCAGCTTCCATAACCAAACTCATCCAGTGAGACCCAGTAATGCTTGTGGCTTCATATTTCTCCCTGAACTGGTAACTTAACCGACACAAAAGACGGGTGTTTATGAAGGGAAATAGTGTACGTAAAACAGTGTTGATCTCCTGATGAATATTCAATGTGTGTTATCAGGGCATAAGTCGTCTCGCCAGCCAGAACAATAAGAGAACCGCTGCTACGGTGATAAATGATTGTCTTCGGTAATAACCGGGACGGCTGTGCTCATAAGTGGGGCTATACTTGCTGCCATCCGTTCCTGTCACAAACACGTAATCTGAAGAGCCGCTGCTAAGTGCTGTCTCGTTGCTATGGTGTGTGTGTGTGTGATGACGTGAGGCACGAGTTTCTGTAGCGATATCTTGGAGCCGGCGCTATCTTGGGGGTCAACGTGACAGGTCTACTGTAAGTTATCACTTCCGTTGTCCCGTGAGATGGCGGAGGGATCATCCACTGACTTTCGAATTACCATTTTATAAATACAAGTTGATGCAGGCAAAAGCAGCTTTCCAAATAAAATGTGTAAGATACTATGTGATCCATTTTTGACAACAGAAACAAGAAAAGTGTTCTTAAATGTTATGTAGAGCCAGTCTTAACATATGGATGCGAATCATGGACAATAGGACAACAAACAAGAAGATCACTGGAGTCTGTAGAAATGTGGTTTTACAGAAGAATGTTGAGAGTACCATGGGCAGCTAAGAAGAGTAATGAAAATGTTCTGAGAGTGGTCAACGCAAAAAGAGAGCTAATTTGCAATATTAGGAAGAAACAATCAACATTTTTGACCATGTAATGAGAAGAGAACCGCTGGAATATATTGTAACAGCTGGAAAAATTGAGGGACGAAGAGATAGAGGGAAGCAAAGAGAGAAAAGATACCAGACAGATTAAGAGAATGGCTTGGCAAAAGGTCAACAACAGAAATGATAAATAACTGTCGTGATCGAAAATTGTGGAGAGACATGATCACCTACGCCCGCATGCCCGGCACTTGATGATGATGATTGTGCTAGAATAACTGTCTCGTCCACATGTAGAACAGATGTCGCTGAATGATGGGATTGAAGGTGTCTCTTTCTTCTTTGTCAGACGTGCGGACACTGCACTAGGTTCGGTTATTGAGAGTCATCATCATTGCACTCCGAACATGTTCCTAGGTGCTCAGATCACCCCCTCAACGTCCAGCGACTGACGACTCCAGTTCTGTGTTGACTGATAAGTTTTCTTATGCGTCAACTAAGATTCTCGTTCCTGGCTATGCCAATCTTAAAACTAAGATTCTCGTTCCTGGCTATGCCCATCTTAAAACTAAGATTCTCGATCCTGGCTATGCCCATCTTAAAACTAAGATTCTCGTTCCTGGCTATGCCCATCTTAAAACTAAGATTCTCGTTCCTGGCTATGCCCATCTTAAAACTAAGATTCTCGTTCCTGGCTATGCCCATCTTAAAACTAAGATTCTCGTTCCTGGCTATGCCCATTTTAACTCCCATCTGATCATCCGAAGGGAGCCGCGGTAGCTCAGTGGTTAGTGAACTGGACTATAAAGGACAAGAGGTAGGGTTCGATCCCAAACCGCGGCTTCCGGTTCACCCAGCCTTTAATGTGTACCGGATTTTTTTCTGGGAAAGTAAAGCGGCACGGGCGTAATACCGACCACATTACCCCAAAAATCATGTCCAGAAGGTCTGTAAAATTTATGGTCAGTAACACCATATTCTCTATACGCTACTTGGCGTGACGGGGGTACTTTTTTTTTTTTTTTTTTTTTTTTTTTTTTTTTAAACTCTTTTCATCCGAAAATATGACTCATTGTTGTCGAAGTCCCGTGCCCTTCCTGCATTCCGGAGGGCTTAAAAATGAGGTCAGCATGATCCATTGTTTGACAATCTTCATTGACAGCACAGCTAGCTAGCTTCTCCGTTCTTTCATTTCCCAGTATTCCCGCATGTCCAGCAGTGGCAGACGACGAATTTGAAACTTGAGGAGGCCAGGACATAAGACTGAACTTTTAGGTTGACCTTTAAACCTGATCATTTGCGACATAAACATCACTGCAATTTGCGCTATCATCACCAAGTACCAAGCCTGCTGGCGTAGGTGATCATGTCTCTCCTTTTTTTCTGGGAAGATAAAGCAGCGCGGGCATAATACCGACCACATTACCCCAAAAATCATGTGCTGAAGGTCTGTAAAATATAGGGTCACTAATACCATATTTCCCTATACGCCACTTGGCGTGACGTGGCACTTTACTTTTTTTTTTTTTTTAAACAGTTATTTATTATTTCTGTTGTTGACCTTCTGCCAAGCCATTCTCTTAAGCTGTCTGGTATTTTTTCTCTTTGCTTCCCTCTATCTCTTCGTCCCTCAATTTTCCCAGTTGTTACAATATATTCCAGCTGTTCTCTTCTCATTACATGGCCAAAAAATGATGATTGTTTCTTCCTAATATTGGAAATTAGCTCTCTTTTTGCTTTGGCCTCTTTCAGAACATCTTCATTACCCTTCTTAGCTGTCCATGGTAATCTCAACATTCTTCTGTAAAACCACATTTCTACAGACTCCAGAGATAAATTAAGTTGCGCTATAGTTCCTCTAATTATTGTCATAAATTAACATAATTATAATCATATCATATCTTATGTATTTACATTATAAGTCACGAAATAAAAAAAACAAACTTGGTCTCTGTTAAATTCTTTTACTTTAATTAAAGTTGTTTTTTCCTTCTGTACATAAAGACACAGCGCTGTGATTCTTTCAATAGGCTCTTCATACATTTTTCTCCCCATGGCCACTACTTCTACTGTTTCAATACAAAGATAGAACATCATCTGATTTGTCGTTCTTTAGTTGCCATGGAGACGGGGAGCTAATTTTAGAAATGGCCTACCTAGGTGTCATATACATTGCACGGTTGTAGTAGGTTTCACCTTCAAAAACATTGAAGCCCATTAGTAACGTGTTGAGTTATTTGAACTATATCACGGCTATACTAGGGAATACGGTGACTGGTTGTACACTGACATTTAACTCATTGAGCTGGAATGTGATTGTCTTATGTATGCTGGGGGGGGGGGGGGGGGGGGGGGGGGGGGGGGGGAGAGAGAGAAAGTTCGAGCAGTCGTGGCCTCCGCCGCTGATGTCCAGGGATGTAGACAAACATGACTCTGCATATCGTAGACTCCTGTAATGACTCGACCCACTGCCTGCGAACAGAGCCCGCCTCCACTTTTCTTATGACGCTTATCATGTGTAGTCTTGTGACTCCCACCAGATGAATGTCCTGGTCACTGCCATCACCTCCATCGTCATAACGTACGCTAAAGGTAAAGTACGAGACTTGAACCGCCGTCCTTAGCACGCGAGTTTACACCCATATGTGCTCGGATGCCTGTCCAGAAATGTTCGGAGATTTCTGTATAGTGTCGCTTCAAGCATCAAAGCTCATGATGAAGGTGACATTATTCACCTTCCCAGGGTAATACCCTAGTACCCATTTCTGCCAACGGCTAGGTCGACCGTGAAGGTATTTCTATTCCAACCACGAGTACAATTCACACTGTTCCCAGCGGGATCGAACACGGGTTGTCCGAACGTCGGTAGTCCAGTCGGGTGGTTTTTCCAACTAGGCTACCGAGGCCCCCAACGTACGTTGTCTTCTTTGGATGTCTTAGTATTTTAGTAAAAGTTTCAGTTTCAAAAAAAGTTTCATCTTGCACCATCTGCACTTTTCACCTCTTTATGTTTCAAGCGCTGTGGATGTCCCTTTCCCTACATCTATATATGTGCTTATTAAATCACTGTTTTATTTGGACAAATCAAACGAGAAATTATTGTTTTATAAATTGTAAGCGGACAACGCCATTCTTTGGGTCTTGCAACTGTCGACATGGGGGATCTCCCCACATTCAATGACTTGTCAATAAAATGGCGTCTCCATCACGGCTTGGGCGGGGACGATTTACTGTTTAAAAAAATGGAGTATGAGTTGGAATGATTTGGGGGAAGTAAAATATAAGCGCTCCCATTCCCCGGACCAATATCGTGACTGTTATTGTCACTGACTGTTAGGGAGATAACGAGACAGAACGCATAATGTGGTTTTCTGACAAAACCTTTTATTTGTAACCGGCTTCATTGTTCGTCTGCCTGATAACATTTCCCATGGGAGCCACAATTTCACAAATGTTGACTGATACAAACTTGAGCCAAAACACAATAAATGAATTAGCGTTGACAAGACTTTTAATAAACTTGGAGTTCATTGATGAAACAAATTGTTCAGTTTGAGACTAAATGTCCAGAAACAAGAGAAAACAAGGCAACAATTTAAACACCAATGTTCATTGTTGAGACAAGAAACAAATTAACTGTTTATTCTATCAAGTATGTCATCACTGTTAGCTGGGAGTGTGAGAAGTTCTGATATGATGGAGGTTATATGATGTGATGGAGGCTATGTGAAGTGATGGAGGCTAAGTGATGTGATGGAGGCTATGTGAAGTGATGGAGGGTATGTGAAGTGATGGAGGGTATGTGATGTGATGGAGGGTATGTGATGTGATGGAGGGTATGTGAAGTGATGGAGGCTATGTGAAGTGATGGAGGGTATGTGAAGTGATGGAGGGTATGTGATGTGATGGAGGGTATGTGATGTGATGGAGGGTATGTGATGTGATGGAGGCTATGTGATGTGATGGAGGCTATGTGATGTGATGGGAGGCTATGTGATGTGATGGGGGAGGCTATGTGATGTGATGGAGGCTATGTGAAGTGATGGAGGGTATGTGAAGTGATGGAGGGTATGTGATGTGATGGAGGTTATGTGATGTGATGGAGGCTATGTGATGTGATGGAGGCTATGTGATGTGATGGAGGGCATGTGAAGTGATGGAGGGCATGTGAAGTGATGGAGGGCATGTGATGTGATGGAGGGCATGTGATGTGATGTGATGGAGGGCATGTGATGTGATGGAGGGTATGTGAAGTGATGGAGGCTATGTGAAGTGATGGAGGCTATGTGATGTGATGGAGGGTATGTGAAGTGATGGAGGGTATGTGAAGTGATGGAGGCTATGTGATGTGATGGAGGCTATGTGATGTGATGGAGGCTATGTAATGTGATGGAGGCTATGTGATGTGATGGAGGCTATGTGAAGTGATGGAGGCTCTGTGATGTGATGGAATCTATGTGATGTGATGGAGGCTATGTGATGTGATGGAGGGTATGTGAAGTGATGGAGGCTATGTGATGTGATGGAGGCTATGTGAAGTGATGGAGGCTATTTGATGTGATGGAGGCTGTGTGATGTGATGGAGGCTATGTGAAGTGATGGAGGCTATGCGATGTGATAGAGGGTATGTGAAGTGATGGAGGGTATGTGGAGTGATGGAGGCTATGTGACATGATGGAGGCTATGTGATGTGATGGAGGCTATGTGATGTGATGGAGGGTATGTGAAGTGATGGAGGCTATGTGATGTGATGTGATGGAGGGTATGTGAAGTGATGGAGGGTATGTGAAGTGATGGAGGCTATGTGAAGTGATGGAGGGTAAGTGAAGTGATGGAGGGTATGTGATGTGATGGAGGGTATGTGAAGTGATGGAGGCTATGTGATGTGATGGAGGCTATGTGAAAATATGGAGGGTATGTGATGTGATGGAGGGTATGTGAAGTGATGGAGGGTATGTGAAGTGATGGAGGCTATGTGAAGTGATGGAGGCTATGTGAAGTGATGGAGGGTATGTGAAGTGATGGTGGCTATGTGAAGTGATGGAGGGCATGTGATGTGATGGAGGGTATGTGAAGTGATGGAGGGTATGTGAAGTGATGGAGGGTATGTGATGTGATGGAGGGTATGTGAAGTGATGGAGGGTATGTGAAGTGATGGAGGGTATTTGATGTGATGGAGGCTATGTGATGTGATGGAGGCTATGTGATGTGATGGAGGGTATGTGATGTGATGGAGGCTATGTGATGTGATGGAGGCTGTTTGAAGTGATGGGATGGAGGCTGTGTGAAGTGATGGAGGCTATGTGAAGTGATGGAGGCTGTGTGAAGTGATGGAGGATGTGTGAAGTGATGGAGGCTGTGTGAAGTGATGGAGGCTGTGTGAAGTGATGGAGGCTATGCGATGTGATAGAGGGTATGTGAAGTGATGGAGGGTATGTGGAGTGATGGAGGCTATGTGACGTGATGGAGGCTATGTGATGTGATGGAGGCTATGTGAAGTGATGGAGGCTGTGTGAAGTGATGGTGGGCATGTGAAGTGATGGTGGGCATGTGAAGTGATGGAGGGCGTGTGAAGTGATGGAGGGCGTGTGAAGTGATGTAGGGCATGTGAAGTGATGGAGGGCATGTGAAGTAATGGAGGGTATGTGAAGTGATGGGGGTATGTGAAGTGATGGGGGTATGTGAAGTGATGGAGGGCATGTGAAGTAATGGAGGGTATGTGAAGTGATGGGGGTATGTGAAGTGATGGGGGTATGTGAAGTAATGGAGGGTATGTGAAGTAATGGAGGGTATGTGAAGTGATGGAGAACATGTGATAGTATATTACAGAGTGATACATGAGATATTATCACCAAGAATGTTGAAATGTATGAGAAAAGATATCTCTCAAAATGCTGGAATATATAAAAAAAACAATTGCTCAAAGTGCTGGAAATTATGAGCTCTTAGAATACTGGAAAGTTGAGAAATAATCTCCCAGAGTATTGGAAAGTATGAGAAGTTATCTCATAGAATGTATGATATGTCCTTTCGAGCCATTATCGGCAAATAGGGCAATAATTCTAGACTTTCATGTCCAAAGATTGTCAGACTTATAGAATGTTGGGAAGTAAAGATATCTCAGGGTGTCTTCTGGGGAGCAATAATGCATGAAGGACATTATGATCTCTACTATGAGAATGGAATATCATAAATGTACATTGGGGGGTGCCTGGTGACCAGAAACAAGTGTGTGATAGCTCAGACTATACATCAGAATATGTGAACATCTCATTGAGATATAAAATAGTGAAGTATATCACCACACTCAAATGATGTGATCAGGTTATCTGGACCTGGTGACCTGATTGGTTGTACCAGTCACTGGTGGATGAAAGTAGGGCCCAACATTATTAGTGAATAGTACAGAGGCTACTCACATTTTTATGTAAACTACAGTAACTTTTGGTCAGCAAATGTGTTGAACAAACAATTCTAAAAATTAATAGTTTATTGCTACAACATTATCAGGTAGAATCAACTATTTAAAAAAATATAAATAAAATAAAGGCTGCTAACTGAGGAAATGATGGTGGTGGATAACAACAGTACCTGGCCACCATGCTATTACTACAGCAATAATTAACTTTAACAACACAAACAAACCATAACATGATTGGTGTAACAGCTATAATGACAGGCTGTAGTAGTCAGGTGTGAGAGAGCTTGTCCTTGTGAGTCACTCACTCTTGTGTAGATGTATAGGCCTGGGAATTGTTCTGATCACACAAACCAAACATAGATATGGTCACCAACAACAATCATGGTGCAATAATTCATGAAAGGACAGCAGTTAAGAGCAAACAAACAAGCCTTTTATTGAGACAACATTTTCACCACACAAACCACAAGCCAAGTGACACACAATATTCATTATCATCAAGTGACCTATGTCTCTTTTGGCACTAAGTTCTCTCTCTTACCCACACCTACCTCTACCCCACACAAGAACATATACACATGTAAAAGAAAAGTATTGCTACACACATGAGAATGTTATGTAATATGGTTGGTTGGTTATGTTCGCCCGATGACTAAAGTATTCTAGAGTACCGTGGTAGACTAGAATATTCTTTATCATCATCCGCCCTTACAAGGACGTAGTGGACGTGTCTGCGTTGTGTTGTCGTTTACAGTATAACTGTTATATTTGCACCTTTCGGCCCAACACATCCAACTTCAGCACAACATTTTTGAGTACCGGGTTGCCTTTCCTCTTCGATCCCTGCACGCTTGGCCAGACTAGACAGGTTAGTCTGTTACTGGAGGCACCACAGAGAGGTGGAGCAGGGTCTGGATGGTTCTGGTTCACCAATCCTGGTGCAAGCCATCAACTGTGGGTCGCTGAAAACTTCCAGCTCTGGTGCTGGAAGGCGCGCCTTCGATTCCATGTAATATGATTATATATATACATGTAATACAAATATAAAACAAAAATATCCTAAAAAGACCACTGAAAACATAAAACAACAAATGTGAAATATGGCACAGTAAAAGGCTGTTTGATTACAGAAAGCTAGAACAATGATATATGATATGGCTCTCCCTACTAGTCTACATTGGGCAGATTTGGTGGACAAAATGATGAGCCATGACACACGTACACACACAACTCATCAACATTACCAGAAATCTCATATCCTGGCTGCAATATCTCATGCCACAAGTCACGTTTGTGGAGATATACATTTACATCATTTACCAATCAAATGCTAACACTAAATCCTGGAAACAAATACATGGGAGACAACCATTTTGAACTGTGCTCAAAGAGAAAACTATGATCGCTTATGTTACAAATGTTTGGATATTAAATGTGCAACAATTGCGGCCATTAAATTCTGTTTCCACAAAGAGAGGAGCTGCAATAGGCGAGCAATGAATCTCCAAGCTAAAATGAAAGTTACAATGCACTTCTCTTCTGTTCATCCATTGACACATCTATACTATTTTGATTTACTGCTCACTGACAAGGCATCTTTATATATATACTTTGTCTTGTCTGATCTCTGAGCTTCTTTGTGTGCCTTACGGGACCAGACATGATGAGTCTTTCACAATCTATCTCAATCTTTTCTGCTTGTGTGCCAACATCTGGGTTTAGTTGTTCACAATCTATCTCAATCTTTTCTTCTTGTGTGCCAACATCTGGGTTTAGTTGTTCACTATCTATCTCAATCTTTTCTTCTTGTGTGCCAACATCTGGGTTTAGTTGTTCACAATCTATCTCAATTTTTTCTTCTTGTGTGCCAACATCTGGGTTTAGTTGTTCACAATCTATCTCAATCTTTTCTTCTTGTGTGTCAACATCTGGGTTTAGTTGTTCACAATCTATCTCAATCTTTTCTTCTTGTGTGCCAACATCTGGGTTTAGTTGTTCACAACCTATCTCAATCTTTTCTTCTTGTGTGCCAACATCTGGGTTTAGTTGTTCACAATCTATCTCAATCTTTTCTTCTTGTGTGCCAACATCTGGGTTTAGTTGTTCACAATCTATCTCAATCTTTTCTTCTTGTGTGCCAACATCTGGGTTTAGTTGTTCACAATCTATCTCAATCTTTTCTTCTTGTGTGCCAACATCTGGGTTTAGTTGTTCACAATCTATCTCAATCTTTTCTTCTTGTGTGCCAACATCTGGGTTTAGTTGTTCACAACCTATCTCAATCTTTTCTTCTTGTGTGCCAACATCTGGGTTTAGTTGTTCACAATCTATCTCAATCTTTTCTTCTTGTGTGCCAACATCTGGGTTTAGTTGTTCACAATCTATCTTAATCTTTTCTTCTTGTGTGCCAACATCTGGGTTTAGTTGTTCACAATCTATCTCAATCTTTTCTTCTTGTGTGCCAACATCTGGGTTTAGTTGTTCACAATCTATCTCAATCTTTTCTTCTTGTGTGCCAACATCTGGGTTTAGTTGTTCACAACCTATCTCAATCTTTTCTTCTTGTGTGCCAACATCTGGGTTTAGTTGTTCACAATCTATCTTAATCTTTTCTTCTTGTGTGCCAACATCTGGGTTTAGTTGTTCACAACCTATCTCAATCTTTTCTTCTTGTGTGCCAACATCTGGGTTTAGTTGTTCACAATCTATCTCAATCTTTTCTTCTTGGGTGCCAACATCTGGGTTTAGTTGTTCACAACCTATCTCAATCTTTTCTTCTTGTGTGCCAACATCTGGGTTTAGTTGTTCACAATCTATCTTAATCTTTTCTTCTTGTGTGCCAACATCTGGGTTTAGTTGTTCACAACCTATCTCAATCTTTTCTTCTTGTGTGCCAACATCTGGGTTTAGTTGTTCACAACCTATCTCAATCTTTTCTTCTTGTGTGCCAACATCTGGGTTTAGTTGTTCACAACCTATCTCAATCTTTTCTTCTTGTGTGCCAACATCTGGGTTTAGTTGTTCACAATCTATCTTAATCTTTTCTTCTTGTGTGCCAACATCTGGGTTTAGTTGTTCACAACCTATCTCAATCTTTTCTTCTTGTGTGCCAACATCTGGGTTTAGTTGTTCACAACCTATCTCAATCTTTTCTTCTTGTGTGCCAACATCTGGGTTTAGTTGTTCACAACCTATCTTAATCTTTTCTTCTTGTGTGCCAACATCTGGGTTTAGTTGTTCACAATCTATCTTAATCTTTTCTTCTTGTGTGCCAACATCTGGGTTTAGTTGTTCACAATCTATCTTAATCTTTTCTTCTTGTGTGCCAACATCTGGGTTTAGTTGTTCACAATCTATCTCAATCTTTTCTTCTTGTGTGCCAACATCTGGGTTTAGTTGTTCACAATCTATCTCAATTTTTTCTTCTTGTGTGCCAACATCTGGGTTTAGTTGTTCACAATCTATCTCAATCTTTTCTTCTTGTGTGTCAACATCTGGGTTTAGTTGTTCACAATCTATCTCAATCTTTTCTTCTTGTGTGCCAACATCTGGGTTTAGTTGTTCACAACCTATCTCAATCTTTTCTTCTTGTGTGCCAACATCTGGGTTTAGTTGTTCACAATCTATCTCAATCTTTTCTTCTTGTGTGCCAACATCTGGGTTTAGTTGTTCACAATCTATCTCAATCTTTTCTTCTTGTGTGCCAACATCTGGGTTTAGTTGTTCACAATCTATCTCAATCTTTTCTTCTTGTGTGCCAACATCTGGGTTTAGTTGTTCACAATCTATCTCAATCTTTTCTTCTTGTGTGCCAACATCTGGGTTTAGTTGTTCACAACCTATCTCAATCTTTTCTTCTTGTGTGCCAACATCTGGGTTTAGTTGTTCACAATCTATCTCAATCTTTTCTTCTTGTGTGCCAACATCTGGGTTTAGTTGTTCACAATCTATCTTAATCTTTTCTTCTTGTGTGCCAACATCTGGGTTTAGTTGTTCACAATCTATCTCAATCTTTTCTTCTTGTGTGCCAACATCTGGGTTTAGTTGTTCACAATCTATCTCAATCTTTTCTTCTTGTGTGCCAACATCTGGGTTTAGTTGTTCACAACCTATCTCAATCTTTTCTTCTTGTGTGCCAACATCTGGGTTTAGTTGTTCACAATCTATCTTAATCTTTTCTTCTTGTGTGCCAACATCTGGGTTTAGTTGTTCACAACCTATCTCAATCTTTTCTTCTTGTGTGCCAACATCTGGGTTTAGTTGTTCACAATCTATCTCAATCTTTTCTTCTTGGGTGCCAACATCTGGGTTTAGTTGTTCACAACCTATCTCAATCTTTTCTTCTTGTGTGCCAACATCTGGGTTTAGTTGTTCACAACCTATCTCAATCTTTTCTTCTTGTGTGCCAACATCTGGGTTTAGTTGTTCACAATCTATCTCAATCTTTTCTTCTTGTGTGCCAACATCTGGGTTTAGTTGTTCACAATCTATCTCAATCTTTTCTTCTTGTGTGCCAACATCTGGGTTTAGTTGTTCACAATCTATCTCAATCTTTTCTTCTTGTGTGCCAACATCTGGGTTTAGTTGTTCACAATCTATCTCAATCTTTTCTTCTTGTGTGCCAACATCTGGGTTTAGTTGTTCACAACCTATCTCAATCTTTTCTTCTTGTGTGCCAACATCTGGGTTTAGTTGTTCACAATCTATCTCAATCTTTTCTTCTTGTGTGCCAACATCTGGGTTTAGTTGTTCACAATCTATCTTAATCTTTTCTTCTTGTGTGCCAACATCTGGGTTTAGTTGTTCACAATCTATCTCAATCTTTTCTTCTTGTGTGCCAACATCTGGGTTAGTTGTTCACAATCTATCTCAATCTTTTCTTCTTGTGTGCCAACATCTGGGTTTAGTTGTTCACAACCTATCTCAATCTTTTCTTCTTGTGTGCCAACATCTGGGTTTAGTTGTTCACAATCTATCTTAATCTTTTCTTCTTGTGTGCCAACATCTGGGTTTAGTTGTTCACAACCTATCTCAATCTTTTCTTCTTGTGTGCCAACATCTGGGTTTAGTTGTTCACAATCTATCTCAATCTTTTCTTCTTGGGTGCCAACATCTGGGTTTAGTTGTTCACAACCTATCTCAATCTTTTCTTCTTGTGTGCCAACATCTGGGTTTAGTTGTTCACAATCTATCTTAATCTTTTCTTCTTGTGTGCCAACATCTGGGTTTAGTTGTTCACAACCTATCTCAATCTTTTCTTCTGTGTGCCAACATCTGGGTTTAGTTGTTCACAACCTATCTCAATCTTTTCTTCTTGTGTGCCAACATCTGGGTTTAGTTGTTCACAACCTATCTCAATCTTTTCTTCTTGTGTGCCAACATCTGGGTTTAGTTGTTCACAATCTATCTTAATCTTTTCTTCTTGTGTGCCAACATCTGGGTTTAGTTGTTCACAACCTATCTCAATCTTTCTTCTTGTGTGCCAACATCTGGGTTTAGTTGTTCACAACCTATCTCAATCTTTTCTTCTTGTGTGCCAACATCTGGGTTTAGTTGTTCACAACCTATCTTAATCTTTTCTTCTTGTGTGCCAACATCTGGGTTTAGTTGTTCACAATCTATCTTAATCTTTTCTTCTTGTGTGCCAACATCTGGGTTTAGTTGTTCACAATCTATCTTAATCTTTTCTTCTTGTGTGCCAACATCTGGGTTTAGTTGTTCACAATCTATCTCAATCTTTTCTTCTTGTGTGCCAACATCTGGGTTTAGTTGTTCACAATCTATCTCAATTTTTTCTTCTTGTGTGCCAACATCTGGTTTAGTTGTTCACAATCTATCTCAATCTTTTCTTCTTGTGTGTCAACATCTGGGTTTAGTTGTTCACAATCTATCTCAATCTTTTCTTCTTGTGTGCCAACATCTGGGTTTAGTTGTTCACAACCTATCTCAATCTTTTCTTCTTGTGTGCCAACATCTGGGTTTAGTTGTTCACAATCTATCTCAATCTTTTCTTCTTGTGTGCCAACATCTGGGTTTAGTTGTTCACAATCTATCTCAATCTTTTCTTCTTGTGTGCCAACATCTGGGTTTAGTTGTTCACAATCTATCTCAATCTTTTCTTCTTGTGTGCCAACATCTGGGTTTAGTTGTTCACAATCTATCTCAATCTTTTCTTCTTGTGTGCCAACATCTGGGTTTAGTTGTTCACAACCTATCTCAATCTTTTCTTCTTGTGTGCCAACATCTGGGTTTAGTTGTTCACAATCTATCTCAATCTTTTCTTCTTGTGTGCCAACATCTGGGTTTAGTTGTTCACAATCTATCTTAATCTTTTCTTCTTGTGTGCCAACATCTGGGTTTAGTTGTTCACAATCTATCTCAATCTTTTCTTCTTGTGTGCCAACATCTGGGTTTAGTTGTTCACAATCTATCTCAATCTTTTCTTCTTGTGTGCCAACATCTGGGTTTAGTTGTTCACAACCTATCTCAATCTTTTCTTCTTGTGTGCCAACATCTGGGTTTAGTTGTTCACAATCTATCTTAATCTTTTCTTCTTGTGTGCCAACATCTGGGTTTAGTTGTTCACAACCTATCTCAATCTTTTCTTCTTGTGTGCCAACATCTGGGTTTAGTTGTTCACAATCTATCTCAATCTTTTCTTCTTGGGTGCCAACATCTGGGTTTAGTTGTTCACAACCTATCTCAATCTTTTCTTCTTGTGTGCCAACATCTGGGTTTAGTTGTTCACAATCTATCTTAATCTTTTCTTCTTGTGTGCCAACATCTGGGTTTAGTTGTTCACAACCTATCTCAATCTTTTCTTCTTGTGTGCCAACATCTGGGTTTAGTTGTTCACAACCTATCTCAATCTTTTCTTCTTGTGTGCCAACATCTGGGTTTAGTTGTTCACAACCTATCTCAATCTTTTCTTCTTGTGTGCCAACATCTGGGTTTAGTTGTTCACAATCTATCTTAATCTTTTCTTCTTGTGTGCCAACATCTGGGTTTAGTTGTTCACAACCTATCTCAATCTTTTCTTCTTGTGTGCCAACATCTGGGTTTAGTTGTTCACAACCTATCTCAATCTTTTCTTCTTGTGTGCCAACATCTGGGTTTAGTTGTTCACAACCTATCTTAATCTTTCTTCTTGTGTGCCAACATCTGGGTTTAGTTGTTCACAATCTATCTTAATCTTTTCTTCTTGTGTGCCAACATCTGGGTTTAGTTGTTCACAATCTATCTTAATCTTTTCTTCTTGTGTGCCAACATCTGGGTTTAGTTGTTCACAATCTATCTTAATCTTTTCTTCTTGTGTGCCAACATCTGGGTTTAGTTGTTCACAACCTATCTCAATCTTTTCTTCTTGTGTGCCAACATCTGGGTTTAGTTGTTCACAACCTATCTTAATCTTTTCTTCTTGTGTGCCAACATCTGGGTTTAGTTGTTCACAATCTATCTTAATCTTTTCTTCTTGTGTGCCAACATCTGGGTTTAGTTGTTCACAATCTATCTTAATCTTTTCTTCTTGTGTGCCAACATCTGGGTTTAGTTGTTCACAATCTATCTCAATCTTTTCTTCTTGTGTGCCAACATCTGGGTTTAGTTGTTCACAATCTATCTCAATCTTTTCTTCTTGTGTGCCAACATCTGGGTTTAGTTGTTCACAATCTATCTCAATCTTTTCTTCTTGTGTGCCAACATCTGGGTTTAGTTGTTCACAACCTATCTCAATCTTTTCTTCTTGTGTGCCAACATCTGGGTTTAGTTGTTCACAATCTATCTCAATCTTTTCTTCTTGTGTGCCAACATCTGGGTTTTAGTTGTTCACAATCTATCTCAATCTTTTCTTCTTGTGTGCCAACATCTGGGTTTAGTTGTTCACAATCTATCTCAATCTTTTCTTCTTGTGTGCCAACATCTGGGTTTAGTTGTTCACAATCTATCTTAATCTTTTCTTCTTGTGTGCCAACATCTGGGTTTAGTTGTTCACAATCTATCTCAATCTTTTCTTCTTGTGTGCCAACATCTGGGTTTAGTTGTTCACAATCTATCTTAATCTTTTCTTCTTGTGTGCCAACATCTGGGTTAGTTGTTCACAATCTATCTCAATCTTTTCTTCTTGTGTGCCAACATCTGGGTTTAGTTGTTTACAGTCTATCTCAATCTTTTCTTCTTGTGTGCCAACATCTGGGTTTAGTTGTTCACAATCTATCTCAATCTTTTCTTCTTGTGTGCCAACATCTGGGTTTAGTTGTTCACAATCTATCTTAATCTTTTCTTCTTGTGTGCCAACATCTGGGTTTAGTTGTTCACAATCTATCTCAATCTTTTCTTCTTGTGTGCCAACATCTGGGTTTAGTTGTTCACAATCTATCTCAATCTTTTCTTCTTGTGTGCCAACATCTGGGTTTAGAAGTTCACAATCTATCTCAATCTTTTCTTCTTGTGTGCCAACATCTGGGTTTAGTTGTTCACAATCTATCTCAATCTTTCTTGTTGTGTACCAACACTTGTGTTTGTTTGAATGTTTTACCCTACCCAGTCTTCGATATCATAAATCCACTTTCTGCTTTCAATGTGTTCCACATTCAACTGCTCCATGCAAGATAGTCCTGGCTAGACTGTTAGTCAGAGCAACATGTCAACATTCCATTTTTTTTTACCATTGTTCATTATGAGAAAATTATGTTGCTGAGTTGTTAACAATTTTTTAAGTTTTTTTTCACAAAATGTGGTCTCGGCAGAAAATCTTACAGTAGCATACAATGGATTTTTGAATGTCGTAAGAGGCGACTAAGGAGGTTGATCGATGGCTTGACAAGCTGTCATTGTAAAAAGTATTGTTATGGAAACAGCGCTATATATTTTAGAGCAGTGATCTCTGCAATATGTGCCACTTTGGCACGCAAGGTTTCTGTTTCTGAGATTGTGGTTCTGCCCTATGTGCCGTCTTCGGCTCAAAAGGACAATATATAGATAGCATACAATGGTGTGTATTTTCCATGTTCCTTTCTAATAAATATGTAACTGGGTAACCTGTATTGTATAGCTCCCATAACAGGAAGATGACAAAGCTCTTCCACCTATATACATACACTTCTTGAGGAAACTAAGAGGACAGGATTGAGAGATAAGGTAAGAATCATAGTAAATGCTTACATGCCCCAACAAACACTGAGGCATGCAAATCACAGCTAAGAAGAGTTGGCCATGTGCTGTGTATGTTAGGTCCAGACTCTACCAAAGATAGTTTTATGATCTTCTTCTTTCCTTCCTCATTTTCCTTTCTTAGTTGAAAGGAGATATAATTTATGGTCTATTGTTCTTCTGTTGGCCTCTGATGCTTTTATGTTTTCAAGTATTTCTAATATTTTATGATAAACTGCAAAAAAGGGTAGGTGTTAGCAATGTGAAAGAAAAGATACCAGATTTGTAGCAAAGCACAACCTAATGATTATTATTGGTATTTTAATTGTTTTGTTCATTTTATAAATATAACCTACATATGATTCTTCTGTTTTATTCTTGTTTACTAGAAAACAAGTTATTTCTGAAATTTTCATACAACACCAGTAAGTGTCAAATTAGTTTATATTTAAATATTTGTTTCCATAAGCAATCATTTAATAAAATATTGAAACAAACAAATGAAGTAACTAGAAAATGTATATATTTGTGTGATATTACGTTTATATCACTCTCACAAAATATTAATATCAAAGTAGACTCAGAGAATCTGCAAAGTTTTCTAGAATTATGGCTGCAATGGGGGCAGTCATAGATGAAGACAAGCAGTTGTGCAGCATATCGATGATACTACAACTGGGAGGCAGCAGCAGAGCTAGTAATGGGACAAATGTGAGCTATAAAGTTAAGCAAGTCTGATCATAGTAGATATCACAGCAAGTCTAGTACATTAACATCGTACTTAACTCTTTCCATACGTTTCGCCGCACTGTGCGCCATGCTGATTTCGGCAGCGTACGTTTCGCCGCATAGTCCACCACGCTCAATTTGATTAGTGTGAACGCTATCAAACATATTCTTTTTACAGGTCTGTATCATCTTGATATTGATGAAATCTAATACCATGTTCAATTATCTAAAAATTCATATATAATATGTTATATGTTAGATAAATATAAATATATAAATTGATTCTTAAAATCACGAACAATTTTGTCTCTGAAATCTCTTCCGCTGCGTCGATAAAAAACTTCTGTACGGAAAGAGTTAACTCATCAGCACATACTATGCCCTCACTGTAGCTGACACTTCTAAGTTTAGATTACTCTTCATAAGCAACTCTAAAAGGAGAAAGGTGACAGCATGGTCTTTAATGACATAAACTGATGAACAACAACAACATGCAGGGAGAAAGTCAGAAGTTATTATCACTATAGAGGATTACTCACATCGGGGTGATAGAGGATGTTTTGCTGCATACACTTGACGGTGTGATGTTGGAGCCTCCAACTGTACCTGACAGATCAGAACAAAACACAATGCACACATCACATAACAAGATGTTCTATCTCACTTAACTCAAATGTCCAAATGTGGCACAGATCAGAACAAAACACAATGCACACATCACACAACAAGCAAGATGTTCTATCTCACTTAACTCAAATGTCCAAATGTGGCACAGATCAGAACAAAACACAATGCACACATCACACAGCAAGATGTTCTATCTCACTTAACTCAAATGTCCAAATGTGGCACAGATCAGAACAAAACGCAATGCCACACATCACACAACAAGATGTTCTATCTCACTTAACTCAAGCATGTAAATATGCATACACCAACAATCACTCTCTCAAATCCCTCTCTCTTTGTCTTTATTTTTCAGCTCAGGAACTCACACACAGCTAGACTCTATGTGTAGCACTTGATCTATCTATCGATCTATCTATTGTCCTTTTGAGCCGAAGACAGCACAAAGACAGAACCACAATCTCAAAAACAGAAACCTTGTGTGCCAAAATGGCACATATTGCAGAGATCACTGCTTCTAAAATCTATGGCTGTTTCCATAACAAAACTTTTTACAATGACAGCTTGTCAAGCCATCGATCAATCTCCTTAGTCGCCTCTTACGACATGCCTGGAAGGTCACTATGACTGAAATTACAAGGTATTATTTCATATCTGCCCTCTTAGACTTCATTAATTTGTATGATATTTATTTGTGCATCAATTATAACTGCACATGATGAGGATTGTTTGGATACTTTGCAAATAAAGACATAAACATGAAGCTAACAGAACTGAACAGCATAGAAAGAAAGCATTTTGATGTTAGGACTTGAGTGGAGCATTTAGCTTCAAAGTAATTTGTAGAAAATATGTCCCTATGAAAGCCAGTCAAAGTGTCAGTTGGCAATTCAAGTTCCTACAAGTACAGGCATCCCAAAAAAGGGTAAAGGGTTCATGATATCAACCTGGTATCACATATGGAAAGAGTGTTAATTATGTAGACCAGATATCTAAGAGTGTTAATTATGTAGACCAGATATCTAAGAGTGTTAATTATGTAGACCAGATATCTAAGGTTTAATTATGTAAACCAGATATCTAAGAGTGTTAATTATGTAGACCAGATATCTAAGAGTGTTAATTATGTAGACCAGATATCTAAGAGTGTTAATTATGTAAACCATATATCTAAGAGTGTTAATTATGTAGACCAGATATCTAAGGTTTAATTATGTAAACCAGATATCTAAGAGTGTTAATTATGTAAACCAGATATCTAAGAGTGTTAATTATGTAGACTTGATATCTAAGAGTGTTAATTATGTAGACCAGATATCTAAGAGTGTTAATTATGTAGACCAGATATCTAAGAGTGTTAATTATGTAAACCAGATATCTAAGAGTGTTAATTATGTAGACCAGATATCTAAGAGTGTTAATTATGTAAACCAGATATCTAAGAGTGTTAATTATGTAGACCAGATATCTAAGGTTTAATTATGTAAACCAGATATCTAAGAGTGTTAATTATGTAGACCAGATATCTAAGGTTTAATTATGTAAACCAGATATCTAAGAGTGTTAATTATTTAGACCAGATATCTAAGGTTTAATTATGTAAACCAGATATCTAAGAGTGTTAATTATGTAAACCAGATATCTAAGAGTGTTAATTATGTAAACCAGATATCTAACAGTGTTAATTATGTAGACCAGATATCTAAGAGTGTTAATTATGTAGACCAGATATCTAAGAGTGTTAATTATGTAAACCAGATATCTAAGAGTGTTAATTATGTAGACCAGATATCTAAGAGTGTTAATTATGTAGACCAGATATCTAAGTTTTAATTATGTAAACCAGATATCTAAGAGTGTTAATTATGTAAACCAGATATCTAAGAGTGTTAATTATGTAGACCAGATATCTAAGAGTGTTAATTATGTAGACCAGATATCTAAGGTTTAATTATGTAAACCAGATATCTAAGAGTGTTAATTATGTAGACCAGATATCTAAGAGTGTTAATTATGTAAACCAGATATCTAAGAGTGTTAATTATGTAGACCAGATATCTAAGAGTGTTAATTATGTAGACCAGATATCTAAGAGTGTTAATTATGTAAACCAGATATCTAAGAGTGTTAATTATGTAGACCAGATATCTAAGGTTTAATTATGTAAACCAGATATCTAAGAGTGTTAATTATGTAGACCAGATATCTAAGGTTTAATTATGTAAACCAGATATCTAAGAGTGTTAATTATGTAGACCAGATATCTAAGAGTGTTAATTATGCAGACCAGATATCTAAGGTTTAATTATGTAAACCAGATATCTAAGAGTGTTAATTATATAGACCAGATATCTAAGAGTGTTAATTATGTAGACCAGATATCTAAGAGTGTTAATTATGTAGACCAGATATCTAAGAGTGTTAATTATGTAAACCAGATATCTAAGAGTGTTAATTATGTAGACCAGATATCTAAGGTTTAATTATGTAAACCAGATATCTAAGAGTGTTAATTATGTAAACCAGATATCTAAGAGTGTTAATTATGTAGACCAGATATCTAAGAGTGTTAATTATGTAGACCAGATATCTAAGAGTGTTAATTATGTAGACCAGATATCTAAGGTTTAATTATGTAAACCAGATATCTAAGAGTGTTAATTATGTAGACCAGATATCTAAGAGTGTTAATTATGTAGACCAGATATCTAAGAGTGTTAATTATGTAGACCAGATATCTAAGTGTTAATTATGTAGACCAGATATCTAAGAGTGTTAATTATGTAGACCAGATATCTAAGGTTTAATTATGTAAACCAGATATCTAAGAGTGTTAATTATGTAGACCAGATATCTAAGAGTGTTAATTATGTAGACCAGATATCTAAGAGTGTTAATTATGTAAACCAGATATTTAAGAGTGTTAATTATGTAAACCAGATATCTAAGAGTATTAATTATGTAGACCAGATATCTAAGAGTGTTAATTATGTAAACCAGATATTTAAGAGTGTTAATTATGTAGACCAGATATCTCTCATAGACTAAATGCTAATGATTTTAACCAGATATCTCTCACTGAATTTATTTATATCAACTAGGTAGCCCTGATAGAATAAGCATTATTGTTATGAAGCTGGTAGTCCTGATAGAATGAGCATTATTGTTATGAAGCTGGTAGCCCTGATAGAATGAGCATTAATGTTATGAAGCTGGTAGCCCTGATAGAATGAGCATTAACGTTATGAAGCTGGTAGCCCTGATAGAATGAGCATTAATGTTATGAAGCTGGTAGCCCTGATAGAATGAGCATTAATGTTATGAAGCTGGTAGCCCTGATAGAATAAGCATTATTGTTATGAAGCTGGTAGTCCTGATAGAATGAGCATTAATGTTATGAAGCTGGTAGCCCTGATAGAATGAGCATTAACGTTATGAAGCTGGTAGCCCTGATAGAATGAGCATTAACGTTATGAAGCTGGTAGCCCTGATAGAATGAGCATTAATGTTATGAAGCTGGTAGCCCTGATAGAATGAGCATTAATGTTATGAAGCTGGTAGCCCTGATAGAATGAGCATTAATGTTATGAAGCTGGTAGCCCTGATAGAATGAGCATTAATGTTATGAAGCTGGTAGCCCTGATAGAATGAGCATTAATGTTATGAAGCTGGTAGCCCTGATAGAATGAGCATTAATGTTATGAAGCTGGTAGCCCTGATAGAATGAGCATTAATGTTATGAAGCTGGTAGCCCTGATAGAATGAGCATTAATGTTATGAAGCTGGTAGCCCTGATAGAATGAGCATTAATGTTATGAAGCTGGTAGCCCTGATAGAATAAGCATTATTGTTATGAAGCTGGTAGTCCTGATAGAATGAGCATTAATGTTATGAAGCTGGTAGCCCTGATAGAATGAGCATTAATGTTATGAAGCTGGTAGCCCTGATAGAATGAGCATTAATGTTATGAAGCTGGTAGCCCTGATAGAATGAGCATTAATGTTATGAAGCTGGTAGCCCTGATAGAATGAGCATTAATGTTATGAAGCTGGTAGCCCTGATAGAATGAGCATTAATGTTATGAAGCTGGTAGCCCTGATAGAATGAGCATTAATGTTATGAAGCTGGTAGCCCTGATAGAATGAGCATTAATGTTATGAAGCTGGTAGCCCTGATAGAATGAGCATTAATGTTATGAAGTTGGTAGCCCTGATAGAATGAGCATTAATGTTATGAAGCTGGTAGCCCTGATAGAATGAGCATTAATGTTATGAAGCTGGTAGCCCTGATAGAATGAGCATTAATGTTATGAAGCTGGTAGCCCTGATAGAATGAGCATTAATGTTATGAAGCTGGTAGCCCTGATAGAATGAGCATTAATGTTATGAAGCTGGTAGTCCTGATAGAATGAGCATTAATGTTATGAAGCTGGTAGCCTTGATAGGGGCCAGTGGTGGGGAGTGTGGAACACTCCAAGGTATGAAGACAGCTTCACAAGGGAGGAACACAACACAATACTGACGTTTCGGCCTGAGGCCTTTTTCAGAGTACAAGGATAATGAAAACAAACGGTGAAACACAATTATCTATAATTACATGATCAGAAGAAAGAATAGAAAAGAAAAAAGTAGGATGATGAAAAAATGAAAAAAGAAGAGAGCTAAGATAAGAATATAGAAAGAATAGGAGAATATATGTATATATAAAATATAAAATCACTTAGCTTAAACGACTGGTTAATCCGCCGGGAACCAAACGAAAGAATGACTACAGGAAGGACATCCTGAGGCGGGAGAATGGAAACGAGGGTATGCCTGACCAGTGTTCATACACCGGAAGAGAGAACTAGAACCCCAAACACAAGCTCATGTCATGCAAGGAAAAGGGGTGGGAGAAGGAGAGGATATATGGTAACAAGAAATAACGGAGCCTAACAAGAGGGAGGGGGGGGGGGGAGAGAGAGGAGAATGAGAAGAAGGGAGAAGGTACTGGTATGGAAGAGAGATGAAAAGGACTGAGAGAGTCCGGAATGGAGAATATGAGGAGAGGTGGTGAAAGAAAGAAGGAACGAAAGAAGAAGGGCCCAGCGAGGTAAAGAAGTAGGGAACGGAGAGACTGAGGAGGATACTAGGAATGTATATACAAAGAGGAGTATACACCAGAGGAGGACAGGTAAAAGATAGGATGAGAAGCGGAGGGGATACACAGAGAATAATACGATGGCAGGAGTGCCTAGAGAGGAAATGAAGTGGGGAAACGGAGAAAGCGATGAGGAGGAGAAGGATAAAAAGGTAATACGCAGAAAGGAAAAAGAAGGGGGGGGGGGGGGGGGGAGAAGATGGAAGGGTACAGAAGGATAGGGGTGAAGACAAGGAGCAGATGAGCATAAATGTGAGATAAGAAGAAGAGTAGGGGTGGGAGAAGGGTACAGAGGAAGAGGGGTCCTCAGAGGGACTGGGATACATTGATGCCGCGAGGGGTGAGGCAACCCCAACGAGCGATCAGACAGTGCTCAAGAGTGAGACGACTGTGGTGATCAGAAGAGCATGATACTAAGCCAGTGACCCAGATATCGGCTATACCATGATGGCCAACCGAGTTAAAGTGGGCAGCTACAGGAGTGCCAGCTTCTCGGGTGATGTTGTGTAAATGTTCTCGGCACCTATCGCCGATCCGACGACCAGATTGACCAATGTAGGTTAACTTGCATCTCTTGCAGATGATGGCATAAATGATATTACGTGATGTGCAAGTGAATCCCTCTCTGATCTCGAAAGGACCATTAGGAAAGAGGACAGTATCTGTCTGGAGAACATGGTCACAAGTTTTGCACACTCTGCGGTTGCAGCGAATAGTACCTCTATGGCTAGGGAGGGAAGCTGGAAGACGACCTCTGACAAGAAAGTCGCGGAGGTTACGGTCACGTCTAAAGGCCACCAGTGGTGGGTCGGGAAAGAGCAGACGAGTAGTAGGGTCAGATTGGAGAATAGGGAGGTAGAGATGGATCGTTCTAATCACAGCGTAGTGGTGAGGGTGATAGGTGAGGGCGAGTACTACTCTATCCAAGGGGGATGAGTAGAAGGGGTAAGAGCAGATTGACGAGAAATGTGGAGAGCAGATTGACAAGAAGTGTGGAGAGATTATTTGCCTGTTCCCTAGTCCTGTTAGAATGAGCATTAATGTTATGAAACTGGTAGCCCTGATAGAATGAGCATTAATGTTATGATGCTGGTAGTCCTGATAGAATGAGCGGTGACAATCAAGTAGTTATAATGGACTCGTTAATTATATTAACTTTGAAATCCTGACTCTTATCCTCCTATTCTCACATGAAGACAAAAGACAAAGATAAGTCAGAGAGCCACCACTACAACTGATGATTCCACAGAAGAACTGTTGTGGCCAACTACAGCTGACTCTATAGGCCAAGCATAATAAACAGCTCACAGATAGACATCATCTTTTTCTCCTTCTTTCCAATGATTGCTACTTTTTGTGGTCTGTCCTTTTATGGATGTTAAGTGGGCATAGTTGTGCTTTGTTGACTGTCTTTCAGCCCAACTCAGTATGACATGTTTGGGTACAGAGTTGACTGTCTCCTTGACTGCTACTCACTTGGCTAGACTGGTTTGTTACTGGAGTCACCAGGGGAGGTAGATTAGGATTTTGATCACTGGTTGGTTGCTAATCTGTAAATAGTCGGTTATAAGGGACTGTCCACATGAAGCCCTGTGTTGTCTGATCTGACATCTTTAAGTCTTCTACTCTCTCATTTGACATATTAGCCTTATAAATATGAATGTAGCAACTTACCAAAATGTCCATCAGAAGGAGGCGTCCTCACCAACAATCGGCCTGGCTGAGTGAGGATGTTTGATGTTCCTCTAAGCTAGAAATGACAACCATAACAACAATGTTAGTTGGTCTCTCAGAGACCACCATCTGCAAAAGCTACTGGAGTGTCAATTTTTAAAATAATGTAACATAATGAAAACATTCATTTTGTCAAAATCATACATCTTCTGCCCAACATAATTCTCCACAGTTACAGGACAAGAATTTCTTATTGCAGAATCTCTCATCTCTGACTTACTTAATGATATCTGGACACACAGAGTACATACTTGAAGATTTTGAAAGTAAAGTGGATATATATTTTTTAATGGGGAGAATTGGGTGGAGGAAAAGAAGACAAAAACAAGGAAGTTTTGAATCAGCTGAAAAGTAAAAAAAAAAAGATCTACTTAACACAATTAGAAAAAGACAACAGAAAATTTTTGGATATATGAGTAGACATTACACTTTTCTAAAAGTCATATTGGAAGGGAAGGTACAAGGTAGACGAGGCAGAGGCAGATTAAAACTAAAATTGATTATTAACAGCAAAAGATGGATAGGTGAACCTATGACAACATGCACCATCAAGACATGATGTGGAGACGTCACCCAATGAACTAAGAGTACATACATAGTGTAGGAGAGTTGTTATGTTAGTAAACCTCTAGAAAAGATTACAAAAAATGGTTGGAGTGTAGAAGTGCTGATGTCATGACAGAAGTTAACCTTTGACACTTAGAAGGGCTGAAGTCATGAAAGAAGCTAACATTTGACACTTGGAAGGGCTAAAGAAGCTAACATTTGACACTTGGAAGGGCTGAAGTTGTGAGAGAAGCTAACATTTGACACTTGGAAGGCTGAAGTCGTGAGAGAAGCTATCATTTGACATTTAGAAGGGCTGAAGTCGTGAGAGAAGCTAACATTTGACACTTGGAAGGGCTGAAGTCGTGAGAGAAGCTAACATTTGACACTTGGAAGGCTGAAGTTGTGAGAGAAGCTATCATTTGACACTTGGAAGGCTGAAGTTGTGAGAGAAGCTAACATTTGACACTTGGAAGGCTGAAGTTGTGAGAGAAGCTAACATTTGACACTTGGAAGGCTGAAGTTGTGAGAGAAGCTATCATTTGACATTTAGAAGGGCTGAAGTCGTGAGAGAAGCTAACATTTGACACTTGGAAGGGCTGAAGTCAAGGTAGAAGCTAACCTCTAACACCTATGTAAACAAAGAAAGACTTTACTTACATTTCTTGGCTGAGCAGCAGACCCACAGCTCCTGTAATTAGAGAATGATGAGCAATGATTATGTGACATATAATACATATATGAGAGTATGTATATATGAGGGAGCCGCGATAGCTCAGTGGTTAGTGAACTGGACTACAAAGGACAAGGGGTAGGGTTCGATCCCAACCGACGGCTTCCGGGTTCAACCAGCCTTAAATGGGTACCGGATTTTTTTCTGGGAAAGTAAAGCGGCATGGGCGTAATACCGACCACATTACCCCAAAAATCATGTGCTGAAGGTCTGTAAAATCACTAACACTATATTCCCTATACGCCGCCACTTGGCATGACGGGGGTACTTTACTATGAATATATGAAGGTTATTCAAAAAACTTTGGCATTTTGCTAAGAAATCATCAAGGTAGACTGTAATGCTATGTATTATTGTAAAGACACACTAATGATTGAAATTGACAATTGGTACGCAACAGTATAAATATATATATATGGCCTTTATAGTGTCTTGACAGAAGGTTGGTAGTAAAGCACTCATGATTTGTCAGTAGTTTGGTAATATATTATCATATACAGGATGCTGTTTTACTTAGCAGCTTCTCATAACTGAATCTGCTAATATTGAATAGACAGATCTGACAGCAGAATGAACAAAATGCATTTATAGTGCTCATATTCTATTTTCTTTCTTCTGCCTTCTTATTTTTTATTGGTTCTTATGTTATGTGGTTTTTTTTTTATTTCTGTTCTCCATGTGCCACAATCTGATGCCAAATTTTCCAAGTTTCTTTGGCTGTTACAGAATTCAGTCAAAGAAGCCCTGCAAAACATCTTCACATCTCAGCATTGGTCTACTCTTTGGTCCCTTTCCATCCCTAAGTTCTCCATACAATAATTTTTTGAGAATAGGATTGTTGTCCATTCTGCTCACATGGCCCAGCCACCTTAATCTCCAACTCCTAAGTGTTGCCATAATGGATGTGAGTTTGGCTCATTGCAAGATGTTAGAGTTACTCTGTCCTGTAATTTGCTTGTCTGCCCAAAGGAGTACACCTCTTCGTTATCCGCCCTTGAAAGGACGTTAAGTGGGTGTGTCTGCATTGTGTTCTGGTTTACAGTATAACTGTGATATTTTTGCCTTTCAGCCCAAAATATCCGACTTCAGCATGACATTTTTTAGCACTGGGTTGTCTTCCCTCTTCGATTATTACTCGCTTGGCCATACTAAACAGGTTATTCTGTTACTAGAGACACCTCGGAGAGGTGGAGTAGTTTTGGATGGTTCTGGATCACCGATCCTGGCACAGACAGCTTTCAGCTCTGCTGCTGTGAGGTGCACTTTCACCTCTGTCCTGTAATTTGATGTTCATAATTGCATAAAGACAATGCATATTGAAGCTGCCTAACCTTTGCTCCTGCCCTGCATAGGTAATTCAAGTTTAGGATCTATATAGATGTGTTACAAGCAAACAGCTTTGATAAATTATAATCTTTGTCAAGAGTATTAATTTAGTCTTGACACATGGTTATGGTTAGTCAAAGACCCCGGTATCACTGCAAACGAATTAAAATCCATAATTGCTCCACCGCCCATGCCAATAGAATCATATGAATTAACATCTCATCTCACAGAAGGATCCAAAATAAGAAAAGCAGCTGCAGTCCCCATCATAGCAGCTACAGCACATGCCAAAAGACATAAGGCCGAGTGCAACCAAAAGTGAAATCAGCTGAACTGTCATTTTTCTTACGATATCATTATTCATCGTAAGCAATCGGAATATCGAAACACAATCCAGATGAAACACACAGCTCACAGTGTGCACAGAGCACTAAACTCAGTAGCTCCGGCAACAAGCCAGACTTGGAGTATGAGGGAACTGCAACAAGTAACACTTTTCAGACTATGCTTCAATAGTTCTTGCCGCCTATCCACCATATTGATCGGTATTCCAATGATGACATATATTGCAATCAACACAGAACACACTATTGCGCACACTGTAGAGGATTTCAGATCACATGCACATAATCCGCTTCACCGGCGAAGATCCCAACAGTAGAACTTCCTATCTATACACTTATCTGCATTGGAAAGATAGAATTAACTATCTTTCCAGCAAAAAAAAATAACAGTGAACATTGACGCAAACATGACCACACCATCTTGAAACCAGAAGACTGAGTCTTGACACATGCTCAAATTTACCAAATGTTGAAGTTAACTTTTTGATTCTGGTATTTATCGCTCCATAAGCGCAATAGTGGTTGCGATCAAACAGCCAAGGTAGGTGAACCTCCACACAAAATCAAGGTGAGGTGTATTATGTGAGTGCTATAGTTGTGGTTATGGCTACACTCTTTTTCCTTACCACAGTCTTGTGTACATTTATTGACAAAAAAGAATAAGTCACATGATCTAGCAAGATTGTTAATCATTGATTGCAGGACAGTTTCATTGTTAGTAACCTGTGCTGTATCATCAATGAATAGAAGCACCTTGATTATGACCTTTGTTATTTTAAACTGTGTTCTCAGACATGTCAGAATAAATAAGGAGCAGTTTGATCTTGTTTGGGTGTACATGTCTCCAGAAATGGTTTCAGACGGATTGTGTAGAAAGGCAGCAAAAAAAATTCTAAATAGAAGAGGAGCAAGGACATCTTCCTGGTAGACTCTACATTTAGCCTCAGAGCTGGGATAATCTCCTATTGAAGTGAATAGTGGCAGACATCAATTTGAGTATTGTAGGTGAGCAGTCAACACTTTCCAGCACCTTGTACAGACTTGCTCTGTTTATGGTATCAAAAGCCTATTCTCAGAAAGCAGATTAGGCATTAGCAATCTTTGATGCCCAATCTCTTTTATTAATTCCCAAGCTACAGTCTCATGTTACAAACAACACCAACTAAAATAAGTCTGTTTTACAGCTGTAGAAATAAAACACAACATGTCACAACTACAATGTGATAGACATCAACAGAGACAGAAAGACGTAGAGAGCTAAATGTCCTGGACATATATTGAGATAATGGATTTAGACAAAAGGGAAATGACATTCTGTCTTGTAAATGGGGAGCTCAACAACCCTTGGCTGGAACAACAGAATTGGCAATCAGAAGCTGACCAATACCTCATCTCAAACTCCCACTTGGTCTCCTTGGCAAAATCCTTGGTCAAAACAGGCTGACTAACAGAAGAAACGATAGCCAAGTTTACCATTATGGTGAGATACAGAAGACCTAGTACTGCAGTAGCTCTAGGAAGGACAAGTTACACATTTTCAAACAGAATCAGAAATTGAAGAAAGCAAATGCAGCCAGTCATTTCATCATCTTGGGAACAAGAGTTTGTACTTGTATAAACTTGTGACTTTTGAATCACCATTATCATGTAAGTGTTAAACAAGGTGGAATAAGTTCCTGATGTTACAGCAGATGTATAACTTAGACATGGATCACTGAGGAAACTACGAGGACAGAGATATAGACAAAGATGGAGGGATGGAGAGAGAGAAATATATCAATGGTTATAAATTTGTAATATTTTACACATACCAAAGAAAATAGATATAAACAATGTATGAAGGAATGAAATGTAGTGTGGTGCATGAAGGACAGATTACAGAAGCATTTGAAATAAGAACGGGAGTACGGCAGGGATGCCTTCTGTCTCCATTTCTCTTTCTACTGGCCTTAGATTGGATTATGAAAATAACTCAAAACAACAGAAATGGAATCCAATGGTCACTGACCAAACAACTTGATGATTTAGACTTTGCTGATGACATAGCTCTCCTATCACACAGCCATCAACAGATGCAGGATAAAATGAACATAGTTGATGAGAGATCACAACAGATAGGACTAAAGATTAATAGAGATAAGACTAACATTATGATAATTAATACAGTTGGCAATAACCAAATAAAACTAGGAGAATTACCTCTATTAGATGTACAATCTTACATATATCTGGGCAGTAATATAGATAAAGAGGGAGGAACAGAAAATGATAACAAAATAAGGATATCAAAAGCAAGAGGAGCTTTCACTGCACTGAGAAACATATGGAAATCCAAAGAAATTAGGTTAAATACAAAAATAAAAATTTTCAACTCAAATGTTAAGGCGGTCCTATTATATGGCTGTGAAACATGGAGAACAACAAAATTGACAATTACAAAGATACAGACTTTCATTAATGGATGTTTACGCAGGATAAAAGGATGGAATCACTAACATAGAATTATGTAAATGTACCAGTCAAACACCAATGGATAAAGAGATACAGCGAAGATGATGGCACTGGATAGGACACACACTACAGAAGCCAACTGAGAGTATTACACAAAAGGCCCTTTTTTGGAATCCCCAGGGGAAAAGACAAAGAGGAAGACCAAGGAATTCTTGGAGAAGACAGATAGAAGCAGAGATGAAGATTATGGGGAAGACATGGAATGATCTTAAAAGAATGGCAAAAAACAGAACGACTTGGAAAGTGTTTGTTGAAGACCTATGCTCCACAGGGAGATAAAAAGGTAGAAGAAGAAAGAAAATAGATATAAGAAGCACTGCAACACAAACTAACACAGATAAAGTTGACCCTCAAAGAGATACTTTATAAAAAAATTACTAAGTTAGAATAACAATTTGATTTTTATTTAATATAGATTTAACATAGAGCTGCATGCACATAGAATGACAGAAGATTGATGTGTTTAAAATAATTAAATTATAAAAAGATACACAATTTTTTTGCTCTTGCAAATAAATTTAAAGTGCTTCTCACTGCTTTCATCATGATATTTGGGAATAAGAATAACATACTTACTGGTGCTTCCCAAACTGCAGACCCTGGCCAGTAGCAACTGAAAGAAGATAAGATCGTGCTCAAGCAATAGTTCAAAATAAAATGTTCATCAAAATGTGTTTGATCTAATGTCCTGGTGGACCTACAGTGACAGACACACATTCACATACACCACAAGCATCCAATTATCAATAACAAAATGTTGCTCATAAAAATGTCATCAAAATGTGTTTGATCTAATGTCCTGGTGGACCTACAGTGACAGACACACATTCACATACACCACAAGCATCCAATTATCAATAACAAAATGTTGCTCATAAAAATGTCAACAAAATGTGTTTGATCTAATGTCCTGGTGGACCTACAGCGACAGAAACATTCACACACACCACAAGCATCCAACTGTCAATAACAAAATGTTGCTCATAAAAATGTCAACAAAATGTGTTTGATCTAATGTCCTGGTGGACCTACAGCGACAGACACACATTCACACACACCACAAGCATCCAACTATCAATAACAAAATGTTGCTCATAAAAATGTCAAAATGTGTTTGATCTAATGTCCTGGTGGACCTACAGTGACAGACACACATTCACATACACCACAAGCATCCAATTATCAATAACAAAATGTTGCTCATAAAAATGTCAACAAAATGTGTTTGATCTAATGTCCTGGTGGACCTACAGCGACAGAAACATTCACACACACCACAAACATCCAACTATCAATAACAAAATGTTGCAATTATTTCTATTTCATTTGCTGGAAGCATCAGAGATACACAAATAAATATCACAAGAATCTTACTGCCTGAGAAAGAGCTTGGAGAAACTCCTGCTCTTGATGCTGATCTGAAAACAAAATGACCAAAGGTTACAAGCATGAGATGTGAACTGGCATCACAGAAACAGCAATAACACATTATTATACTCTGCCACCCAGCCCAGTTGTTGACCAGACTCTTTTGAATGGTGTTTGCCCCCTCTGTACAAACTCTACAGGGATGGAAAAATTCCTCCTTTCCAGAGGTGAGCTGTCATCCCCATTTTACCTTGTGACTGGGTGGATCACAGGAGTTTCTATAAACCTTGGGTGCTGCTCATGGCATTTGAACCTGGAATGCCTGGTTGGCTGTAAGTGTTATCACAGCTATACTACAGCAGTCCCAGAAGAAAGGGTTATTTAAAAGTACATGTATTGAGCTCTCCTGACATCCTAAAGACAAAGGTCTTTAATTTACAGTCTTGTCATCACCAATCTCCCAACATTTTATATAGCACAAGGCTTCAACAAAATGTTTTTTGCCTGTTCCTACCTTGTGTAAACCTTTTCAGCTTTATCAGTGTCCTCACCATTTGTTTATTTTCTACTCATTCTCTATAAGCTTCCTGAAATTGTGTACGACTTTTTTTGTGTGCTACGTCATCATAATGGTTCATCGTATGTCCCAAGACTCTAGACCGGCCGTACGCTAATCTTACGGTCGATTGTTTGATGTGCGACGGGAATAATCTGACGACTGTGTGTCTATATGTTCAGAATTGGAGTCAACAACGATGGCCTAACATCATCAAGCGCTCTACATTTTTAAAAAATGTGACAATCATCATTTTCAAGAGGACGTGAACTTCCGGTATATGGTGGATAGGCGGCGGGAACAATTGAAGGCTATGCATGAAAAGTGTTCCTTGTTGCTGTTTCCTCATACTCCAGGTCGGGCTTGTTGCAGTAGCTACTGAGTTAAGTGCTCTGTGCACACCGTAAGCTGTGTGTCTCATCCATTTTGATCATGTTTCGATATTCCAATTGCTTTCAATGAATGATGATATCGTATGACAGGGAAGAGTTGGCTGTGTTCACTTTCTGCACGGTTTTGCCTTATGCCTTTTAGCGTATGCTGAGACTGCTATGATGGGGACTACAGTTACCTTTCTTTATTTGGGAGAAGAGATTTGGATGATTACGTTGGCACGGGCAGTTGAGCAATTATGGGTTTTAATTCGTTTGCAGTGATACCAGAGCCTTCCATAACCAAATGCTTCCTGCTCTTAATCTATACTCATTTCCTTGTGGATTTCAGAGCAATATCAACATCTCTCTTGTAATGCCTTGAACTCAATATCTTAATGTCTACTATCCATACAATGTCATTCACTGCTTTCTCTTCTTCAATTCTTCCAAAACTCTTATGTTGAGCTAATCTCATTCCAACATACCAAACCATCTACTTCTAAACATCTTCATCATCGAATACTGTGTCTGCTAATGTAGGAGTAGGAGCAGTAGTGTAGCTGGGGGAACAGAGGAAATTGTGAGGGGAGGGGGGACACATAAGGGGAGGGGGGACACATAAGGGGGATATCTGTTCCAGGGTGCAGCATCTCGGAGCATCAAACTGATTTTTGTAAGTTTCTGCGAGATTATGTTTGACTAATATTTTAGTATAAAAAAACTCTGCATTAATTTTGTATATGCATTCTTGTTTCTTGATTCAGTTCTTCTCTGTTATTCAAATATACCTTCAAAGTACCATTGTTGCCTTCATTATTTTACTCCTTTCATCTTCTTCATACCCTAAAAATATGCCATGAAATGCAGGTCTTTATGTTCTAAAGTAAAAAAATTTCTGGGGAAGCATGATGGACCTCCAATCTTACATATATCTGGGTAGTGATATAGATAAAGAGGGAGGAACAGAAAATGATACCAAAATAAGGATATAAAAAAACAAAGGGGGTTTTTGTTGCACTGGGAAACATATGGAAGTCCAAAGAAATTAGGTTAAATACAAATGCAGAATAAAAAGATGGAAATGGCAGGACAAAATCAGTAACATAGATTTATGGAAATGTACCAGTCAAATACCAGTGGATAAAGAGATACAGCGAAGACGATGGCGCTGGATAGGACACACACTGGGGAAGTCAACTGAGAGTATTACACAACATGCACTTTTTTGGAATCCCCAGGGGAAAAGACAAAGAGGAAGACCAAAGAATTCTTGGAGAAGACAGATAGAAGCAGAGATGAAGATGATGGGGGAAGACATGTAATGATCTTAAAAGAATGGCAAGAAACAGAACGACTTGGAAAGTGTTTGTTGAAGACCTATGCTCCACAGGGAGCTGAAAAGTAGAAGAAGAAAGATGATGGACCTCCCATAAAGCTCACATCTTGTCACAAAAAGGCTTAAAAACTGACTTTGTCTCTGGGTGCTGAAATCTCTAGCTACATTTCTGCATAGGAGATCATGTTTCTCAATAACATTCTATCTCTACAGTTATTGATCAGTTCTGTTGTTGACTTCCTACCAAAGTCTTCTTCTTTCTCTTAAGCTGTCTTGTACCCTTTCTCGTAATTTCCTTCCATCTATTCTTCCATCAATTGTTCAGGTTCTCACAACATATTCTAGCTGTCCCATCTTTTTACATTTACTCATTACTTTTAAACAGGGACTTCTTAATGAAAATGTAAAAACCCCTTATCATCACCATTGTGAGGTTCTCCATGTTTCTGGGAAAGATAATAAAAAAGATTGGACATCAAGCTTCTGAGATTTCTTTATACTATGTACATAAATATTTCTGTACACAATGTACATAGAAATTTCTTTACACTATGTACAAAGAGATATGTATATGTATAATTCTAGATTTTTAGTTTTGTATAAACTACATATATGTGGATTAATATATACAGATATGTATGACAATATGAACATTCTGATTTTGCAAAATCTACGATATATATATATATATATACAGATTTATATATATATGTATATGTATGGTATACCAATTCCCCAAAGAACGTTGTGGTTAGGTTATTGCAAACAATGGCATTTTAACTAAAATAATGTTAAGTGAAACATATTTTACCTATAGACAGTTATCAACAATACAACAATAGAAACAACTAAGAACAATGAGAATTATGTTTGTGTTGATAAACAGATGTGTGATGATCTTTTCATATTTTCCATGTCACTTCTGACTTAAGTTAACTTCATAGAAGCTAGTAATTTAAGCGCATAATTAATTTTCTTCTGCACTTCTACATATTGTTCATACAGTTGTAGAGAGCAAACCAAGAGTTCTTGTTATGTCCACAACTCACTGTCCTATAAATCTATTTAACACCTCCAATCTAACTTCTAGTGTAACCATTTTCCTCTTTATCCTGTGACTGCAGGCAACATAGTTCAAGTTTAGCACTCAGTGATCTTGGCCTGAACTAAGACTGCAATAGGTTTCTACATGTTTGAAGAGAGTCAACAAACCAGTACGGTGCCTAAGGTGGTGGCTTACACAATGGGCCATCATAGCCAGACTGAGAGGAACTTCACACCAAAATAGAGTTGGTGTGTGTATATATAAATATATGTGTGTGAGGAAAAGTGTAATACTGGATAACATAAGAAATAATTTGACTGAAGGAAACAAGTTCATTGAGTTAACTATTCACCTGTACTGACCTTTGAAGTTTTGAGTTACATTAAAGGACATAATACTAGTTATACCAAAAGTGTTTTTAAAATCCCTTTACAGCATTTATTCAATTTTCTGAGGAGTGCTATAATGGTTTCTCAAATAACTACTAAAATGGGTAATAACTGTTGAATGTCTTAAATAATTATTACCAAAGTCTGTATCCAAATACTTTTTAACAATTTGACTCTTCCTAGAAGGTTGTACATAGCACAAAGCTGTCTATGAAAATTTAATAGACAGACTTTCCAATTCTCCAGACACATGGTCTTGATGGGGGACTGGATGGTCTAGAAGTACGACAATGTAAAAGAAGATCCCATGTTTGAATCCTGCCACAGGTGGTTGGAATTTTTCACCTTCAATCTATGGTTTCCTTCATGGTTTTACCCTTCCCTGGTCTCTGGGTAGTAAGATCCAATGTCTAGTCCTCTCAGATAATGACAAAATACAGGAAGTCCCATATTAATTCTGTGCACATTAATGAACTTTTGGTAGTTAAAAGTAAAAAAAAAAAAAAGTAGGTTATATTGGGCGAGCAAAAACTGTTAAGGAAATCTAGCCACGCAGAATGGATCACATGCCATGCAATGGAGTTTGTGCACATGAGTCAGGGTTCTTCTTAGAGTTCTCAGTATTTCATGGAGACGATCGGAACACCTATGGGTGTGTCTGGAGTGCAGTGGTGAAGATCCTATCATAACATAACATCTAACATGATCTTGATAATGATTTTTCATTGCTTAAAAAAACAATCATATTAAAAAAAAAAAAACCTTTTGGACTTTACAAGTTTATCAACTATCTCATTACCAGGGATTTTTAAATGACCTAGGATCCATTGGAGAAAGATCTAAATAGCTCTTTTTTAAAATCAAAGAAATAAAGTTGTTTTGGATGTACAAGGACTTGTAGAGTACCTTTTACATCTGCTAGCAATACCTTTATTGCCTATTGTGAGGGCTTCTTTTTTTAAGGCTCCTTTTCAGCTTTGAAGGTGGGAAATGAAGAAGAATAGCCAGCAGGTGCATTTCTCTTTTATCTATAAGTCTGGTTGATTATATTTTATTAATAGATCAATAATAACCATGTAACAGAAGAAATAGAAGTGAAAGCAAAGTTGAAATAAAATATTTGAACTTGCCTAGGTGTTTACTCAGGTTACACACCAATACTTGACAATATATGGTACAAGGCAATCTTAGGCTGAAGTGACTCAATAGTAGAACATATATGGGGAGCAAGGCTTCTAAAGTATGCTAGCAGATACAAAGTGGGTATTATGATAGGCTATAGTTGTATCACGGGCGTAATACCAACCACATTACCCCAAAAATCACGTACTGAAGGTCTGTAAAATTTATGGGCACTGACACCATATTCCCTATACGCCACTTCGTGTGACGGGGGCTCTTTACTTTACTATAGTTGTGTGGAGAAAGACTAACATGCATTACCTGCAGTGTGTTCTGTGAAAATGTGCATAGAGTTCAACACTGATTGTTAAAAATGTAAATGATGGAACACAATAGAAACATATTAAAATAAAAATAACAATTCAACCAACAACAAAAAATGACTCCACCTTGGATGACCATCCTGTCAGAAGAAATTAAAAATATTTGACAAAAATAGACATACATATGGTTAATATAAGACCAATATTGTTCCTCAGTCTACACAATATGCTATAAAGCATAGTATGCTTTAACTCACAAATAACAGCAAACTCTCTTGATCTAACTCTCTTGATCTGAGTGATGAATTTTTCTTTTCAAACTAAATGTTCCTGTTAGTTATTTTTATTTCAGCCTGAAATTCTGAAGTTTTGGCTGCACTAGAATATGAATCTACTGGTTGGTGTTCAGTCAAGAAATATGAATTGATGCTTCAATTACAGAGTAATGATAGAACTTAACTTACAGAATTGTGGAGCTTGACTTATAGTGAACTGAGATGAGTGTGCGTTTGTGTTTGAAAATGCCAAATTTGGAAGAATTTGTGTTTTGCTGCAGTCATTTTTACAGAGGATCGTAACCTGGGGTTAATTTAAAGGGTACTTATGGAGCTTAACTTACAGAGTGGTGATGGATCTTGGAAAACAGAACGATGGAGTTTGACTTACATAGAAGAGATGGAGTTTTGACTTACAGAAAGGTGATGGATCTTGACTTACAGAGTGATGAAGTTTGACTTACATATCAGAGATGGAGTTTGATTTAGACAGGTGGAGCTTAACTTAAAGAGTGGTGATGGAGACCGATTTACTGAGTATCGCTTCTAGAAAGCATCAATTGCTCTATTTGTTCATATCTTAAATTATTTAGTAGGTCTACTGACCCAGACTAAAAATATTGCTAGGAAGGATTTCCATTCATGAAACAAGATATATCACAGTGCTTTTATGACATTTGTAGAGTATCTTTGTTCCATCTATAATATGTCACCTGCTACTTTGCAGTTTTCTATAATCAAAACAAATCTACATTTCTCACACAAGGACAGATGAAAACCTAATTTCTGGTTTCAGAAATAACAACAATACTTAAATGGTTCTGGTGAAGCAGCTCCCTGGGGTGCTGCAGCTGTGTAACGTATGCTGCTGCCACATGGAGCACTTGTGAATGATGAACGTCAAGTGGAATTCAAAAATGGATGAGCTACTCAAGGAAGATTATGCAAGGAAGAATGACGACACAGCCACCAAAGGTAAAAATATTGTATGAACACCTCATGTACCCTCAAAGATTCACCTCAGCATGTTTCAAAATAAACTATTAAACTCGAAGAAACATTTGGACATTTTATGGCAGGCTAGGCTAAACTGAACAACTAAAATGACAATCATGAAGATACAGACTCTCATTAATGGATGCTCACGCAGAATAAAAGGATTGAAATGGCAGGACAAAATCACTAACATAGAATTATGGAAATGTACCAGTCAAATACTAGTGGATAAAGAGATACAGTGAAGAGGATGGCACTGGATAGGACACACACTGCAGAAGCCAACTGAGAGTATTACACAACAGGTCCTTTTTTGGAATCCCCAGGGGAAAAGACAAAGAGGAAGACCAAGAAATTCTTGGAGAAGACAGACAGAAGCAGAGATGAAGATGATGGGGGAATGATCTTAAAAGAATGGCAAGAAACAGAACGACTTGGAAAGTGTTTGTTGAAGAAAGACCTAAGCTCCATAGGGAGCTGAACGGTAGAAGAAGAAGACACTACCTTCACCCCACTATGTTTGAGTGGAGGTCATCCTACTAACAATGACAACCAACATAAAACATATTTGCTATCTCTCCACGCCTTCATTTTGTTTATAAAAATGGAAAGAATGCTTGGAGCTATTAGAATTAGAGACTTCTTCACTTTTAAATGATAAAGTATCAACATAATGGTCTTATCAAAGTTTGGATGTCTTAGTTGGACACAAAACAAAATATTTTTAATACAGGAAAGATCAGATGATTAATTAGACTATAACAGTAACAGAAGATACTGAAAGATATTCAGTTACTATGAAGTGGAAGTGTAGACAGACTGATGTTGCCAGAGGTTTACTAAAATAATAAAAACTCAAATCCTATACCTCTAAAACATGTGGACTACACCCTCTTGAAGAGGAATGGTGAGGTTACTCAATGCTTTGAAAACTCTATATGAATGGTTGGCATATACAGAGGCCATGAAACTTGAAGAGCTAGTGTGGGCTTGTTACTTGTGGTCATTTTAAAATTAAAAGAATGGAGGCTCTGACAAAAAAAGTCACCAATTATGAATACTGCAGACATTGGCTGTATGCCTACTGGAGAATGTTACTGCAACAGATGAGTCTATAGCCCTCAGGCAGAAGATATTTGTAATTAAACACAGAACATGTGAGGAAACAACTGTTGGGGAGTAAGTATGAGGGATATGGACAAAAAAAGAGGACATAGAACCTATGGGTTTGCCTGGAGTGCTCTGATGCTGATTACTAATAATTTCACAAATTAATTATCCAAAAAAATTGGAAAGTGTAACATCTCAAAGTTAATGAAGCAAAACTTACATTCTTTGAAAGCAGCAGCTTGAGGTAATCATTCTCTGTTTTCAGCTTCATAAATTCCCTATAAGAAATAGAGAGGGAGAATATGTTGATGTATGTGTTGTCATCTATGTACTGTATACAGTAACAATGATCATCTTTAGGTGGGACTTCAATAAAACTTGCTTCTGGGTCACTGTAAAGGCGGGAGGTGCTAAAGTGGTCATTGTAGCTAGAATATGCTTGCTTGATAATAAGAAAACACCTGACTTGAACAACAATTGGAGTGAACAGGTTTATTTCATTGATATCTCCTATCTTTCTTAAAAGACCAAAAAAATTAGAAGTGGGGGAAAAAAAAACACACACACCCCCCCCCCCTCCTCCTCACCCCAACAAATTTATCTGATTAGTTTTGTGTCTTTGTCCACTTCTTGGTGTGGCATGATTTATTCAATCTCAGACTATTATATCAGACTTAAAGATCATTTTAAAAGAAACATATTTTTATGGGTTATGTGTATCCATGTAATTTTTAACAATCAAAACAAGAAAAAGAGTTCTTAAATGTTATGTAGAGTCAGTCTTAACATATAGATGTGAATCATGGACAATAGGACAACAGACAAGAAAATCATTGGAGTCTGTAGAAATGTGGTTTCACAGAAGAATGTTGAGAATACCATGGACAGCTAAGAAGAGTAATGAAAACGTTCAGAAAGAGGCCAAAGCAAAAAGAGAGCTAATTTCCAATATTAGGAAGAAACAATCATCATTTTTTGGCCATGTAATGAGAAGAGAACAACTGGAATATATTGTAACAACTGGGAAAATTGAGGGACGAAGAGATAGAGGAAAGCAAAGAGAAAAAATACCAGACAGCTTAAGAGAATGCTTGACAGAAGGTCAACAGCAGAAATGATAAATAACTGTCGAGATCGAAAATTGTGGAGAGACATGATCACCTACGCCAGCAGGCCCGGTACATGATGATGATGTATCCACGTAGTGTGACTGATTTATAGTTCATTTCAAACATAGGTTTGGTGCAATCTGATCAGCTATAGTTCATTCAGAAATTCATGCCCACAGAGTTTATTAACTATCTAGGAAACTGTTTGATGAATTTCAATAATTTTTTTTCAAGAAATCTTATTTTTTCACTGATCTTAAGCCTGATTTTTTTCCCTAATGTCATGCATTTAGGAAAGATTTTTGTTTCTTTAGGGTATATAAAAATATGATTTTCTTGGTTGTCTTAATTTTTAGGAGTTTACAATACCCACATTTGTTGTAATCAACATTGTCATTTAAAAAGGCACAATGTCATGTGTTTATCCACACATTCTTAGCCCTTGCTCGCACTTATTGAATGTGATTTTGAAAGACACGCCACTTTTGTCATTTCCGATTTCTTGTTAAATAGGTCCAGATGCGTACTTTGACAAAATATTTACTATTCATGTATATTCCTTTACATGTGATAATTTGTAAGCTATTGTGAAGTGACCACCTGATTTTTAAAATCATGAAGAGTTTAAAGTGTAAATTTATCACTATGCAAAAGCTAACTGTATTATTGTACAGGCACTTTTGCAATTACCTATTTCTATGATGAAGATATAAAATAAAATTAAAAATTGTGACCCTCTTCAATGTGATACGGATACGTCTTTGACTTGCATTGTTAGAAAATTAACGTAATTTACATCAAAATATAATGTTTAGAGCACACGGTTTGACATTTTCCTAAAATTATATCACAAAAAACTATTTGTGCAAAATTCAGACTACCTTTGTACTTAAATGTTGTAAAATCTTAAGGTCGGTGAAAAAATAAGATATCATGAAAAAGAATTACAGAAATTCATCAGTTTCCGAGATAATTAATAAACTCTGTGGGCACGAATTTCTGAATGAACTATAGCACTTCTATAAGTAGAACTATTTGTGCAATTCTGCAAATGTTTTATTTTTATAAAATGGTATATGTATCTATCTATCTATCTATTGTCCTTTCGAGCCGAAGACGGCACATAGGGCAGAACCACAATCTCAGAAACAGAAACCTTGCGTGCCAAAATGGCACATATTGCAGAGATCACTGCTCAAAATATATGGCGCTGTTTCCATAACAATACTTTTTACAATGACAGCTTGTCAAGCCATCGATCAACCTCCTTAGTCGCCTCTTACGACATGCCTGGAAGGTCACAGTGTCACTATTCTTTACCTCCCTCATAATGAGGCCCCGGTAACACATAGGAAAGGTATATGTATATTCATTTTAATAATTAAAAGATGCCAAAAATCAAACAAATGGTATGTTCTCCCCTTACAAATTACCTTGTAAGGCTTACATGTTCACTTTTTAGACAAATTCTTACAGATTAAAAGAAAACCTTACAAGATGGGAAGTATAGATTCCTGATCTCAAGGTAGGTGAGATCAAGTACTCAGTCAAGTTAGCAAGGGACAATAAAATGTGACCTTTGGCAGTTACCAACTGAAATGAGTATGTTGTATGCCATCTACTGGGTTAAATAAAAAAAAATAATAATAATAACATTTCTACCATCTTCATGATAATCAACTAGTTTTCTTAATGCTATGTAAGGAAATAGAAATTTGTATTTTATATTAAAAGTTATATTATTATAAGTGTTTAAAAACTATCAGTTCATGCTAACATCATCCCATTGTAATGGAAATCAGGATAAACAGCCGCTATATGAAATCCAAAAAATAATCTACAGTACTCTGAACAGCAAAACTATTTTTGGCACATTTGTACACTATGCATATAAGTAAAAAGTAAAGTGCCCCGTCACGCCAAGTGGCTTATAGAGAATATGGTGTTCTATCTATTGACCTTTCGAGCCGTAACCGGCCCATAGGGCGTAGACCAAGATACACCTTCTCCTATATGAATTTTTGTTCTAGCAGTTTTCTTTTAAAGATATTTATCAAATCTCGCCATCTGTCTCTGTTCTGTGCAAGCAGTTCTATCTCATTGATGGAGCGATTCCTGCTGCTCTTGCCTCTCTCATCAATGTTCTTCTCAGTGTCTCCCTGGGTCTTCCTCTTTTCTTTACCTGTTGTTTCCCATATGAGGGCTTGCTTTGCTATTCGATTATTATCTCTTCTCATCACATGTCCAACGTATGACCATCGTCTTTTCTTATTACTGAAGATATTAGTGGTTGATTGGCGATTTCTCTAATTTCCTCGTTTGTTTTGAATTCGTTCCATTCTATACCAAGTATTTTCCTTAGACATTATTTTCGAATGCGTTCAACTTTGTTTCTATATCTCTTGTTGTTTTCCAGCTTTCACACGCATACGTAAGGGTTGATAGTACATTTGATTTGAATAGCCTAAGTTTGTGTTTGTGCTAATGAGTTTTGATTTCCACAACTTTTCAAGGCTTCTGAAAGACATTGCTGCTTTAGCCAGTCTGATTCTAATTTCTTTGCTCGTATCCCCTTCTCGATCAATGTGACTTCCAAGATAGATAAAGTGATCGATCTCTTCTACTGGTTTGTTTCCATGTATATTTTGTCACTTGTTGGAATTAAACTTTCATGACTTTAGTCTTTTCATGATTGACCTCAAGCCCAATATGTGGTGTTAGTGACTATAATTTTTACAGACCTTTGGCACATGATTTTTGGGGTAATGTGGTCGGTATTACGCCCATGCCGCTTTACTTTCCCAGAAAAAAATCCGGTACCCATGTAAGGTTGGGTGAACCCAAAAGCCGTCGGTTGGGATCGAACCCTACCTCTTGTCCTTTGTAGTCCAGTTCACTAACTATGAGCTATTGCGGCTCCCGCACTGTGCACGTACTTACCAGAATATACAAGAACATTTTTGTTAAATATCAGTTGATTTTACACATTTGTTTTTTTTTTTTTTTTGTAATAAGGGGTGTGATGAGGAGAGATAATAACCGAATAACAAAGTAAATCCTCATGTGGGAAACAACAGGTAAGCGGCCGACCCAGAGAGAAACTGAGCAGAACATTGATCAGAGAGGCAAGAGCAACAGGAATCGGATCCCTCAATGAGATAGAGTTGCTTGCACAGAACAGAGACAAATGGCAAGATTTGATCAAATATCTTTAGAAGGATTGAAAACTGCTAGAATAAAACTTTAGATAAGAAAAAGAGTATCTGGGTCTATGCCCTATGGGCCAGCTACGGTTCGAAAGGTCAATAGATAGATAGATAGAATAAACGATGAATAGGAGAGTTGTATGTACAATAAACAAAGTCCCCCTAGATTATGTCATCTATAACATACAGGTGTTTAAATGTGCCACAGGTGTTTAAATGTGCCAGATTGTATCTGATGTGGAGATACAGTTCAAGTGAAATCTTAATCCATGTGCATCAAATTGATAAAGACAGAAAGCAAGAGAAAACCAAAAAGATGACAAATTTTGAAACTGAAAAAGTTCTAAGTTTATTATAGCTGATAGTTTTAAAAATACACAGACTATCTATCTTAACTGTCAAAACTGGCCTGCAGCATATAATAGAACAAAGAAGTATGTGTTAGCACTCGGAAAATCTATTATTCCCTATTATCGCCTCGGAAGTTCCCCATATAATAATATTTATGTATTATTATTTGTACCCTGCAGCATATGCTGGGCCACATTCCAGCCTATGGTGCTCTAGTGCTTCAATGTGGCTGCACAGCATTACAATATTTGTAGGCCCAGTTTCTCTTGTACTTTTACTACTTCTTTCTCTTCCTGCTTGTTACCAACCTCACCATATGCATGCCTATGTTATTTGGTTATGGAAGGCCCCGGTATCACTGCAAACGAATTAAAATCCATAATTGCTCAACCGCCCGTGCCAGTGGAATCATCTGAATTACTAACTCATCTTCCAAACAAAGAACGGTAGCTGTAGTCCCCATCATAGCAGTACAGCGCACGCCAAAAGACATAAGGCGAAACCGCATAGAAAGTGAACACGGCCAACCGTTCCCTGTCATCCGATATCCATCATCGTATCGGAACATGATCAAAACAGATGAAACACACAGCTCACGGTATGCACAGAGCACTTAACTCAGTAGCTCCTGCAACAAGCCGGACTTGGAATATGAGGAAACTGCAACAAGGAACACTTTTCAGACATATATTACTATGAGCCAATTTGGCAAAAACATTTGGATGGCTGTCAAAATTGCAAACTCCACCCATCAAGTGAATTTGTCTTTTGTAGATTGATTCCAGCTGAGGCTAAGCAGATTCTCACTGACATTTTCTGTCTTGTCAGATACCTGCTGAGCAAATGGTTTTTGGTCAGCCTGTCCTTGTGGCCACCTATATCCCACTTGTAGCTTGATCAGCACCAACAAGGTTGTATAATGCAGCTTCTGATGCTCTTCACATTATCTTCAAATCTGTTAAAAACTTGCAGATCAGGAAAAAAAAAAAAAAAAAACAAGAAAAAACTGGTAGACCAGAAAATTTAAAAAAATGGTAGACCAGAGCAAGTTTGAAGAATAATAGTAGACTTCTGACAGAAAAAAAAAGGTTGAAAAAAAAGTTAAAAAAAAAAGTGGCTACTCTGGGACAGAAAATAAATGAGAGGAAATAGAGAAAATTAAATGAAGATTGAGGTGATTAACTGCGAAACTATGATATTGTTGATTCCACATGGTAGATAAGTTTTCATGAGCTGACCTTTCCATGGACTTGGCTTGCATGATCACATCTCTGACTTCATTGATCTGCAGCTCAAATATCTTCAGCTGCAACATAACACAGATTTGGCATTTTCTTATATTCAAAGATAATATTGACAAATGAAGCAGAAAAAAGTACATCTGCATGTTCTAAGTGTGGTGTTTAGGAAATCGTGTATTAGTATTCATATTTTTCAGTAAAAAGACAAGGTCCTGAGAGAGGCTATAACACAAAGAGATCTTTCACATTCTATCAGAAAAAAACAATCCATTAATTTTTTTGGGCATGTGATGTGAAGAGGAAAACTGGAAAATGTGACAATAAAAAAAATTAAAGAGAAAGGCAATAAGAGAAAATACAAGAGTTTAACATTGTGGCAGAGAAAAGAGATAACATATGATGATAATAAAGATGAAAGCTTCAATAGAAAACAACTAAATTGTTTCAGCTTTACATAAAAGACAAAAACCAAACAACCAACGTTTTGACCAAGATGTAATCACCTGGGATGAAATCCAAATGGAGGCTAAAGTGTCTAATGCCACTTTGTTAAACTCTGACCACTGTTCAGTCTTTAGTGTCTTCTGAATTTCAAGAATTTGGATTTTATCAGGTTTATTTTCATACCATTTGAAGATATTACAGTCAAAACAGTGGTTCTAAGATTGACTTTATCTTGTTCACGAAACTGAAACATCCTAGTTGCAGCCCTTTATTCTATTTAATCCAGCATGGCCTAAACCCTACATTGTTTTCCATGTGCATTCCTCTTATCCTCAGCAGACCAGTTCATTAATCACAGCTCCAAAGATAATACTGACACAAGAAGTACACTGTCAATGTATTGAGGAATAAAATTTGATGGAATCTAATCAATGTTTGAGATGACAAACTGATATTGAACAATGTTAAAGTAAGAGTACATCACAGAAATTGGTGTTAAGTTTTATAAATAAACATTATAAGTGACAAATAGTCAGTGAAAAGAATATTTCAAAACTATATAACATCATTGATAAGTGGTCCAAATGCCAACATAATAATTGTAATATACATGGACTTGCCTTTTCTTTAAATCGTCTCAGTAACCTTCTCTGATGACTTTTTTGAAACTCTAAAGTCTGTTAAAGATATGAAACAAATATCAAACAAAATGAAGAAGTGATGGTTGTGAGGGGAGTGCTAGAAGTGAGTATTAGATGGGTTATATATATTACAGAATATCATTTACCTTTTCAGGAATCATCATTCTCTGGATAGTAATATTGAAATACAATTTATCAGAGACATTTTTTTCTCATATTTTAAAACAGCTTGTCATTGAGTAGTACAATTTTGTTAATTTCCCTTTGAATACAGACAATCTACATGATAAATGCAGTAAATAGATGAAGCAAAAAGTGAGAGGTAAAGATGATGCAAAAGGTTATAACTGTGATCACATGAGAGAACCAATTAGAACAATAGTTACTAATTTATTTCATGAAATTGTTTTACTGCAGGACTTTTCTTGGTCCCTTTAAAAACCAAACTAACAAAACCATCTAGCCCTTTCTAAAGCTCTAATGTAAGGCGTGCCTCTTTCTAGATAGTCTGCTCTGTGTATTACTTTTAGTGAGGCCAATATGGAGGTTGCATTTACTACATGCCTGACCCATACCTGATAGAACTGTTTGGTCATCTTCTGGTGAAGGTCAACTGGGTCTGCAAACAATGATTCAACTTCTTTTGGGATCTGAAACACATTTATCATACTTTCAATCAAATAAAAATAGACAAACTCAATTATATAGTATAGAAACAAAGATAGAGGAGAGTGAGACAAATGAAGGCATGAGGCAAGTAGAGTTACACAGAAAAATATTTAATTAATTTAGTTCTTAACAAGAAAGTGGTACAAATATATATTTTTAGAAAACAAGGAAGTTGATCTAAAGACAATATTAAACATAAATAATTCTCCAATATGAATTTAACACTAATGCAGAAATGTTATAAAATGACAAAGCTTCCTAAAATATCAACTGTAATCAAGAGAAGGTGGTTAAATGTTAGCCAAGTTGGTCATATGTTGTTGAGATAACAACAGAATCTCAAAGAAGGCCATCAAATGGGAACCAGAGGGTAATAGAAAACGAGACCAACATAGAAAAACACTAAACGGTTCACTGAGGTGAGAGGCACCAATAGCAGGCATCAGCTCCCTCGCCAAGATTGAACAACTCATCCAGAAGAGAGTCATGTGGGGAGATACACTATGGATCCTGTACAAGGTCTGATGCTTGATAACAAAGATCGTCAGACACAAAGAGTCCAGAACTTCTGCCCTATCTCAAAAGGACAATAGATCTTTGGCTCAAAAGGACAGTAGATAGATAATTCTATCATGGCACAGACACATACTAGCCACAGCAATACTCAAGATTCAGATATAAACTTTCAGTTTCCATTATCTATAGGATCAAACAAATATACAAGATACTTATACTCTAAAGACTCAAACCATCATCATCAAGTACTGTGCCTGCTGGTGTAGGTGATCATGTCTCTCCACAACTTTCAATCTCGACAGTTATTTATCATTTCTGTTGTTGACCTTCTGCCAACCCATTCTCTTAAGCTGTCAGATATTTTTTCTCTTTGCTTCCCTCTATCTATTTGTCCCTCAATTTTTCCAGTTTTTACAATATATTCCAGCTGTTCCCTTCTCAAAGCACTGCCAAAAAATGATGATTGTTTCTAGTTTCTTCCTAATATTGGGAATCAGCTCTCTTTTTGCTTTGACCTCTTTCAGAAGATTTTTATTACTCTTCCTAGCTGTCCATGGTATTCTCAACATTCTTCTGTAAAACCACATTTATACAGACTCCAATGATTTTATTGTCTGTTGTCCTATTGTCCATGATTCACATCCATATGTTAAGACTGGCTCTACATAACATTTAAGAACACATATATAAACTACAAATTCCATTATTTATAACTGCAGACAAACCTTCCATATATTGGTTAGGTGAACCAGTAAACCATACCAAAAAACCCGTACAAATGAAAAAAAAAAATGTACATGTCAATTTTGAGTGTTAGTTTATAATAATAATAATAAATAATAACAATAATATTACATATTTTTATTACATAATAATTATTAGCAGTACCATGCAAGAAATTTTTAATTGTCACAATGTAGCATGATCGTTATCATCAGATTTCTTTCAAATGAAAGAAGCACTTATGTTATGTTTAACTTTAAATTAGAGCTAAATTTAAAAATCCCTTTTTTTTCAATATTATCCAGTAAATTAACTAGCAAACATTTAAAAATGCAGAATTATTGACAGAAGCGAGCGATTTGCCTAAAAAAAGAATCTGGCTGGTGCCTTGGTTTCTTAGCAGAGATGCTTCCCTTCCTTAAAAATTATTACTATTTTATTTTGAAGTGAATTAATAGTCAGAGGTCAGCTGATCACTCAAAATTTGTGAAAATAAATGTAAAATTGTTTTGGGCAGCTCCTTTTAATATGTTTAAATAATTTTTTAAATATTGAAAAAAAGCAGAATTGTTGCATTCAATTGTGGTTCTAACTTCCAATATCTTGAAACAATCACATGACAGTGTTAACTGTGATTACAGCAAAAATCATGAATTGCTTTCAACTTTCACTTGATGTCAAGGGAACACAACCACACAGTGAGTACTGTGGCTTATATCTTCAATTATGTCTTGAGGGTTTTGCCTACTTAGTGAGACATGACCTGTTCAATCTTAGACCAAGTCTTCTAGACTCATATTAACACCATCATCATCGTCAAGTACCGGGCCTGCTGGTGTAGGTGATCATGTCTCTCCACAACTTTCGATCTCGACAGTTATTTGTCATTTCTGTTGTTGACCTTCTGCCAAGCCATTCTCTTAAGTTGTCTGGTATTCTTTTACCAGTTGTCTGGTAACATTTAAGAACTCTTTTTCTTGTTTCTATTGTCAAAAATAAAATTGTGTTAAATAAGATACTATGCAATCATAGCAGAGTTCTTAAATGTTATGTAGAGCCAGTCTTAACATATGGATGCGAATCATGGACAATAGGACAACAGACAAGAAAATCACTGGAGTCTGTAGAAATGTGGTTTTACAGAAGAATGTTGAGAGTACCATGGACAGCTAAGAAGAGTAATGAAGATGTTCTGAGAGAGATCAAAGCAAAAAGAGAGCTAATTTCCAATACAAGGAAGAAACAATCATCATTTTTTGGCCATGTAATGAGAAGAGAACAACTGGAATATATTGTAACAACTGGAAAAATTGAGGGACGAAGAGATAGAGGGAAGCAAAGAGAAAAAATAACAGTCAGCTTAAGAGAATGGCTTGTCAGAATGTCAACAACAGAAATGATAAATAGCTGCTGAGATCGAAAGTTGTGGAGAGTCATGATCACCTACGCCAGCAGGCCGGTACTTGATGATGATTGTCAAAAATGGATTGCATAGTATCTTCCTCATTTTTTGGAAAGCTGCTTTTACCTGAGCCATTTTGCATCTCACCTCTTTTGTACATCTTCTGTCTGAGGTTAACAAAGTTCCCAAATATTTAAATTCATTTACCTGTTTTAATATTGCTCCACTTGTCTTTATTTTGCACTGTGGTGATGTCTTTTTCTTTGTTGTTACCATTACTTCTGTCTTTTTACTATTAAGGCTGAGTCCTTTATGTGTGCTTTCTTTCACTATAATGTCCAACATTTCTTGTAACTCATTTTCACTCTTAACGATTAAGACTGTATCATCAGCATACCTTAGATTATTTATATTATGACCTCCAATCGTTATTCCAGGCATGCCTCTTATGGATCTTAAAATAATCTCACTATAAATATTAAACAAATCACTATAATATTAACAATATTAATAATATTAGACCACAATTTCCATCAAAAAATTAAAGAGAAAACTACTTTGGGCTAGCAAATTGTATTGTGAGTGGCAAAGTTACTTTCTTTTTTTTCAACCTTTCACCTGAAGTATATTTAGTACCATGTGATGTTTCCAGTTAAATGCATTAAAATACAAATTGTTCTGCACAACTTCCTAACTATAAAAATACAGTTAGCACTACATATGTGATATCTCTGGCTAAATCTGTTAAAATGCGAGTCCTTTATATCATTCTTGGTTTTGGCTTTTCACTGCTTCCAGAATTAGCCAATATACAGTTTTCTAAAAATGTTATGTGTAGAGTAATTTTAAGAAGAAACAAAATGGGGAATTTCACAAACATAAACGGTCTTTTTTCCATATTAATTGAGAGTACAGGCAGTATTTTTTTTAATAAAAAAAGCATATTAAACAAGGGAAAAACATGTCATAAGGAAGGTATGTGCAGAGACATATATTAGCCACATTTACATTCTAAAAACACAAATTTGAACTTTAAACTCCCATGTAAGAGAGGATAACAGAAGGGACAGCAACAGTCAAGTTGTGATAGGATAACAAAAGATAAAATGATAACTGAAACACAAGACACGTTGATGGTGATCTAATAACTGACCTTTCCTCCAAGTAATAAAGTTGTACACTGTGATTTGCATACTTTACATCTCTCTTTGGTGCCTGCACCAGTCAAAGGGAGTACAGATGGGTTTTACATCAAAGAACAGCAGCAAGTATGTACAACAGACTACATTGATGTATTAGTTTTCAACAAAAGCATTACTACTAAAACAGGATTAAAATAAACATGATCATGAACATAGAATAAAATGAATTAAACATCTACTAAAAGACACTTTCTGAAAAAAAGTTTTAAAAGGGCCATTGAGCATTGTACTGTGTTTTACAGCAAGCTTTGCAATCTGAAGGGAGCCGCAATAGCTCAGTGGTTAGTGAACTGGACTACAAAGGACAAGGGGTAGGGTTCGATCCCAACCGACGGCTTCCAGGTTCACCCAACCTTAAATGGGTACCAGAATTTTTTCTGGGAAAGTAAAGCGGCACGGGCGTAATACCGACTACATTACCCCAAAAATCATGTGCTGAAGGTCTGTAAAATTTATGGGCACTAACACCATATATTCCCTATATGTTACTTGGCGTGACAGGGGTACTTTACTTTTTTTTTTTACTCTTGACTCATCTGTTTATTGTGCCGTGGTTTGTACCCTGACTCATCTGTTCATTGTGCAGTGGTTTGTACCCTGACTCATCTGTTCATTGTGCAGTAGTTTGTACTCTTGACTCATCTGTTCATTGTGCAGGAGTTTGTACTCTTGACTCATCTGTTCATTGTGCAGTGGTTTGTACTCTTGACTCATCTGTTCATTGTGCAGTGGTTTGTACCCTGACTCATCTGTTCATTGTGCAGTAGTTTGTACTCTTGACTCATCTGTTCATTGTGCAGGAGTTTGTACTCTTGACTCATCTGTTCATTGTGCAGTGGTTTGTACTCTTGACTCATCTGTTCATTGTGCAGGAGTTTGTACTCTTGACTCATCTGTTCATTGTGCAATGGTTTGTACTCTTGACTCAGCTGTTCATTGTGCAGTGGTTTGTACTCTTGACTCATCTGTTCATTGTGCAGTGGTTTGTACTCTTGACTCATCTGTTCATTGTGCAGGAGTTTGTACTCTTGACTCATCTGTTCATTGTGCAGTGGTTTGTACTCTTGACTCACCTGTTCATTGTGCAGGAGTTTGTACTCTTGACTCATCTGTTCATTGTGCAGTGGTTTGTACTCTTGACTCATCTGTTCATTGTGCAGGAGTTTGTACTCTTGACTCATCTGTTCATTGTGCAGGAGTTTGTACTCTTGACTCATCTGTTCATTGTGCAGGAGTTTGTACTCTTGACTCATCTGTTCATTGTGCAGTAGTTTATACTCTTGACTCATCTGTTCATTGTGCAGGAGTTTGTACTCTTGACTCATCTGTTCATTGTGCAGGAGTTTGTACTCTTGACTCATCTGTTCATTGTGCAGGAGTTTGTACTCTTGACTCATCTGTTCATTGTGCAGGAGTTTGTACTCTTGACTCATCTGTTCATTGTGCAGTGGTTTGTACTCTTGACTCATCTGTTCATTGTGCAGTGGTTTGTACTCTTGACTCATCTGTTCATTGTGCAGTGGTTTGTACTCTTGACTCATCTGTTCATTGTGCAGGAGTTTGTACTCTTGACTCATCTGTTCATTGTGCAGTGGTTTGTACTCTTGACTCATCTGTTCATTGTGCAGGAGTTTGTACTCTTGACTCATCTGTTCTTTGTGCAGTGGTTTGTACTCTTGACTCATCTGTTCATTGTGCAGTGGTTTGTACCCTGACTCATCTGTTCATTGTGCAGGAGTTTGTACTCTTGACTCATCTGTTCATTGTGCAGGAGTTTGTACTCTTGACTCATCTGTTCTTTGTGCAGTGGTTTGTACTCTTGACTCATCTGTTCATTGTGCAGTAGTTTGTACTCTTGACTCATCTGTTCATTGTGCAGTGGTTTGTACTCTTGACTCATCTGTTCATTGTGCAGTGGTTTGTACCCTGACTCATCTGTTCATTGTGCAGGAGTTTGTACTCTTGACTCATCTGTTCGTTGTGCAATGGTTTGTACTCTTGACTCATCTGTTCATTGTGCAGTGGTTTGTACTCTTGACTCATCTGTTCATTGTGCAGTAGTTTGTAACCTGACTCATCTGTTCATTGTGCAGTAGTTTGTACTCTTGACTCATCTGTTCATTGTGCAATGGTTTGTACTCTTGACACATCTGTTCATCATTGTGTTTGTACTCTTGAATTGTGCAGTAGTTTGTACTCTTGACTCATCTGTTCATTGTGCAGTAGTTTGTACTCTTGACTCATCTGTTCATTGTAGTTTGTACTCTTGACACATCTGTTCATTGTGCAATGGTTTGTACCCTGACTCATCTGTTCATTGTGCAGTAGTTTGTACTCTTGACTCATCTGTTCATTGTGCAGTGGTTTGTACTCTTGACACATCTGTTCATTGTGCAGTAGTTTGTACTCTTGACACATCTGACAATAGCTAGGCATTTCTGGGTACTTGATTCCTAGTTATATGGTCAGACTAGTTAGTCTATTTGTAAACCCACCACAGAAAAGTGAAGTGATATCTTAACCATCTATTATTCAAGATCCTGGTGCAGGCAGTCACCTTTGAGCTACACTAATCACTTTGGGGCACCAGCTGTTACCTAACATCTCTAGCCCACAGAACCTTGAAATATCAAAATATTGACTAGCTAATATTTCTGCAGTTAATCATATTTATTAATGAAAACTGACACCTCAAAAAGAGTCATATACAAGTATAAAAGAAAAATAAATTAACAATAATTTTCATAAATTTAGTAGTATCACATTTTTTTAAGAACATTTTTTTTTAACTTTTTCTGGACCACTAACCAACACATCGGCTCCACTTATGAAGGTACTATGGCACCAAACTGACATATCGGCTCAGACCGAGTAAGGTTGAATATTTTAAAGTAAAGTAATGATTCTGTATAAATATTCACCAATACTTGTATTCGATATCTTCATAATTACTTCCTTTGATTACCACATGGTATCTTCTTTGTTATGGAGATAGACTGGTTGAAATTTCTATGTAAATGTGTGTTTATTTCTGACAAATAGTGGCCACACACACAACTACTTAGTAGTCTACTATTTCTTGTATATAATTTCATTATTTGTGGACATAGATGTATCAAGTAAGGTGTATTTTCAAAAACTCTGGATTAGTTTATGTAAAATTTTGAAAAGAACTGATAGCAACAGACTTCTAGTCAGGGAAAATAGAGGTACATGAAATATGATATTTTGAATTGAAAATTATCTGCCCTTGAATATTGCTATAATATTTATAATATATAATATATTTTTTTCTTCAGAAATCGTCAATAGATTGCTATTTTCATTTTCTTCAACCATTTTCCTTTCAAGTGATGTATAACATGTCATCATCATCATCAAGTACTGGGCCTACTGGCGTAGGTGATCATGTCTCTCAACAATTTTCAATCTCGACAGTTATTTATCATTCTGTTGTTGATCTTCTGCCAAGCCATTCTCTTAAACTGTCTGGTATCTTTTCTCTTTGCTTCCCTCTATCTCTTCGTCCCTCAATTTTCCCAGTTGTTACTATATGACTCATGAATCATATAACATGTACCACATTTAATATTATTAATGTGTGAAATAGTAAAATGAAAAAGACATGATGGAATTTTACTAAATTTAAAATTGATCTGGTCCATACCTAAAGTACACCAAAGTCCAGAAAGAGTTAAAATACTATCAAATATTTTGATGTGTAGAATTTTCATGACACACTCTGACATCTTGTTCCATATGCTTTCCTACTTGTGATGATTTCCCTGTGCATGTGCTTACTGATGGTTTGTTCTTTGTACATGTTTTCCTACAGGTGGTGTGTTCTCTGTACATGTGCATTCCTACTGATGATTTGGTTTTTGTACATGTATTTTTCTACTGATTATTTGGTCTTTGTACATGTTTTTTTCTACTGATGATTTGGTCTTTGTACATGTGTTTTTTCTACTGTTGTTTGTTCTTTGTACATGTTTTACTACCATTGTTTGTTCATATGTGCTTTCCTACCATGATTTGTGTTTTGCTCTGTTCCATTTTAATTACAACTGAACAATATCCTTGATAATCAAGACATGTACATTACTTACAAGATGAGACACACTTCTCACAATAAATGTGACTACAGTTGGTAATATAAAATCGCAATTCAACCGAATCTGGTTGACAGTAGCACCCATTACAGTGCAGCCAGTGAGACATCTCGTTGCCAAGAAAACCCTTTGCAGAGCCACGTGGAATGAGAGTATCAAATATAACCTGTAAACAAATTACATAAGCTAAAGATGAAAACAATACAACACAAAGTATATTCAAATTTAATAATGACAAAAACAATAAGCATTTTAGTATGTACAGAGAATACATCTGCATACAGCAAATGACAGCCCCGACATGAATTTGAACCAAACCAGTCAGCAAAAGAGAATCTCAAAGCAGGCCCATTAGGGGGTTTCCATAAGGAAAAAGAAGCAGATCAAGAGAAACACTAACAATTAAAAATAACATTGAGACGAGAGGTAACAACAGCAGGCATCAGGTCCCTCACTGAGATTGAACAACTCACCCAGAACAGAGCCACGTGGCAAGATATAATGCAGGTCATGATAACAAAGATAGTCAGACACAAGAGTCTAAAATTTCCGCCCTATGTGTCATCTTCTGCTCAAAAAGACAAGAGATACATAGTCAGGACAAAAGCAAAAGTAAAAATAACTGAATGCAAATATGTAATCCATGAAAGAATGATTACTGGAATGCTACTTCTTCATACAACAAAGCAGTTAGTAATTATGGTGCCTTGACTGTTAGTAATATCTTGATGATCCTTACATTCCATGGCACCATATTTCTTTGGTAAACCACGAATTTAGATTTTGGTAGATCTTCTGGAAAGTATCCACTTGGAGGCATTGGTTGCCTATTTGGGAAAACCACCGACTGGGCTACAGACGTTCTGACAACCCATGTATGATTCCCGCTGGAAGCAGTGTGAGTTGTACTCATGGTTGGAATAAATTAACCCCGCGGTCGACCCAGCCACTGGGCTTAAATGGGTACCAGGGTAGTACTCCGGGAAAGTGAGGAATGCTACCTCGCATTGTGAGTTTCGATGCTTGAAGCTACACTATCCACAAGTCTCCGAATACTTCTGGATAGGCGACTGAGCACATATAGGTGAAAACATGTGTGCTAAGATGCCGATTCAAGTCTCGTACTTTATCTTTACCTTTACATACCCACTGTTGTAGATGTCATTCAAAAGTTTTGTAATTATTTCTATTCCAAATTCTCCCATAACTTCCATCTCCTCTTAGGTTATATTATCTAGTCCTGGATATTTTTCTATTTGAGCAAGGCATTCCCCATTTTTTTTGTTGAGTATTTGTGATCCTTACCCATTATCTTGAATGTTTGCTTCAGATTGTTTATTCTCACCACTGCTACTTGATGTATTTGATACATCTTTCCATTATGCTACTTTGTTCCATAAACAATCCCCTACCTTTGATTTTAAACATCCAGTGTTTGGTTGTGTTTTTCTTCCTGTCAATTTGTCATTCTGTTTGTAAAATGTGCAACTCTTCTGTGCCCCATTTTGATTTATTTGCAATTCTGGTTTAGCCATATTTCTTTTGCTTCATTGCAAGTGTTTGTTATTTCCAAGTCAATCTTTCATATTCATCTTCATTCATTTATTTTCCTCTCAAGCCGATGAAGACACATATAGCGGAAGTCATAGTTCTCCATGACTGTGACGATTTGCTGCTGGTTCTTAGTTGTTTCTTAGTCCCATGGTTGAGCGTTCCGTAGGAATTGTTCTACATAGCGATTCTTTTGGTCTGTCTTGTTTTCTTTTACTAGGTTTCCACATGAATGCCTGACAGGGAAGTCTTTCTTCACTCATTCTTGGCACATGGCCAATGTATTTTCAATGCCTTCTTATAAAGCTCGACAAGTATTCTTTATATTCATCTTACTCTTGTTTATTTTTTCTTGTGCTCATCAACTATTAAATGTCATCCATTTTTTTCTTGAATATTTTCTCATAGTTAGCGTGACTTTTCTTGTCTTGACATTTGTTGTATCTTTAACTCTTTCTATATGTTTCGACGCACTATGCATCAGTCTCAATTTGATTAGTGTGAACCGTCATCAAACCATATTTTTTTACGTGTATTATCTTCTTTCTTCTTTTCTCTTTTCACTGATACCTTAAAGGTGTCGTGGTTATATCATTTGTCGTTCTTCAGCTGCTCGAACTGTCTGAATTAGTCATTTTCCTTTGTTTTACATGTCTCTATCACTGCATCTATCCATCTTCTTCTGGTTCTTCCTCTTGGTCTTTTTCCATGCAACATGTATTATATCATCATAATATTGGTGAAATACGAGGGCTGATCAAAAAGTATCGGAACTTTTGCAATAAAAAAAAAAACTACACAACTTACAGTTTGAAATTTAATCTCCTTCGAAATAGTCCCCTTCTGAGGCCACACATTTAATCCAACGTTGTTTCCATTGTCGGAAGCATTCCTGGAACTCATCTTCTGAGATGGTGTGTGAAGCTGCCTTGTCGCATTTTCTTATCTCCTCCACATCTTGAAATCTTCTTCCTTTCAAGTGGGATTTGAGTTTGGGAAATAGGAAAAAGTCACAGGGAGCTAGATCTGGAGAATAAGGTGGCTGTCTGACCTGGGGAATGTTGTGTTTGCCAAAAACTGCTGTACAAGCTGCGCTGAATGGGCGGGTGCGTTGTCGTGGTGGAGCTGCCATTGACCGGACGCATGCAAATCTGGTCTTCTTCGACGAATAGCATCTCTCAAACGCCTCAGAACTTCAATGTAATACTCCTTGTTTACTGTCTGACCAGAAGGGGCATACTCGTGATGAACAATGCCCTTGTAATCGAAGAAAACGATCAAAAGGGTCTTCACCTTGCTGCGACTCATCCTAGCTTTTTTCGGTCTCGTGGTCACTCTCAACATTTTCTCTGCCGTCTTGGAATCGCTTAAACCATTCAAAACTCGTGTGCGGGCTCATACACTCTTCCCCATATACTTTGTATAACTTTTCATAAGTTTCTGTGAAAGTATCACCAAGCTTTTGGCAAAAATTAATTCAAATTCTCTGCGCAATTTTTTCCGTCATTTTCCGCCATTGAAATCCGACGACCACGTGGTACATGGCTAACGTCACGGCGCTGCCGTGATTAATCCACACGTGCTACAACGACACAACTTGCACAGAGTGTTACACATATATCAAGGTCAATATGTGTACAGTTTGATACAATCTGTTCGCTGGTTCCGAACCTATTAAGAAAGTTCCGATACTTTTTGATCAGCCCTCGTATAATACCTTGTTCAATTACATACAAATTCTTATAATATATATATGTTAGATAAATATAATTATGAAGATTGATTCTTAAAACCATGAAAAATATTGCCGCTGAAATCTCTTTTGTTGCATTGATAAAAAGTTTCTATACGGAAAGAGTTAATGTATATAATTTTATTTTCTTTGAGGACCGCAAGAACAGGCCTACAGAGCTTAAACTTGGTATTTTAGCAAAACAATTAAGAAACACAAAGATTGACAAGTTTCTGGCTATTTTTTTGTATTGGGATAATCGGAAGTGTCAGAATGCCCCTATAAGGAAGTGAAGCTTATAATGTGTTCTAATGAAAGTTATTATATGGTTATTTTGCAATATGTAAAACAAATTCAAGGTCTGGTAATCCTCAATCTCATGGAAATTTTCATCTTAAAATAGATCTCCAGTTTGAGTTAATATAATAGAATGAATGTTTCACTTTCATTATAGGTGGTAACTTTAATAAACAAAAAAATTTTGTAGCAATTGTACCATAGATCATAATACATTTAGGAGTAAGCCAATAAGGATATTTCAATTTACTGTGCATATTTTCATAAGTATTCTTGGTGTATGATGACAAGCATGTGAAATTTAAATCTTAGCTAATGAAATACTACAATTTAAAAAATTGGTTCTGGTTTTTTTTTTGCAGTAGTTTAAAATTGTAATGTTTAGAAAACATCAGTTGTTTTGACAATTCCTCTAAACTAAACCTAATTAAAAGTCTCTACATCAACAGCAGCTGCAGAGTCAGAACAGCAGCATTCTACACAGACCACTTTGAAGTTAGATCAGATATAAGACAGGGGTGTGTACTATCCCCCCTACTCTTTATTACATACATGGACTATATATGCAAGCTAGCCAACCCATCAGAGACAGAGGAGATCAACGAGCTTTTATTTGCAGACGATCAGGCACTAATACATGAAACAATAGAAGACCTACAAGAACACTTAAACAAACTCAACAGCTCAGGCACAAAATAGAACATGAAAATCAACATCAACAAAACAGAAGTCATGAATGTCACCAAAAATAACCAGAACATCAACATAACTATAGAAGGCAGACAACTAAAACAAGTAGAGGAATTCAAATACCTAGGAAGTCTAATGACAAATGATAATTCTCAAACAGCAGAGATAGAATCAAGATGCAACAAAGCTTGTCAAATCATTGGACAGTTATCACCACTATTGTCCAACAAGGAAATAACTCTGGAGGCAAAACGAGGACTATACAATACAATCTTCATCCCAACGCTGTGCTACCAATGTCAGACCTGGACCCTAGATGGAAGAACAATAAGAAAAATAATCTCTACAGAGATGAAATGTGTGAGACGAATAACAGGAAACAGTCTGAGAGATAAGATCAGAAATGAAGAACTGAGAAAAAAGCTAGGAATAGCCCCTGCCATAGAATATATAAGGAAACAACAGATAAAATGGTTTGACTACATGACAAGGCAGAAAGATCAAAATACAATACAACGAGCCTTCAACAAACGTTGTGAGAACACCAGACCCAAGGGTCGACCACGAAAAAGATGGATCGATGGAATATTAGAAGAACTAGGAAACATAACAGCAGCAGAGACAAACAGAAGAGCAAAAGACCACAAAACTATATCTCCCCTCGACGCTGAAAGGCAGATGAGGAAGGAAAGAAGAAGAGGAAGGAAAGAAGAAGAAGAATCATAACCAGACATAGTGGTGTTAATCATATAAAAATGAAGTCTTATTTTGAAATCATTGTTGATCATGTATAATTGTATGTGTTTGAAGTGAAGTTAAAGTTTACAAATTTGTTCGTTTACAGGTATTGTTATCATCAATAGCATGTGATGTTTCCACAGAATAATGCACATCAAATGGCAGGATAAAATAACCAACTTAACTGTCGTGCAAAGTGCTAAGAATCATGTCGATGTTCATAAGTCAAAGACTAAGATGGCTGGGGCATGTCCAACGAATGGAAGAAAAGCGCATTCCTAGGCAAGTACTAAATATATGGTGAACTAATACATGGTAAAAGACAAATCGGCAGACATAAACTACGAGATATATAGATATCTCAAATATCTGTAAATCATCTCTGAATGACTTCTCAATATGTGAAAATGACTGGGAACATCTGGCAATTGAGCGCACATCATGGAGAGCATGTATATTTATATTGAATGATATATATATGATATAACAATAATAACATCGTTTGAGACTGTGCTACGGCAAAACTTAGAAGAGAAAAGACTCATGAAAAGGGATGGAAAACCCTGTGGATCAGTGGGTCTGACTTGTTCATTTAGTGACCGTGTGTGTTTGTCAAAAATTGGTAGAATTAGCCAAGAGAGAAGCTGTTCGACAAAACAAAACCTAAAAAAATACACAATAGCCTCCACTAGACCGTCTGACAAGACGAAAAGGGCCATCATATATCATCAATACCAACTTCCTAGAAACATTTTAAGAAATAGTATAAAGTATAAACATGTAAATATTAAGATAAAGTGGTATATATGACCATGGCAAACGTTGGAACACATCGATGATGATAGATGGAGATGCACGTCCCTGTAGCTAGCTCTCCATGTCGTCTGCTCGTCGTCTGCTGCTGCCGGCCGATATTGTCTGTATCGATACGATCGTCGTAATGGTTCCCTAGACCGGCCGTGCGCTAATCTTACGGTTTGCTGATTGATGTGCGACGGGGATAATTTGACGACTTTTCTCTCTCTCTCTCTCTCTCTCTCCTCCTCTCTCTCTCTCTCTCTCTCTCTCTCTCTGCGATCAGGACTCAATCAGAGTAAGATTCCAGACTCTCACATGAAGTCAGCTGTCAGGTTAAGTGTGTTGATCGCCTCCACAGACAGAACATCACAATTAGAGTCTGCCAGATCCACTCTGATTGAACACCCGTTAAAACGTTGCACTGTGTTCTGCGCCAGTGGCCCTGTGCATCCGATTTCAGCTAGCATTTTATTCAGGTTTGCTTTCCTTAGCCTTTGATTGTCCCCAATCTTCCTGCAAGGCAGCAGATTGTCTTTTCTGTAGGGGGATTCCTAGAGGTGACTATCACAGACATGCACACACAAAGATATGAGATGTGCCTAACACAGACATGCACACAGTGATACGAGGCATGACTAACACTGACACTTATCAAGATATGAGATATGACAAACACAGACATACACGCAAGGATATGACACATGACTAACATAGACATGCACACAAAGATATGAGATATGACTAACATAGATATGCACACACAAAGATATGACACATGCCTAACATAGACATGCACACAACGATATGAGATATGACTAACACAGACATGCACACAGTGATACGAGGCATGACTAACACTGACACTTATCAAGATATGAGATATGACTAACACAGACATACACGCAAAGATATGACACATGACTAACATAGACATGCACACAAAGATATGAGATATGACTAACATAGATATGCACACACAAAGATATGACACATGCCTAACATAGACATGCAAACAAACGTTTGTTTGATATGACTAACATAGATATGCACACACAAAGATATGAGATATGACTAACATAGACATGCACACAAAGATATGAGATATGACTAACATAGACATGCACACACAAAGATATGACACATGCCTAACATAGACATGCACACAAAGATATGAGATATGACTAACATAGCCATGCACACACAGGGATATGAGATGTGACAAACACAGACATGCACACATAAAGATATGACTAACATAAACATGCACACAAAGATATGAGATATCACTAACCCAGACATGCACACACAAAGACAGATGTCTTCGTGTGAGAGTCTGGAGTCCTACTCTGATTGAGTCCTGATCGCAGAGAGAGAGAGAGAGAGAGATCATCGAGTGCCATCTCCGAAACGAAGGTTGGCTACCATGGATCGCCAATCCACTCTGTCTCTTGCTTTGATGGTGCTGGTTCTCATAGGGTGACTTGTCCATCTCCGCAACGAAGGTTGGCTACTATGGAGCGTCATTCCACTCTGTCTCTTGCTTTGATGGTGCAGGTTGTCATAGGCTGACTTGTCCATCTCCGTAACGAAGGTTGGCTACCATGGAGCGCCATTCTGCCCTGTCTCTTGCTTTGATGGTGCAGGTTGTCATAGGCTGACTTGTCCATCTTTTGAAGTTATTCGTCCATGCTAGTTTTCGTCTGCCTCTTTTACCTTGTATTTTCCCTTCCAAGATTGCTTTTAGTAGGCTGTTGTGTCTTTTAACATGGCACAAAAATCTCATTAAAAAGTGGTAAAGAGCCCCCTTCACGCCAAGTGGCGTATCGGGAATATGGTGTTAGTGACCATAAATGTTACAGGTCTTCAGCACATGATTTTTGGGTTAATGTGGTCTGTGTTACGCCCGCGCCGCTTTACTTTCCCAGAAAAAATCCGGTACCCATTTAAGGCTGGGTGAACCGGAAGCCGTCGGTTGGGATCGAACTCTACCTCTTGTCCTTTGTAGTCCAGTTCACTAACCACTGAGCTATCGCGGCTCCCATAAAAAAGCTCATTTGTCTTGTTTGAATTGTATTTAGTAGTCCTCTTTTCATTTTAGTTGTTTTAAGAATTAAATGAATAATTTTAAGAAGATACTTGATATAAATAAAATGTAATAATTTAAATGGTTATAGGTGTGGTTTTGGTTTTGGTTAGTCGAAGGCCTCGGTATCACTACAACGAATTAAAATCCATAATCGTTCAACCGCCTGTGCCAGTGGAATCATCCGAATTAATATCTCATCTCATTGAAGGATAAAAAAAGGTAGCTGCAGTTCCCATCATAGCAGCTACAGCATACGCCAAAAGACATAAGGAAAAGCGGCACCAAAGTGAACGCAGCTGACTTTTCCTTCTTCATACAATACCATCATTCATCGTAAAGAATCGGAATATCGAAACACAATCCGGATGAAAGATACACCTCACGGTGTGCACAGAGCACTAAACTCAGTAGCTTCGGCAGCAAGCCGGACTTGGAATATGAGGAAACTGCAACAAGGAACACTTTTCATATACCTCAGTGGTTCTTGCCGCCTATTCTCTAAATTGACCCATATTCCAATCTATTAATTTAAATAAAACGTATACAAAATAAAGAAGTTAAAAATATAAAAGAAATGTCAAAAATAACATCTGCTGAGAAGAAGTGTGTTAGATGAATGACAGGAAGCAGCTTGAGAGACAAGATCAGAAATGAAGAACTCAGAAAAAAGATTGGACTAACCCTGCCATACACTATAAAGTAAACTAAAGTAAAGAACCAATAACCTAAGATATGCTGATGATACTGTTCTACTAGCAGACAATCCTAAAGATCTACAACAATTACTTAAATAAACATGACAAGCAAAAAAAAATGGACTAGATATGAATATCAAAAAGACTAAAACTATGATCATAAACAAAGCAGATACTCAAAACCCACAAATGGATATCAAAATTGAAGGAATAGACCTGGAGACAGTTCAGAGCTACAACTACCTTGGATATACTATAACCAGTGATGGAAAAATGCACAACTGAAATAAACAAAAGAATAGGAATGGCAAAAAGTAATTTTAATGTCATGAAGAACATACTAACATCAAAACAAATAACACCAGGGCTAAAACTAAGAATAGCAAAATGTTACATCTTCTCAATATTCCTATATGGTGCAGAAACATGGACATTAGACAAAAAAAAAAAAAAAACAGAACAGAGAATTGAAGCCTTTGAAATGTGAATATATAGAAGAATAGGTAGAATTGGATGGAAGGAAAAGAGAACAAATGGTGAAGTCTTAAAACAACTAAAAATGAAAAGAGAACTACTAAACACAATTCAAACAAAACAAATGCTATTTTTGGGCCATGTTAAAAGACACAACAGCCTACTAAAAGTAATCATGGAGGGGAAAATACAAGGTGAAAGAGGCAGAAGCAGACCAAGTCTAACATGGACGAGTAACATCAAAAGATGGACAAATCAGCCTATGACAACCTGCACCATCAAAGCAAGAGACAGAGCAGAATGGCGCTCCATGGTAGCCAACCTTCGTTGCGGAGAAGGCACTCGATGATGAAGATGATGTGACTATGGAATCGATTGTGTCCTGTTCTGAGGCGTATAATGATCTCATCTATTCATATTGTGAAAGGCGTCCTGATTTGGGGCTTGTGGTCCTCTGATTGATTTGATTATCTGTTTCTTATGATGGTATGTAACCGGTGTATCTAGTTGTGTGCCTGTTGAACCTTCCTTTACCAACTGATCTGCTTTCTCATTTCCTGGTATTCCACAGTGAGACGGGATCCACTGCAGTGCAACCCTGTGGTGCTTGCAGAGTTCAGTCAATAAGGTCTGCAGGTGTGGTAATTTTCTGGATTGTAGTGCCTGGATACTGATCTTGCACCTGTCAAAAACACTACAGGCTGTGGGCAACTCATTGATGATGATGGTTGGTTGCGTTCGTCCGATGACTAAAGTATTCTAGAGTATCATGGTAGACTAGAATATTCCTCTTCATCATCCGCCATTACAAGGACGTAGTGGACGTGTCTGCGTTGTGTTATGGTTTGCAGTATAACTGTTATATTTGAGCCTTACGGCCTAACACATCCGACTTCAGCATGACGTTTTTGAGTACCGGGTTGTCTTCCCTCTTCGATCCCTGCACGCTTGGCCAGACTAGAGAGGTTAATCTGTTACTGGAGGCACCGCGGAGAGGTGGAGCAGGGTCTGGATGGTTTTGGTTCACCGATCCTGGGGCAAGCCATCAGCTGTGGGTCGCTGACAACTTCCAGCTCTGGTGCAGGTAATTGATGATGATGAGAAACATGATCGATACCAGTTGAATTGACACAGACAACTATTTTTATCGCAAACACGAAGATTGAAAAAAAGAAGAGGAATTACTATAAATTTTTAATCGATAACTAAAAAATATCCTTATATTATTTTATAATATTTGATATTGTATAAAAAATTTGCCGGATTTCACCTTTACCATTACATTATGTAAAGAAGCTAACGATATATTTTGAGTTATTTAGTTATTTTGTTTTGTTAGGAATACAACCCATTTTCCTTTTTTAAAGTACAGGTTCCTATGGCAATATGAAAGAAACAAGATGGATGCTATCGAACCGGCAGCGCTACTAGTAAACATATTAAAGAAGACAATCTAATTACTGATTTCGATAAAGATGAGCTTTATAATTTTGTGGAAGAAACTTTGTATGTAACTTTTTGGGTTAAATTTCCATTATTTTTTTTTATTGAAATAGATATATAATAGTATGCGAATGTCGAGATTAGTGTCCTAATTTTTTTCGGTTCGGAGTAACGTCCCCTTTGAGTAAAATTGCATTTGATCTAGTGGTTCTGTAATCCCTAATGTGAGATTTCTCTGAAATTTAGTGGTTTTCATAATCAATGCCCATTTGCGGCAAATAGTTTATGAATTAAAGATTGACTCATAGTCAAAGTAGGGACTCTTATCACAGGTTTTCATTAAGTATACACGAACAATACAATCAACAATGTCACCAATACATGTCCTAATATAATAGTCTAATGATCACAAATGAATTAGCAGAGGTTAATTGGCAATTCTGCAATATATACTTGATTATTGCTTGAACTAAAGAACATTTTATTCAAATGTATTAAAATAAAAGTTGATAAAATTACCTACCATTTACAGAGGATATCTCTCTGCAATCCCTGTAATGATTGTCCCTTGATATTTCTTTGTCTGATTTTATTTCTGAAAGTTTTTTTTTTTTATGGAAAAAAATACAAGGTAAAAGAGGCTGGGCATACCAAGACTAACGTGGATAGTCTTGGTCTGCCTCTGCCTCTTTTACCTTGTATTTTTCCTTCAAAAAAAGAAAAAAAAATTCTGAAAGTAAATTCCTATACAAATTATGAAAACAAGGGGCAGCTAGTCCCAAATTGTCTTTTCAATTTTCTTTTGATACACATTCGCATATTTTAAATATTTTGTGTGTGAATGTCGTCATCTATCTATCTATCTATTTATTGACCTTTCGAGCCATAGCTGGTCTATAGGGCATAGACCCAGAAACTCTTTCTCTTATCTAAATTTTTATTCTAGCAGTTTTCAATCCTTGTAAGTAAAGATCTTTCATCAAATCTCGCAATTTGTCTCTGTTCTGCCATCATCTGGGTCGACAAAATTCTTCTCATGTATGACTTTATTGTGGGTATAAATGCCATTTTCAATTTGATAAATATTGGCATGTGCAGGCCAGCCGTCACAAATCATGTGGCTTCCTGGGGGAAATAATAAACAGTTGCCTCTCTTGTCAATGAAGCCTCAGAGTGATCTGATACTTCTGCCAGAAAGGATTTTCCCAGAATTCTTTCTATTTTACCAAATACCCCGTGGCCTACATGCCACTGACCCCTTTGATATTTTTGGTGGAAATATTTCATCTTGTTAGTTTTGACGACAATTGGTTGAAATTTATTGTCCATCCCACCAATTTTACTTCAGTGTCTGACCTTGTATTTCTTGCATTCCTCGCATAAAAAATTAAATTGCACCAGTAAATTATGGTAGCTTTGTTGATGTCTGCCTCATGTTGGATTACACTCAGGGGCTAATCGTAGCTCCAACAGTGTCATTATTAAAATTTGTTTGAGTGTTAGATGGCTCTTTTGAAAGAATGCTCTAGCACAATTGGACTTATGAAAGTTGCTGTTCCGACACGACCAACGACAGCCATCTACTCCTCTGTGATGAACTACTAAATGCCCAGACAAATTACAAGTGTTGCATGGACACTGCTTCATTATAAGTAGGCGCTTGGCATGCCACTGAAACACAGTTCTTCAGTGTCAATCTCCGGTGTCAAAGTTACCAAATTCCCTTTCTCTGCTATGATAATTTTTGAGAGCTATGACCTATCCAACATCCACAACTCCAGTTAGGGCTCTCGGTCTTCCTGCCATTTTGCTTTTTAACTGACTGCAAAGTTTTAAAACTATGACAAACTACGAACCTATATTTAGTCTACTTCTGTCTGTGAAGGTTTGGGCTGCAGACTGGCCACAAGAGAACTGAGCTAGCTTCTCCCAGTGAATTCCTTCGTTTAAAGGAGTTCATCTTTCAGTCATCATTCCAGTAGACTCTGTTTACGTAAACATTTCCAGCAGCACCGTATTTCAGTAATTTTGTTTCTTTATGTCTGGAGTACGGACACATTATAATTGTCGCAATCTGGATTTACATATTTTATCCTGTTAAATTGTGCTAACGAAAGTTTGGTGGTAAACAATTTAGCATAAGTAAGGATGATTTAGCAGGAATAGAGAGGAAAAAGAACTTGTTAAACAAAGAATAAATAAAGCTTCAATACTGAGAAAACAAAATTGTTAAATTGTTGCAAAAATAAAATTAAATGGACAAGAACTAGAGATAATATTTAGTTTTTGAGAACCACTGTAGTTTTGTTGTAATATCAACTGAAGGGAGATCACCCATTCTGTGAAATAATTTGGGACACAAACTTTAACTTTATCTAATAATTTTCACGCTTTGAAAAGTTAAACAGTTATCAATATGACTGTGTAGTGAAGGTTACTAAACTTCCTTCTTCTTTCTCATCTGAAACTGTGACTTCATAATTCAGTCATTCAGTGAGTGCTATCTTCAATTCAAACATTGGCTGCTATGGGTCTAAAATGGAATGTCAATTTACTCTGCCTCTTGCCTTGATAGTGCATGTATGGATAGGTTCACCTGTTCATTTTTTGATGTTATCAATCCATTTTAGTCATGGTCTGCCTCAGCCTCGTCTACCTTGTACCTACCCTTCCAAGATGACTTTTAGTAGGTAAATTTGATACAAATTTTAAAAAATAGGTTAATATAATCAGGTTATCTAAACCAGAAATTAAATATGGCTTTACAATATCAATGCTAACTTCGTCTGAACTGGTATCATTATTGATATCAAAGCAACTATTTAGTAGTTTTATCGTCACATTATGATGTTGAGATGAAATGTGTTAGACGAATGACAGGAAACAGTCTGAGAGATAAGATCAGGATTGAAGAACTGAGAAAAAAGCTAGGAATAGCCCCCGCCATAGAATATATCAGAAAACAACAGATAAAATGGTTTGGCTATGTGTCAAGGCAGAAAGATCAAAACACAACACAACGAGCATTCAACAAACATTGTGAGAACACCAGACCCAAGGGTTGACCATGAAAAGGATGGATCGATGGAATATTAGAAGCACTAGGAAACATAACAGCAGCAGAGGCGAACATAAGAGCAAAAGACCGTAAATTATATCTCTCCTCGACGCTGAAAGGCAGATGGGGAAGGAAAGAAGAAGAAGAAGAATCGTTACATTATGTCTCTTCACATGCCCCAAAATTTCTGGCTGTCATTATCAAATTGTTTTAAGTAGTTTTTTTTTCAATCTTCAGCTGCTTCAAAACATGTTTTTTTAACACACTCAATTTTGTATTTTTTAATCTCTTTGCACTGTTTGAGAGGAGGACTGTGTCATTAGCGTATCTGAGCTCTGGAATTATGTTTCCATTTATTGTGAAATGGTCGAACTTCACAAATCTGTCTTTTGCTTTTGATATCCTTATTTTGGTGTTTTGATACCAAAATAAGGATATAGTAAGATAGTCACCAACAATTGTTGATGTAAAGTAAATAAGTAAAGAGCCCCCGTCACGCCAAGTGACATATAGGGAATATGGTGTTAGTGACCATAAATTTTACAGACCTTCAGCACATGATTTTTGGGATAATGTGGTCGGTATTACGCCCATGCCGCTTTACTTTCCCAGAAAAAAATCTGGTACCCATTTATGGCTGGGTGAACCCGGAAGCCGTCGGTTGGAATCGAACCCTACCTCTTGTCCTTTGCAGTCCAGTTCACTAACCACTGAGCTATCGCGGCTCCCATTGATGTAAGTAAAAAAAAAAAAGTTAAGTGCCCCGTTACGCCAAGTGGCGTATAGGGAATATAGTGTTAGTGACCACAAATTTTACAGACCTTCGGCGCATGATTTTTGGGATAATGTGGTCAGTATTACGCCTGTGCCGCTTTACTTTCCCAGAAAAAAATCCAGTACCCATTTAAGGCTGGGTGAACCCGGAAGCCGTCGGTTGGGATCGAACCCTACCTCTTGTCCTTTGTAGTCCAGTTCACTAACCACTGAGCTATCGAGGCTCCCCTCCTAATGATGTAATGAACCATAATTTTATGTTCTTATTTTCCTTATGACAGACAAGCAAATGATGTGCTTCAAGCAGAGACAGACATGTTTGAGAAGTATCTCTCTCACGTCGAGGCAAAATCTCTTAAATTGGACACTGCAGCCACTGCTTCAGCTCCTGCCAGGGATGTTACATTTCGCAAACGTTCCAAGTCATTTTCATCCACTTTGGATAAGTCACAAAAGCTGACAGCAGAGCAGAAATGTGATATTGTCCAGAAGGAAATCGAGGAAATGAAAGAAGGTATCATAAAGCTGGAAGAAGAATCTGAAAAAGTGTTGGATACTTTCAAGGTCAGTCATCTCTTCCTTTTTGTTTCCAGCGGATCGTGGAACTGTAGCAGTTACTCCGAAATGATTTCTTATATGCACTGTTGTTTTAGCTTAGCCCACCATCATCATCATTGAGTGTCGCCTCTGCATCGAAGACTACCATGGAGCGCCATTCCGCTCTGTCTCTTTCTTTGATGATGCAGTTTGTCATAGGCTGACTTGCCTATCTTTTGATGTAACTCATCCATGTTGGTCTTGGCCTGCCTCTGCCTCTTTTACCTTGTATTTTTCCTTCAAAGATTACTTTCATTAGGCTGTTGTCTTTTAACATGGCCCAAAAATATCATTTGTCTTGTTTGAATTGTATTTAGAAGTTCTCATTTCCTTTTTAGTTGTTTTAAGACTTCATCATTTGTTTTCTTTTCTTTACATCTAATTCTACCTGTTCTTCTATATATCCACATTTCAAAGGCTTCAATTTTCTGTTGTTTTCTTGTCTAATGTCCATGTTTCTGCACCATGCAGGAATGTTGAGAAAATACAACAATTTGCTATCCTTAATTTTAGCCCTGGTGTTTTTTGTTTTGATGTTAGTATATTTTTCATGGCATTAAAATTAATCTTTACCATTCCTATTTGTTTGTTTATTTCATTTTTACTTTTTCCATCATTTGTTATAGTATGTCCAAGGTACTCGCTAAGAGTGAAAATAAGTTACAAGAAATGTTAGAAATTATAGTGAAAGAAAGCAAAAATAAAGGACCCAGCCTTAATAGCAAAAAGACAGAAGTAATGGTAAAGAAAAAGACATCACCTCAGTGCAAAGTAAAGACAAGTGGAACAATATTAAAACAGGTAAATGAATTTAAATATTTGGGAACTTTGTTAACCTCAGATGAAAGATGTATAAAAGAGGTGAGATGCAGAATTGCTCAGGCAAAATCAGCTTTCTAAAAAATGAGGAAGATACTATGCAATCCATCTTTGACAATTGAAACAAGAAAAAGAGTTCTTAAGTGTTATGTAGAGTCAGTCATATTGATCATATGGATGTTAATCATGGACAATAGGACAACAAACAAGAAAATCACTGGAGTCTGTAGAAATGTGGTTTTACAGAAGAATATTGAGAATACCATGGACAGCTAAGAAGAGTAATGAAAACGTTTTGAAATAGGCTACAACAAAAAGAAAGCTAATTCCCAATATTAATAAAAAAAAGTAAAGTACCCCCGTCACGCCAAGTGGCGTATGGGGAATATGGTGTTAGTGACCATAAATTTTACAGACCAAAATTCCCAATATTAGGAAGAAACAATCATCATTTTTTGGCCATGTAATGAGAAGAGAACAACTGGAATGTATTGTAAAAACTGGGAAACTTGGGGAACAAAGAGATAGAGGGAAGAAGAAAGAAAAAATACCAGACAGCTTAAGAGAATGGCTTGGCAGAAGGTCAACAACAGAAATGATAAATAACTGTCGAGATCGGAAATTGTGGAGAGACATGATCACCAACGCCAGCAGGCCCGGTACTCGATGATGATGGTAGTTGCAGCTCTGAACTGTCTTCAGGTCTATTCCTTCAATTTTGATATCCACTTGTATGTTTTGAGTATTTTTTGTTTATGATCATAGTTTAAGTCTTTTTGATATTCATATCTAATCCATATTTTTTGCTTTTAGCCCATAAGACACCCAATGATTTGGCTTCGTCTGCTTTGATAATATTTGCTTAGTCTCTAAACTGTTCTCTTATCTTGTAGATTTCAGAGACAAGTACATATATGAGCTGTGTTTCTTTATTCTTACATGCTTCACACATAACAATTTGTGTACTTGACTTAGCTTTGTTGTTCGCTTCATTCACAGAAATTTATGTACCTGACATAGCTCTGTTCACTTCACATAAAGTAACTTGTATACTTGACATAGCTTTGTTGTTTGTTTCACACATAGCAACTTATGTACTTGACATAGCTTTGTTGTTTGTTTCACATATAGCAACTTATGTACTTGACATAGCTTTGTTGTATACATGTATATATATACATATATATATATACATGTGCATACATTATATGAGCACATGCATGCATATGAAAATTAATACAGGGACAATCAAATATATACAGAAAAGTTTGCATAGCACCCCCATAACCAGAAGAATAAACACCAAGGTTAGTGTGCATGCACAAAGCAGAAAGAATAGAACAGAAAAATAGCAGGTACTCGAAAGGCGGAAAGAATTATATGTCTGAGGATGGGGTAACATAAGAAACATGTGAAAGATAAGTAGCTTAGGCAAAAGAGACGTCCTTTATCTCTTCGTCCCTCAGCAGACCACCTAAGTATCGCAGTGGGGTCTAGTGGAGAAAAACTATGAATAGCATAGCATAGTGGATAGACCAAAGTACCCAAACATGGGCAGCAAAGAAGACTAGCAATAGGGAAGGAGAAATTAAAGGGAAACTATGTATACAAGTGAGATACATTCATGCCACATGGGGTCAGCGAACCAAATTGGACCATAAGACGATTCTCCAAAGCAAACTGGCTACGGTTGCCAGAGTGGTAGAGGACAATACCAGTGATATGGATGTCATCCTTGCCCTTGTGGTCTGATGAATTGAAATGGAAAGACACTGTAGTGCCAGTATTCTGTTGAACATCTCGAAGATGTTCACAAAATCTTTCTGCTAAGCGTCTCCAAACTCGCCAATATAAGTCATAGATATACTTGACATAGCTTTGTTGATTGTTTCACTCACATCAACTTATGTACTTGACATAACTTTGTTGATTGTTTCACTCACATCAACTTATGTACTTGACATAACTTTGTTGATTGTTTCACTCACATCAACCTATGTACTTGACATAGCTTTGTTGTTTGTTTCACACATAGCAACCTATGTACTTGACATAGCTCTGTTGTTTGTTTCACACATAGCAACCTATGTACTTGACATAGCTCTGTTGTTTGTTTCACACATAGCAACTTATGTACTTGACATAGCTGTGTTGTTTGTTTCACACACAGCTACTTATGTACTTGACATAGCTCTGTTGTTTGTTTCACACACAGCTACTTATGTACTTGACATAGCTCTGTTGTTTGCTTCACTCACAGAAACTTATGCACTTGACATAGCTCTGTTGTATGCTTCACTCACAGCTACTTATGTACTTGACATAGCTTTGTTGTTTGTTTCACTCACAGCTACTTATGTACTTGACATAGCTCTGTTGTTTGATTCACACACAGCTACTTATGTACTTGACATAGCTTTGTTGTTTGTTTCACACAAGCAACTTGTGTTCTTGACATAGCTCTGTTGATTGTTTCACACATATCAACTTGTGTACTTGACATAGCTCTATTTTTTGTTTCACACATAGTAACTTATGCACTTGACATAGCTTTGTTGTTTGTTTCACACATAGCAACTTATGTACTTGACATAGCTTTGTTGTTTGTTTCACACATTGCAACTTATGCACTTGACATAGCTCTGTTTTTTGTTTCACACTTAGCAACTTATGTACTTGACATAGTTCTGTTGTTTGCTTCACTCACAGCAACTTGTGAACCTGACCTAGCTCTCTTGTTCACTTCACACATAGTAACTTATGTACTTGTCATAGCTCTCTTGTTCACTTCACACTTAGCAACTTATGTACTTGACATAGCTCTTTTGTTTGTTTCACACACAGCAACTTATGTACTTGACATAGTTCTCTTGTTTGTTTCACACACAGCAACTTATGTACTTGACATAGTTCTGTTGTTTGTTTCACACATAGCAACTTGTGTACTTGACATAGCTCTGTTGTTTGCTTCACTCACAGCAACTTGTGAACCTGACCTAGCTCTCTTGTTCACTTCACACATAGTAACTTATGTACTTGTCTTAGCTCTATGGCAACTTCACTGGTATTTGATACCTTTGTAAATCTCTTTGTTGTTACATCTTTTGCTAATTGTTGTTGTTATGATATACAAATATTTGTTACTTGTTGTTATATCATACAAACTTTATATTTTGTTGTTGTTATATTATACAAGCATTTGTTAATAATTGTTGTTATATTATACAGACACTGTTAATTGTTATTATATTATACAAACATTTGTTAATTGTTGTTATTATATTATACAAACATTTGTTAACCCTTGATTACGATATATATCTGCGGCTGATGTTATCACACGGTACTGTCATTAAAATTACTATGACTTAAATGTTACATTTGGGTTCCAAAAATAGTATTTTCTTTGAACTTTTGCTACACAACTGTGCATTTACCCAAGCAGACACATGGGAATTGGATGTTAAAATAATTTCCTGAATTGCATTCATAAGATTTATGTAATTAGAATCCATTATGTCATGGGTACCGGAGGATTTACATTGTCTATTTATACAGCCACCATAAGTCCGTCAATCCAACCGTATGTTTGGCTCCGCAAAGCGTCGTTCACTGGCTATTCTGTGTAACAAATATTTCTTTGATGTCTTGTCGATGGCCAAGAGAAAATTACCCCCATCATAAGACAAACCCCACCCAAAAAAAAATTAATAATTTCTTGAAAATTGGCGAAATTTACAATTAAAAAAAGAACACGTTACTATCGTAATTTTACCATGCATCAGGGGCCTTGGTAGCCTAGTTGGGAAAACCACCCGACTGGACTACCAACATTCGGACAACCAGTGTTCGATTCCCGCTGGGCACAGTGTGAATTGTACTCTTGGTTTGAAAAAAAAATACCCCCATGGTCGGCCCAGCCGTTGGCAGAAATGGGTACCAGGGTATTACCCTGGGAAGGTGAGGAATGTTGCCTCGCATCATGACTTTTAATGCTTGAAGCGACACTATCCAGAAATCTCTGAACATTTCTGGATAGGTGGCCGAGCACATATGGGTGGAAACTCGCGTGCTAAGACGCCGGTTCAAGTCTCGTACTTTACCTTTACCATGCATTTGAAAAAAATCTCCAACATAAAGAAACACAAATCAAACTCTAAGGGGTCACGGGAAGTAGTATTAGGGAGGTATAGGGGGGGGGGGTGTTTAATGTTTGCCCATAAGCAAACTGTCAAATTTCAAGAATTTGTATTTTTAGGCAATCATTTTTATGACTGCTATCGTCATCATCATCATCATCATCATTGAGTGCCATCTTTGCATCAAAGGTTGGCTACCATAGAGCGCCATTCCACTCTGTCACTTGCTTTGATGGTGCGGGTTGTCATAGGCTGACTTATCCATCATTTGATGTTACTCGTCCATGTTAGTCTTGGTCTGCCTCTGCCTCTTTTGCCGTGTATTTTCCCTTCCAAGATTACTTTTAGCAGGCTGTTGTGTCTTTTAACATGTCCCAAAAATTTCATTTGAAACTAGCTATCGTATTCTAGGGTTGATTGTTGTTATGTTATACAAACCAAACTGACTGCTATCGTATTCTAGGGTTAATTGTTGATGTTATGTTATACAAACCAAACTGACTGCTATCGTATTCTAGGGTTGATTGTTGTTATGTTATACAAACCAAACTGACTGCTATCGTAATCTAGGGTTAATTGTTGTTGTTATGTTATACAAACCAAACTGACTGCTATCGTAATCTAGGGTTAATTGTTGTTGTTATGTTATACAAACAAAACTGACTGCTATCGTAATCTAGGGTTAATTGTTGTTGTTATGTTATACAAACAAAACTGACTGCTATCGTAATCTAGGGTTGATTGTTGTTATGTTATACAAACCAAACTGACTGCTATCGTAATCTTGGGTTGATTATTGTTGTTATGTTATACAAACCAAACTGACTGCTATCGTAATCTAGGGTTAATTGTTGTTGTTATGTTATACAAATCAACTTGGCTTGTATGTCTGTTTTTTGCAGGCAGTAATGGAAGAAGCAGACATTCGTCTGACCGAACTGAAGAAAGAATCTTATGAATTTGACCGAGATGTTCTGAAGGCTGCCATGAACCATCGCACACATAAGATAATAGCAGAGAAATGCCTGAGATACTTTGATGATAGAATGCAGAGTAGGGTGAGTCTAATCTCTAAACATAATACTGAATTTGATGATATATAATTTGATAATATAATTAATTTGATAAAATAATTTTTGATGATACAGAATTTGATGATATTATTAATTTGATGATACATAATTTGATGATACAGAATCTAATGATACAAAATTTTGATAATTCAGAATTTGATGGTACAGAATTTGATAAAGGGGTTAAGGCAAAGAAATGCAAATGAATGCATAAAAATGCGAAGCTGCAGTAAAGCTGAATTCGAGGAAAAATTGAAAAAAAATAAAAAATGGTATGTAAGAAGCTTTACGTGATTAATAGACGACACAGATTCGAACGACGTTTCGGCTCAATAGGCCTTCAGCAGGAACAAACAAACAACATACACACACAGATATGTGAATAAATAAAACTAATCCTACATAGCTAACTAGTAATGAAACATCAAAAACAAAATAATCGAAATATGTTGACTTCCCTGTGTGTCGTGGACAGTGGTCAGGCTATGAAAGGAATTTCTCACGGGTGTAGCTGTAATTTATACCCTGTGGTCAGAGGTGAAGGGTTCTAAAAATACACGAGTGGGGGGAACGCTATCTAGGTACGTCGACTACAAAGGCACAGGCAATATCTGAAAGTATCTAAGGGCCCATAAATACATGTATACACACACACACAGATGCGTGTATACATATGTACACGTGGTAGAAGAAGTGCACATACTAATACATATCAACATACACATACATATACACACACATACATGTGTATGCATACAAGCAAGAGCACATATACATGCATGTATATGCGTATACATATATATACCAATACCCGTGCCTATGGACACATACATGCATGTGCACGTCCATACGGGGACAATCGTATGTGTGGAAGGGTTCAAACCGGGGTCAGTGTGCAAACTCGAAGGAGAAAGAATAGAACAGTGGAATGATAGGTATTCAAAAGGCGGAAAGAGTGAGATGTATGAGGGTGTGGTGCAATAAAAACATATGAGGGCTAAGTAGCGCAGAAAAAAGGTATATAGGAGAACACCGAAGTGCCTCAACGGGGACTAGTGGAGAAGAACTAAGAATAGCGTGGCATAGTAGATAGACTAAAGAGCCACCACATGGGTGGTAGAGAGGGCTATGCAAGAGGGAAGGAGCAGCCGAAAGGAAACTATGTGTATGAGTGTGATACATTCATGCCTCGTGGGGTCAGCGAACCATACTGGACTATGAGGCGATTTTCCAAAGTATAGCGGCTGCGGTCGCCAGAGTGACAGAGGACAATACCAGTGACACGGATGTCATCTTTGCCCTTGTGATCTGGGGAGTTGAAATGGGAAGACACTGGAGTGCCAGTATTCTGTTGGACATCACGTAGATGTTCACAAAATCTTTCCGCTAATCTTCTACCAGACTCGCCTATATAGGTCATGTGGCATCGTTGGCATATAATGGCATAAATGATGTTGTGGGACACACATGTGAAGCCATGCTTGATCTCGAACCGTCCATAGGGGAATAAGACTGAGTCAGTAGGGAGCACATAGGCACAGGTGATACAGTTACGACCACAAGGGGCCGTACCGAAGTGTTGAGGGTAGGAGCGAGGGAGACGGCTCCTAACCAGAATGTCTCCCAAATTCCTGTCGCACTTGAAGGCGATCATCGGGGGATCACTAAAAAGTAGACGGGTAGTGGGATCAGAGAGGAGAATGGAACGGTAGCGGTTGAGTATCCTCACAGCTGCTAAGTTGTGAGGATGATAAGTGAGGGTGAGTATAGTTCTCTCAGAAGGGGGGCGGTTGGAAGGGGTGAGTGCCTCGGGACGAGAGATAAGGAGGACCCGCTTGAGGGCAGACTGGAGGATCGAGTCTGGATAAAGCCGGCGGCTGAAGAAACCTAACATGAGGTGAGCCTGTCGGAGGAAATCTTGGTCATCCTGGCAGATGCGACGGAGACGCAATAACTGTGAGAATGGAATAGAGTCGCGACAAGAAGGTGAATGGGATGAAGTGTAGAGAAGGTAAAGAAGATCTTTTATCAAATCTTACCATTTTTCTCTATTCTGTGCAAGCAACTCTATCTCATTGAGGTAGCAAATTCCTGCTGCTCTTGCCTCTCTCATCAATGTTCTTCTCAGTGTCTCTCTGGGTCTTCCTCTTTTCCTCTTACCTGTTGTTTCCCACTTGAGCGCTTGCTTTGTTATTCGGTTATTATCTCTCCTCATCACAAGTCCAACATATGACCATCGTCTTTTCTTGATTACTGAAAATATTAGTGGTTGATTGGCGATTTCTCTAATTTCATCGTTTTGAATTCGTTCCACGCTATACCAAGTATTTTCCTTAGACATTTATTTTCGAATGCATTCAACTTTGTTTCTATGTCTCTTGTTGTTTTCCAGCTTTCACATGCATACGTAAGGGTTGATAGTACATTTGATTTGAATAGTCTAAGTTTTGTGTTTGTGCTAATGAGTTTTGATTTCCACAACTTTTCAAGGCTTCTGAAAGACATTGCTGCTTTAGTTATTCTGATTCTAATTTCTTTACTTGTATCCCCTTCCCAATCAATGTAACTTCCAAGATAGATAAAGTGATCGATCTCTTCCACTGGTTTGTTTTCCATGTATATTCTGTCATCTGTTGGAATTAAGCTTTTCATGACTTTAGTCTTTTCATGATTGATCTCAAATGATATTTTACATCTAACATTTTATTAATAAATACCTTCCACAGGATTCTCTTATTGAAAAGCTTCGATTGAAGAATTCTACCTTCAAAGTTCAAATGAAAAAACTGAAGCTCCAGTTGAAGCAGGTTTGTCATGTGTGTGTTGTTATTTGTATAACAATAGCACAAAAAGTGAATGACAACAATAACATTAAAAATAATGACAACATTAATACAAAAAGTAATGACAACAATAGCACAAAAAGTGAATGACAACAATAACACATAAAGTAATGACAACAATAACACAAAAAATAATAATGACAACTGATTGTGTTTTAATTTAATAAATTATTAGCCATGAAAAGTTATTTTTAGAATCATAATTAGACACTGTGCAAGATAATAGCCTATGCAGCTCCAAGAATGAATGTTGAGACATCGTTATATTACTTTGCTGAAAATAATTAAACTTTAAGAACTCATTTTTTGGGTGCTATCTATTTCTTGAGACGATAATGAAACTCTACTCATTTTTGTATGTTGAACAGAAAAAAAACAAAACAAATTTTCCAGTTTTCATTAAATACCCACTATTCGTGTAACTTATCCTGTGAGCAAAATTGGGCTTGAGACCAATCATGAAAAGACTAAAGTCATGAAAAGCTTATTTCCAACAGAAGACAAAATATGCATGGAAAACAAACCAGTGGAATAGATCAATCACTTCATCTACCTTGGAAGTCACATTGATCGAGAAGGGGATACAAGTAAAGAAAGTAGAATCAGAATAGCTAAAGCAGCAATGTCTTTCAGAAGCCTTGAAAAGTTGTGGAAATCAAAACTCATCAGCACAAACACAAAACTTAGGCTATTCAAATCAAATGTACTATCAACCCTTACGTATGAGTGTGAAAGCTGGAAAACAACAAGAGATATAGAAACAAAGTTGAACGCATTCGAAAATAAATGTCTAAGGAAAATACTTGGTATAGCGTGGAACGAATTCAAAACAAATAAGGAAATTAGAGAAATCGCCAATCAACCACCAATATCTTCAGTAATAAAGAAAAGACGATGATCATATGTTGGACATGTCATGAGAAGAGATAATAACCGAATAACAAAGCAAGCCCTCATGTGGGAAACAACAGGTAAGAAAAAAAGAGGAAGACCCAGAGAGACACTGAGAAGAACATTGATGAGAGAGACAAGAGCAGCAGGAATCGGCTCCCTCAATGAGATAGAGTTGCCTGCACAGAACAGAGACAAATGGCGAGATTTGATAAAATATCTTTAAAAGAATTGAAAACTGCTAGAATAAAAATTTAGATAAGAGAAGGAGTATCTTGGTCTACGCCCTATGGGCAGGCTACGGCTCGAAAGGTCAATAGATAGATAGATAGATAGATTCGTGTAACTAATAACTCAGGGATATACAGAAGTTAGCTGTTTTAGTTGGATAAATGTTCTGTTCACAACATAAACAATTTGTGATATGCGGATGTAAAAGAAAGCAACAAGAAAGGTCTCTGTCTGAATAGTAAGAAAACAGAAGTAATGGTCAAATCAAAGAAGCAATCATCACCATCATGCAGCATAAAAATAAACAGGTCAAATCTAAAAGAAGTGCAACGGGTCAAATACTTGGGCACAATAATAACATCAGATGGAAGATGCACCACAGAAATAAAAAGCAGAATAGCTCAGGCCAAAATAGCTTCTCAGAAAATGAAAAATATCTTAAGCAACAAATCTATATCAATAGAAGTGAGAAAGAGAGTTCATCTGTGCTATATAGAATCAATTCTGACTTATGGAAGCGAATCATGGACAGTAGACAAAAAATGAAAAAACAATTAGAGGCCACAGAGATGGGATTTCTCAGAAGAATGTTGAAAGTTCCCTGGACAGCTAGAAAGACCAGTGAGGACATTCTCAAAGTGGACAACACAAAAAGGGAGCTCCTAAAAAAAACATCAGAAAAAAACAATCAATATTTTTGGGACACATCATGAGAAGAGGAAAGTTGGAATACTTGGTTACAACTGGCAAAATACAGTGAAAGAGAGATCACAGACGACAAAGAGAGAAGATATTAGATAGCTTGGTGTCATGGCATGGAAAACAGTCAACAACAGAACTGATACGATGTACTGCAGATAGAAGATTGTGGAAGGACATGATCATCTATGCCAATCAGTATGGCATATGATGATAATGATGATGATGTTCTGGTGTTTCAAAGATTTAAAAAAAAAAAGTGTCTGAGTTGAACAACAAAAATCCTGGCAGAGAAAGAAACATTGCGTTGAGCTGTCAACTAAATGTGCCACAATGGCATTCATTAGCGCTTGACTGCTGTTGTAGAATATCTATTTCTAGTTTTAATTCCCACTCTGAAGCCAGATTGTTATGTTAGCATCATCATCACAGCACTCTGGACACACCTATAGGTGCTCAGATCTTCTCATCACGGTGTGCACAGAGCACTAAACTCAGTAGCTCCAGCAGCAAGCCTGACTTGGAATATAATGAAACTGCAACAAGGAACACACTTCAGACTGAGCCTCAATGATTCTTGTTACCTATCTGCCATATTGACCGTAAGATGTGTTTTTCACCATGTTTCGATATTCCGATTGCTTACGATGAATGATGATACCGTATGACGAAGGACTGTTTGGCTGCGTTCACTTTTGGTGCCACTTGGCCTTGTGTCTTTTTACGTGTGCTGTAACTGCTATAATGGGGACTGCAGCTGACTTTCTTCATTTGGATCCTTCAATGAGATGAGTTTTAGTTCAGATGATTCCACCGGCACGGGCGGTTAAGCAATTATGGATTTTAATTCGTTTGCAGTGATGCAGGGGCCTTCGACTAACCATAACCATAATCTTTTCCTCAAATGTTCATCAGCACATAGTTGCACATAGTACATAATTGTGCCAGTCTTATGTTGGTTGGATAATCCTCTCATTCGTCCAGATTATCGCTCTGTTCTGGCAACACAAATCTTCAGTCCCAGTCCACACAGTCTAGATAGCCATGTATTTGTACTTCTGTCCAACAGCTAATTTTGCCAAACTGGCCAGTCTGTCTTCTCTGTCTTTACCCTAAACAACTGCATGGACCGGGACATACATGAAAGAAGTGCTGCTGCAAATCTTGGATCTCTATAGTATTGATTGTTGTTGATATCTTGTAGAAACTGGTTAGGTTTCATTCTCATGAAATGACAAAACCACAGTCTTTTACTTTATTTTTATGCTTTTGCTGAGGTTATGTAGCTTCAACATTCATGCTAATGACTTAATTTCTTCTTCTATTCGTACTAAAGACTTACTTTCTTTTAAACATCCTAGTTCACATTCTGATATCTTCCTTTTTTTGGGATTGCATACTGATGACTCCCATGACACTCTAATGACTCCCATGACACACTGATGACTTTCATGACACACTAATGACTTCTGTGATGCTCTGATGACACTCATGACTCACTAATGACTTCTATGACACACCGATGACTCACTTGCACACTGATGACTCTCATGACACACTGAAGACTGACACACTGATGACTCTCATGACACACTGATGACTGACACACTGATGACTCTCAAGACACACTTATGACTGACACACTGATGACTCTCATGACACACTGATGACTGACACACTGATGACTCTCATCACACACTGATGACTCTTAAGACACACTTATGACTGACACACTGATACTCTCATCACACACTGATGACTCTCATCACACACTGATGACTGACGCACTTAAGACTCTCATCACACACTGATGACTAACACACTTAAGACTCTCATCACACACTGATGACTGACACACTTAAGACTCTCATCACACACTGATGACTGACACACTTAAGACTCTCATCACACACTGATGACTCTCATCACACACTGATGACTCTCATCTCACACTGATGACTCTCATGACACACTGATGACTGACACACTTAAGACTCTCATCACACACTGATGACTCTCATCACACACTGATGACTGACACACTGATGACTCTCATCACACACTGATGACTCTCATCACACACTGATGACTCTCATCACACACTGATGACTGACACACGTAAGACTCTCATCACACACTGATGACTCTCATCACACACTGATGACTCTCATCTCACACTGATGACTCTCATGACACACTGATGACTGACACACTTAAGACTCTCATCACACACTGATGACTCTCGTCACACACTGATGACTGACACACTGATGACTCTCATCACACACTGATGACTCTCATCACACACTGATGACTCTCATCACACACTGATGACTGACACACTTAAGACTCTCATCACACACTGATGACTCTCATCACACACTGATGACTCATCACACACTGATGACTCTCATCATACGCTGATGACTCTCATCACACACTGATGACTGACACACTTAAGACTCTCATCACACACTGATGAACTGACACACTTAAGACTCTCATGATACACTGATAACTGACACACTTAAGACTCTCATGACACACTGATGACTGACACACTTAAGACTCTCATCACACACTGATGACTGACACACTTAAGACTCTCATCACACACTGATGACTGACACACTTAAGACTCTCAACACACACTGATGACTGACACACTTAAGACTCTCATCACACACTGATGACTGACACACTTAAGACTCTCAACACACACTGATGGCTCCCATGACACACTGTTGACTCATTTGCACACTGATGACTCTCATGACACACTGATGACTGACACACTCATGACTCTCATGACACACTGATGATTCTTATCACACACTGATGACTGACACACTTAAGACTCTCATAATACACTGATGACTCCCATTATACATTGATGACTCCCATGACACACTGATGACTTGCAAACTGATAACTTCCATGACATACTGCTGACTGACACACTGATGACTCCCATGATACACCAAAGACTCTCATGACACACTGATGACTCTCATTATATACTGATGACTCCCATGACAAACTAATTAATGACACAATGATTACTCCCATGACACAATGAAGACTCTCATGATGCACTGATGACTCCCATGACACACTGAAGACTCTCATGAAGCACTGATGACTCCCTGTACACACTGATGACTCTCATGACACACTGATGACTCCCACGACAAACTGATGACTGATACCCTGATGATTTCCATTACACAATGATGACTGACACACTGATTGACTGATGCACTGGTGACTCCAATGACACACTGTTGACTCCTATGACACACTGATGACTCCAATGACACACTGCTTGTACACACTTACATCAAACTTCCTCTCATATATTGAAGCTGACACGAAGCTTCCAGTCAATATGGTGGATAAGTAAAGTAAAGAAAGTAAAGAGCCCCTGTCATGCCAAGTGACGTATAGGGAATATGGTGTTAGTGACCATAAATTTTACAAACCTTCGATACATGATTTTTGGGGTAATGTGGTCGGTATTACGCCCGTGCCACTTTACTTTCCCAGAAAAAAATCTGGTACCCATTTAAGGCTGGGTGAACCCGGAACCCTTCGGTTGGGATGAACCCTAAATATGGTGGATAGTCAGCAATGAACTGTTGAGGCACTGGCTGAAAGGTTCCTTGTTGCAGTATCCTCATATTCCAAGTCCAGCTTGCTTCAGGAGCTACTGAGATTAGTGCTCTGTGCTGTGTGTCTCATTGGATGGTGTTTCTACATTCCGATTGCTTACGGTGAATGATGATATTGTCTGACGAAGGATAGTTCAGTTGAGTTCACTGGCGGCGCCACTATGCCTTATGTCTTTTTTATCTTTGCTGTGTTTACTATGACAGGGACTACAGCTGCACTCAATCTGCACTTTCTCTGCCATGAACTGATACAATAAATATAAACTAGTGTCTAGCAATCTGCACTTTCTCTGTCATGAACTGATACAATAAATATAAACTAGTTCCTGAAACTTTGAGTCTTTTCTTATATATGATCTTCCTTTCTTGACATCCCATGTTTGCTATTAAATATTTTGTTGACATTGACATTTGTTGACATTTGATCTAACTAGAAAGAAGAGATGGGAGAAGTCCTGAATGAGGTTGACTTCAATCAATTGAAGATTGAGAACCAGCAGTACCTGGAGAAGATTGATGAGAGGAACCAGGACTTGCTGAGATTAAAGCTGATGGCTGGAAACACACTTCAGGTGCTCAATGCATACAAGGTCAGTTATATATATGTGGCCTTTGGTATCTTGACAGACGGTTGCTAACAAGCAATCATGATAAGTTTGGTAAAGTATTAGTGTCTCATGCTGGATGCTGCTTTACTGAACAGCTTCTCTCATGGCTGAATTTGCCAATCCTGGACAGACAGATCCATCCACAGAATGGGCAAGGTGTATTTGTGGTACCTGGCCTCGTCTCCTTTTTCTTGTGCCTTTTGTCTTCTGAATTTGATATCAGCATTGTCTCGAAAGTTGCTTTGCCATTTTTTATATTTGTTCTCCATGTGCTATGAAGTGCAGCCACATTTCCCCAGTTTCTTTCACTGATAAATAATTCCCTCAAGGAAGCCCTGCAAACATCCTTATATCTCAGCACTGGTCTGCCCGTTGGTCTCTTTCCATCCTTAAGTTAACCTTACAATATTTGTTTGGCAATATGATTATTTGCCATTCTTCTTACATGATCCAGCCACCTTAGTCTACGAATTGTAAGTGTTGCCATGATCGATAGGAGTTTGGGTCTTTGTAAGACATTAGAGTTGGTTACTTTGTCCGGCCATTTGATGTTCATAATCTCTCGAAGGAAACGCACTTGACAGTTGTTTTACCTTTTCTGCTGCCTTGCTTAGGTAGTCCAAGTTTCTGATCCATATAGAAGTGTACTAAGCACGCAACTTTGATAAATTTGAATCTTAGTCCTGAGTGTTAAATTGGTGTTGGCCCATGCTATATCTTTAAGTTTACTAAATGTGGAAGCTGCCCTTTCTGATTCAGAAATTTATTTCTTCTTCAAGGGAGACAGTGATTGTGACCATAGAACCGATAAAGGTGAAATTTCTCACAGATTCAAGGGGTATGTTATCTAGTGATATAGCAGTGGGGCTGGCTACACCATGTTGAAGCATCCATCGAACTGGATGATGGCAGACATATTGTTGTGAAACGACTTGATCAGCTTAAGTAATGTAGGAGGGCAGCCAACATTTTCCAGCACCTTGCATAGACCTGCTCTGCACACTGCATCAACCACCTTTGTGAGATCAACAAAGGCTATAAATAGAGGTCTTCTTTGTTCCTTGCATTTTTCTTGCAACTGACAGAGAGTAAAAATCATATCCGTGGTTGACCGTCCAGCTCTAAACCCACATTGGGACTCTGGAAGGATACGTTCTGCCAGTTGATATAGGCGCTTTAAAACAATTCTTGCGAATGCCTTCCCAGTTATACTCAGGAGGAATATACCCCTATAATTGTTGCAATTGCCCTTGTCCCCTTTATTTTTGTATAACGTTACAATCTTGGCTTCTTTCATGTCTTGGGTATATTGCCATTTCTCCAGCATTGGACAAGGAGTTTGCAGAGGTGGGGCAGGAGTGTTTCAAGGTTTTCCTTGAGTAAAAGGTCAGTTATACACACTTTTAAATGTATTTATATATTTGTTTATATGAAAATGTTTGAGACATGAGCACCTATGCCAGCAGGTCCGGCACTTGATGATGATGATGATGATGATGATATATGAAAATGTAAAACTGAAATAAAAAAAGAATAGGAATGGCAAAAAGTAATTTTAATGCCATGAAAAATATACTAGCATCAAAACAAATAACACCAGGGCTAAAACTAAGAATAACAAAATGTTACATCTTCTCTCTTAACATTCCTGTATGGTGCAGAAACATGGACGTAAGACAAGAAAACAGAACACAAAATTGAAGCCTTTGAAATGTGGATATATAGAAGAATAGGTAGAATTGGATGGAAAGAAAATAAAACAAACGGTGAAGTCTTAAAACAACTAAAAATGAAAGAACTACTAAATACAATCCAAATTGACATGAGGATACAAAAAGTAAATGCTGTCACATACCAGCTTTCACCATTGTTAAGACATCCAGGTCAGAATGAATCCTCACCAATCACCATCATGGGCGTTCTTCTCGAGAATGCATAGAAAATGACCAAGAGGAAGACCCAGAAGAAGGTAGATAGATGCAGTGACAGAGACATGTAACAACAAAGGAAAATCACTAATTCAGACAGTTTGAGCAGCTCAAGAATGACAAATGATATAACCACGACACCTTTTAGGTATCAGTGAAAGAGATAAAAGAAAAGAATGAAAAAATGAAAGAGTGAGAATCAGTTTATTTTTTTACTTTAATTTGTAGTGCTAGAGGAGTCAGTAGAAAGCAAAAATCATGAAGATATATATATTCCTTTCTACTAAAAGAGGACATTTATCAACTAATATCTTCATCATCATGTGCCATACCAGTTGACGGAGGGGATCATGTCCTTCCACAATCGTCTATCCACAGCGCATCATATAAGTTCTGTTGTTGACTGTTTTCCATGCCATGACACCAAGCTATTCAGTATTTTCTCGCTTTGTCGTCCACGATCTCTCTTTCCCTGTATTTTGCCAGTTGTAACCAAGCATTCCAACTTTCCTCTTCTCTTGATGTGTCCCAAAAATATTGATTGTTTCTTTCTGATGTTTTTTTAAGAGCTCCCTTTTTGTGTTGGTCTTTTTGAGAATTTCCTCATTGGCCTTTTTAGCTGTTCAGAGAACTTTCAACATTCTTCTGAGAAATCCCATCTCTATGGCCTCTAATCATCTTTTCATTTGTTTGTCTACTGTCCATGATTCGTTTCCATGGGTCAGAATTGGCTCTATATAGCTCAATGAACCCTCTTTCTGATTTCTATTGACATAGATTTGTAGCACAAGATGTTTTTTATTTTCCAAAATGCTATTTTGATCTGGATCTTCACCCATCCCATGCTGCTTGATGCCGCGTAGGGCTTATGATGTTTTTTACCCTCCATCTCTATTCTTGTTGAGATATTTGGTCTTATCTAATGAGTCTAAGCTTGGTAACTTTGCTTCTGCTATAAGCGTTCTTGTTCTTGTATCGTGTTTTGATATTTTGATTGCTTATGATGAATGATGATATTGTACGTATGAAGAAGGACATTTCAGCTGCGTTCACTTTCGATGCCACTTGACCTTATGTCTTTTGACATGTGCTGTAGCTGCTATGATGAGGACTGCAGCTGCTTTTTTTTTGTTTGGATCCTTCAGTGAAATGAGTTTTAATTCGGATGATTTCACTGGCACAGGCATTTAAGCAATTTATAGAATTTAATTCGTTTGCAGCGATACCGGGGCCTTCGACTAACCATAACCATAAGCGTTCCTTTTAGTGTCTCTCTGAGTCTTCCTCTTTTTCTGTATCCTGATGTTTCCCATAGAAGAACCTGTTTTTGGAGTTCTCTTGTTGTCTCTTCTCAACACTTATGCAGCATATGTCCATCTTCTCTTCCTAATTGTAGATGAGTTCGATGGTTGCATGGCCTTTTCTCTTATCTCTATATTAGTCTTCAATACATTCCATTGTACAAATTGGTGTAACTATTTGGATTAGAGCCAAATCTACTATTATATATTATATATTATCTCTAATATAGAAACATTTATCTACAAATAAAGTGTCATTTTCTTTTAATACAATAACACTTATCTACTAATAGATAGACACTTATCTACTAATAGATATAAACTTATCTACTAATAGGTAGACACTTATCTACTAATATGTAGACACTTATCTACTAATATGTAGACACTTATCTACTAATAGATAGACACTTCTCTACTAATAGATAGACACTTATCTACTAATAGATAGACACTTCTCTACTAATAGATAGACACTTATCTACTAATAGGTAGACACTTATCTATCTACTAATAGGTCGACACTTATCTACTAATAGGTAGACACTTATCTACTAATCGGTAGACACTTCTAATAGATAGACACTTATCTACTAATGAACTTATCTAGTAATGATTTGACACTTATCTACTAATAGATAGATACTTATCTACTAATAGGTAGACACTTCTAATAGATAGACACTTATCTACTAATGAACTTATCTAGTAATGGTTTGACACTTCTCTACTAATAGATAGACACTTATCTACTAATGAACTTATCTAGTAATGGTTTGACACTTCTCTACTAATAGATAGAAACGTCTCTACTAATAGATAGACACTTATCTACTAATAGGTAGACACTTATCTATCTACTAATAGGTCGACACTTATCTACTAATAGGTAGACACTTATCTACTAATAGGTAGACACTTCTAATAGATAGACACTTATCTACTAATGAACTTATCTAGTAATGATTTGACACTTATCTACTAATAGATAGATACTTATCTACTAACAGGTAGACACTTCTAATAGATAGACACTTATCTACTAATGAACTTATCTAGTAATGGTTTGACACTTCTCTACTAATAGATAGACACGTCTCTACTAATAGATAGACACTTATCTACTAATAGGTAGACACTTATCTACTAAATGATAGACACTATGGTTTGACACTTATCTAGTAATGGTTTGACACTTATCTAGTAATGGTTTGACACTTATCTAGTAATGGTTTGACAGTTATCTAGTAATGGTTTGACACTTATCTAGTAATGGTTTGACACTTATCTAGTAATGGTTTGACACTTATCTAGTAATAGTTTGACACTTATCTAGTAATGGTCTGACACTTATCCAGTAATCGTTTGACACTTATCCAGTAACAATTTGACACTTATCTAGTAATGGTTTGACACTTATCCAGTAACAATTTGACACTTATCTAGTAATGGTTTGACACTTATCTAGTAATGGTTTGACACTTATCTAGTAATAGTTTGACACTTATCTAGTAATGGTCTGGCACTTATCCAGTAATCGTTTGACACTTATCCAGTAACAATTTGACACTTATCTAGTAATGGTTTGACACTTATCTAGTAATGGTTTGACACTTATCTAATAATGGCTTGACATCCCAGGACCCAAGAGTCCTTTTTTTCAGACAAATTAAGGGGGTGTCTTTCAAAATGTTGCTGGTTCTTGAGTTTTGCTCCATCTTGTGAGAAACCACATCAACTTGTTTCTGGTCTTCTTTTTGAGTGTTTCTTGCTGATTATTTCCTAGAGACAGATTTAATTCTGCTGTTGTACTGAGGTGAGACCAGTCATTGTGAGTTATTTTGCTGCAACTGTAACATTTCTGTTCTCATTTCTTCTCTCCAACAGAAGAAACTTCACTTTATCAATAAGGAATCTGTGAGACTGAAGGCAGAAATAAACATTCGTGAGGAACTACATGGCAAGATACTGGCAGAGACAAAGTTAGTGGAACTGGTAAGTCACAACAGTAGTCACAATGGAACTAATTGGCAATTAAAGTGGCAGAGACAAAGTTAGTGGAATTGGTAAGTCAATAGTAGTTATGATAGAACTAAATGGCAATATACTGGCAGAGACAAAGTTAGCGGAATTGGTAAGTCAATAGTAGTTATGATAGAACTAAATGGCAATATACTGGCAGAGACAAAGTTAGCGGAATTGGTAAGTCAATAGTAGTTATGATAGAACTACATGGCAAGATACTGGCAGAGACAAAGTTAGCGGAATTGGTAAGTCAATAGTAGTTATGATAGAACTACATGGCAAGATACTGGCAGAGACAAAGTTAGTGGAATTTGTAAGTCACAACAGTAGTCACAATGGAACTAATTGGCAAGATAGTGGCAGAGACAAATTTAGTGGAACTGGTAAGTCAACAGTAGTCATTATAATAGTTTAACATATTTATCATCGTGTGGGAATTATAATTTTTATCTGCATAATGGGCTTTTCTCTCAATCTGTTATATTCTTGATTTTGTGGCCAAGTGATCTAGAGGATTGAGACAAATGACAGACTTGTCGTAACATGAATACGTCAAACACAGCGATTCGTATGAAATCAGATGTCAGGAGACTAGCTCACGTCCAGCTCTCCCTGAATTTAGTAAATTAACAGCAACACAACTTCAAATTCAAGATCCGGGGGACTGGTTGGTATCGAGGCAAGACGCCGGCCTCGGGACCGAGAGAGGTTGTGGGTTCAAATCCTGGCTGTACCAAGTTGGGTTTTTTTAATTTATGATTTCTCTCTGCGGCAACCACCTCTAGTCTCAGCAGCGAGGCCCAGTTTTGAAACGTCAATTACTCATCGACGGAAAAAATATGAGTACCTCCAAAGACGTAGTTATCTGTCTGTACGTTGAGGGACCTCTGTGCACACAGCTGCCAGGGAAAAATGGATTAACATACAAAATTCAGTTTCTAGTCTCTAGGGACTTCGTCAGAGTTCAAAGCTGGCGAACGAAAAAAAATAAAAAGATTCAAGATCTCTTCAATCAAACCACATGATTTACTCTCATCCTTCCAAATTTCCTATCTCTACAACACCCGCTAATCAATTTCTACTTACTAATTCTAACGAACCTCTAGGGTTTTTAACACTGTCCAAGATGGACCAATTATATCTAATATTCTTAATCTGTCCTGACTGAAATCTCTGTTATCATGGCTGCTATAATATAGTTAGGTCTATCAACCTAGTCCTATCTAATCTGGATGTTATTAGCCTTTCAAGAAGGTACCCATTCTCGCTAGTGAATTCATCTATCTAATTTATGTGACCTTTTCTCTTCGATGGCTGGTGGGCGACTGTCCAATATCTAACACTGACGACTGACTTTCAGTGGTATTCAAATGACCAAAAACCTGGACCATGACTTCAAAGTTAGAGACATACTGGTAAGTCAACAGTAGTCATGATGGAATGTTTTTATTTTTTTGTGCATTCACCAGCTTTCACCTCTGGCAAAGTCCCTAGAGACTAGGAACTGAATTTTGCGTGTTTAACCATTTTTCCCTGGCAACCGTGTGCACAGGGGTCCCTTGCCGCCCAGGCAGATAACTCTGTCTTTGGGGGTTGCTCATTATTTTTTTCCATCATTTAATAATTTATGTTTCAAGCCGGGCTTCGCTGCTGAGACCAGGGGTGGTTGCCACAGAGAGAAATCCCAACTGGTGGGTGCAGCTGGGATTTGAACTCACAACCTCTCAGTCCAGAGATTAGCGTCTTGACTCAAGACCAACCAGTTCCCCGATTGAAAATTTTAATGTAGTGTTACATGCAAGTAGACTCAAATGTTAAGGTGGTCCTATTATATGGCTGTGAAACATGGAGAACAACAAAATTGACAATCACGAAGATACAGACTTTCATTAATGGATGCTTACGCAGGATAAAAGGATGGAAATGGCAGGACAAAATCACTAACATAGAATTATGGAAATGTACCAGTCAAACACCAGTGGATAAAGAGATACAGCGAAGACGATGGCGCTGGATAGGACACACACTACGGAAGCCAACTGAGAGTATTACATAACAGGCCCTTTTTTGGAATCCTCAGAGGAAAAGACAAAGAGGAAGACCAAGGAATTCTTGGAGAAGACAGATAGAAGCAGAGATGAAGATGATGGGGAAGACATGGAATGATCTTAAAAGAATGGCAAAAAACAGAACAACTTGGAAAGTGTTTGTTGAAGACCTATGCTCCACTGGGAGCTAAATAGGTAGAAGAAGAGACATGCAAGTAGGAAGATAAGTTGAGTGTATAGCAAGATACTGGAGAGATAAAGTGTCACAAGCAAGCTTTATAAGGAAAACCTGAAAATGAGGAAAAAGAAAAGTGTGAGTTGAGAACTAACCATGGTAAGGACTGCCTTGTTGACACTAAAGTTAGTTAAGCTATTAGAGTTGAAGAGCTGATAAACTAATGAAGTGAAAAAAATTTTATGAAATTAATTACTATCTGTTCTATCTGTATAGCTCTTGACCTTTCGAGCCATGGCCGGTCCTTAGAGCATAGACCCTGATACACTTTCTCTTTTTTAAAATTTTCTTTCTAACAGTTTCAATCCTTGCAAAGATCTTTTGTCATATCTCGTTATTTGTCTCTGTTCTGTGCAAGTATTTCAATCTCATTGATGGAGCTGATTCCTTCTGCCTTTGCTTCTCTGATCAATGTTCTCAGTGTTTCTCTGGGTCAGCCTCTTTTCTTCCTACCTGTTGTTTCCCACTTGAGAGCTTACTTTGCTATTTGGTTATTATCTCTTCTCACCATATGTCCAACATATGTCCATCGTCTTTTCTTGATTACTGATGATATTAGTACTATTTGTTACAGCAGTATAAAAGTAGAGACCAAATGTAATTTGTAATAATAATTCATAATCATTACTTTCAGCAAATTCATATTTTAACAGGAAACAGGCAATTAATTGCAGTGTTGCAGTAAAGCTGGTAGCAAGGAGCCAGTAGTGGTGTGTGATATACACTCCAAGGTCATATTTTAACATCTTTATTGGATTACATTCATTACCCTGGGAGCCGCGATTGCTCAGTTGTTAGTGAACTGGACTACAATGGACAAGAGATAGGGTTCGATCCCAACTGACGGCTTCCGGGTTCACCCAACCTTAAATGGGTTCCGGATATTTTTCTGGGAAAATAAAGTGGCATGGGCATAATACCGACCACATTATCCCAAAAATCATGTGCCGAAGGTCTGTAAAATTTATGGTCACTAACACCATATTCCCTATACGCCACTTGGCGTGACGGGGGGCTCTTTACTTCTTTACTATTCATTGCTCTGTACTTCTGCATGAGCATATAATTTATTTGCATCCTATGAGTGCCTCCGCGATAGCTCAGTGTTTAGTGAATTGGGTTTGCAAAGGACAAGAGGTAGGGTTTGATCCCAACCAATGACTTCCGAGTTCACCCAGCCTTAAATGGGTACCGGATTTTTTTCTGTAAAAGTAAAGCAGCTCGGGCATAATACCGACCACATTACCCCAAAATCATTTGCTGAAGGTCTGTAAAATTTATGGTCACTAACACCATATTCCCTATATGCTACTATATGCCACTTGGCGTGACGGGTGGTCTTTACTTTACTATTCATTACCCTATGGAGGCGGGCACGGTACGCATGGAATGGGTAAAGTCATTGCAGAAATCTAAAATACGTAAGGCCACCTTTGCCTATGTCCCTGGACATGCAGGAGTACGGGGAAATGAAAAAGCGGACAGGTTGGCTAGCTGCGCTGTCGTTGAGGACGGGCAACCAATGGATCGGGCGGACATCATTAATGCCCTCCGAGATGTGGGAAGATCACAGGACTTTGACAAACACAGATCCACGTCACTTCTTCGGATGATGGAATTGGGAGTTAAGATGGACACAGCCAGAAATGAGGAACTTAGTGGGCGTGTAAGAAGACTTATCAACCAACATAGAACTGGAGTCGTCAGTCGCTGGACACTGCGGGACTTGCTGAGGAGGGGATCTGAGCACCTATGGACATGTATAGAGTCCAATGATGATGACCCACTAATAACTCAATAACTCATTACCCTGTACTTCTGCATGAACATACAATTTATTTATATCCTATGAGCACCTCAAGAAGTGTTGACTAAAGGTAGCTGAAGTAACAACTGATAACCTTTTTCATACCAGGATAGAGCCCAGGCTGAAAGAATCAATAAAAACCTATGTAAGAATTTAACAGATTTCCGTGTACCCGACGTCATGACGTATGTCCAGGGAAAAGCTGAGATCTATGACCTGCAGAAGAAGATCAAGAACTGGGAGAGAAAAGTCGACATAGCAGAGGTCAGTTTTTAACTCTTTCCGTACGTGTTGTCGTACTGTATGCCATGCTGATTTTGGCTGCATACGTAACACTGCATTGTAGTGTCACTCTCAATTTGATTAGTGTGAACCGTCATCAAACCATAATAGGTAGACACTTATCTACTAATAGATATACAATTATCTATTAAAAGGTAGACACTTATCTACTAATAGGTAGACACTTATCTACTAATAGGTAGACACTTATCTACTAATAGGTAGACACTTATCTACTAATAGATAGACACTTATCTATTAATAGGTAGACACTTATCTACTAATTGGTAGACACTTATCTACTAATAGGTAGACACTTATCTACTAATAGATAGACACTTATCTATTAATAGGTAGACACTTATCTACTAATTGGTAGACACTTATCTACTAATAGGTAGACACTTATCTACTAATAGGTAGACAATTATCTACTAATAGGTAGACAATTATCTACTAATAGGTAGACACTTATCTACTAATAGGTAGACACTTATCTACTAATAGGTAGACACTTATCTACTAATAGGTAGACACTTATCTACTAATAGGTAGACAATTATCTACTAATAGGTAGACAATTATCTACTAATAGGTAGACAATTATCTACTAATAGGTAGACAATTATCTACTAATAGGTAGACACTTATCTACTAATAGGTAGACAATTATCTACTAATAGGTAGACAATTATCTACTAATAGGTACACAATTATCTACTAATAGGTACACAATTATCTACTAATAGGTACACAATTATCTACTAATAGACAATTATCTACTAATAGATAGACAATTATCTACTAATAGGTAGACAATTATCTACTAATAGGTAGACAATTATCTACTAATAGGTAGACAATTATCTACTAATAGGTAGACAATTATCTACTAATAGATAGACAATTATTTACTAATAGGTAGACAATTATCTACTAATAGGTAGACTATTATCTACTAATAGGTAGACAATTATCTACTAATAGATAGACAATTATCTATTAATAGGTAGACAATTATCTACTAATAGGTAGACAATTATCTACTAATAGATAGACAATTATCTACTAATGGGTAGACAATTATCTACTAATAGGTAGACAATTATCTACTAATTGGTAGACAATTATCTACTAATAGGTAGACAATTATCTACTAATAGGTAGACAATTATCTACTAATAGATAGACAATTATCTACTAATGGGTAGACAATTATCTACTAATAGGTAGACAATTATCTACTAATAGGTAGACAATTATCTACTAATAGGTAGACAATTATCTACTAATAGGTAGACAATTATCTACTAATAGATAGACAATTATCTACTAATAGATAGACACTTATCTACTAATAGGTAGACAATTATCTACTAATAGATAGACAATAGATATTCTTTTTACATGTCTTTTATCCTCTTAGTACTGGTGAAATTTAATTCCTTGTTTAATTATCTAAAAATTCATATATAATATGTTATATGTTAGATAAATATAAATATGTAGATTGATTCTTAAAACCATGAAAAATGTTATCTCTGAAATCTCTTCCGTTGTGTTGATAAAAAGCTTACATACAGAAAGAGTTAATAAAACAAACAAAAAATACTGAAGAGCAGGTGGCCAAATTGATAGCTCATCCTGCTCCTAACCAGGAAAACACAGGTTTGAATCCCTGAAGGTCAAAAGTTTTTTTTCTCCATTGGCTAAATTAAAACCTCAGACCAAAACATCTCATAGTGACTGCCCAGGACAAGCGGCTTGTATTGTTTGGTCCTATATATCCTCTAGCACAGTGACATATACTGGTTTTGGGGTCTGGGCTACCGCTGACATAATAAATAAACACATATAATATATTCAGTAGGCTAACATAAAGTAATATTTGCTAATGAGATCACTACATCTTAAATTACTTACTTATTTATGTTAATTATATCCGTCTTGTTTGGGACGAAAATGTCTTGATGACTTTGTCATTGAAAGCACTGTTGGGTTGGTTTCTAAGTTTCTGAGGTAATGATTTCTCAATGGACATTAATGCCAAACCCGATAAGCGCTCTTGTGTCTGATTTGAGCGACAATAAGATTTGATTCTTTTGAGAGCAGAGAAAATTCTTTCTTCAGATGCTGATGCACATAACGTAGTTATAAATAAGTTAGGAAGTTCCGATAATCAGATACAGTTTCACTTTGTGACGCTTCTAATTGGCTAGAGCTAAAAATAACCCATGAAACCGCATTTTGCATAGGTAGCTCCTGTCCGTGTTATTTTCACTGGAATTTTTGAATGTCAAGGTCATTAATACTAAGTCCGATAGAAGAGAACTGTACCGCTACTTATTAGTGGTTTCAAGTACTATTGTAGAGTAGTTTCAGTTTAATTCACAAATGTTATAGGAAAGCCTTGCTTTAATAAATGCAAATCAAAGTAAATAAATCATATTGGCCTACGAAATGTGTAATAGAATATTCGAAAATTTGTAATATAATTATGAAAAAAAAAATATAATAAATTATCATTTCCTTTTGTATTTCGTTAATATGTTCAGGCTACCGGTGGTGTTTGCAGTAACATAGAGAATATGCCACTGCCCTAGCATAACCCAGTAAAGAATACTGTTGTAAAGATAGTTTAATAGTTTACACTATTATAGCTGATATTTCAGGTTTTGAGCCTTCCATCACTAACAATTCTTCTTTTTCCTTACCTTCTTCATTTGCCTTTCAGCGATGATGGGAGATCTAATTTGAGTTCTTTGTACTTTTGGTCACTCTGCTGCTGTTATTTTTCTTAGTGTTTCTAATATTCTATTAATCCATCTTTTTTGTGGTTGGCAATTGGGTCTGGTGTTCTCACGACGTTTATTGAAGGCTCGTTGTGCTGTGTTTTGATCTTCCTGTTTTGTTATGTGGCTAAACAATTTTATCTGTTGTTTCTTTATATATTCTATGGCGGGGGTTATTTCTAGCTTTTTTCTCAGTTCATTTCTGATCTTATCTCTCAGGCTGTTTTCTGTCATTCGTCTAACACATTTCATCTCTGTAGAGGTTATTTTTCTTATTGTTCTTGCATCTAGGGTCCAGGTCTGGCATTGATAGCACAACGTTGGGATGAAGATTGTATTGTAGAGTGCCAGTTTTGCCTCTAGAGTTATTTCCCTTGTTGGACAATAGTGGTGATAACTGTCCAATGATATAACAAGCTTTGTTAATCACTGATAATTGGTCCTATGTATTAAAATTTAATAATTGTTTCTCGTTCTTGTGTCCATTTATTTTTATTTTTGCAACAATGCCCTCATGGTTATTGGTCATCAGTTTTGTTTTGTTAGCATTGATTTCCATGCCATATGCAGTGAATATTTTATCTGTTCATTGTATCAAATCTGTTAGTTCATGTTCTATTCGTACTAAACTACCAATGTCATCAGCAAATCACAGGTTGTTAATCGCTTTCCTATCAAAACTGTGAGTACTTTAAAGGTCTTTTAAAACATCCGTCATAATTCTTTCCTAAAAGATGTTGAATAAGACAGGAGAGAGTAAACAACGTTGTAGAACTCCAACTGTTGTTCTGAACCATTCCTCTCAGTCTTCATTGATAGGTTTTATGCTTGGAGTATTGTTATATAGATTTTTTATACAGCAAACTACATTGGCACTGAAGTTGTTGAACATCCTTATAATTGCCCATAGAACTGCATTCTAAAAACTGTCAAATGATTTTTTAAAGTCTGGTTATAGTTATGGTTATGGAAGGCCCCAGTATTACTGCAAACGAATTAAAATTCATAATTGCTCAACCGCCCGTGCCAGTGGAATCATCCAAATTAATATCTCATCTCCCAAACAGAGAAAGGTAGTTGTAGTCCCCATTATAGCAGTCTCAGCACACGCCAAAAGACATAATGCGAAACCACACAGAAAGTGAAAACAGCCAACTGTTCCTTGTCATATGATATCATCATTCATCGTAAACAATTGGAATATCGAAACATGATCAAAACGGATGAAACACACAACTCACAGTGTGCACAGAGCACTTAACTCAGTAGCTCCTGCAACAAAACACAATGAAGGTCTTTCTGATGTTGGAGGTATTTGTTGCAGAGAATTCTAAGATTGAGGATTCTTTTTTAGTCCTATAACATCGGATGGTATGGCATACAAGTTCTTTTTGTTAAAAATAAAATTCTTTTAAAATTGCAGGGATGCTGTAGCATATAGAAGGTGTGTGGATGAGGTCTGTAAGTGTCAATTAGGGACACTATTATCCTTCCTGTGATAAGTGGGTTTGATGTTGGACTCTGTGATCTTAAATGTTAGTTTGACACAGCTCTGATCAGACAGCTGCTAAAAATAAGTACCTGACTTACTTAATTAGTGATGACAATAGCAGCAAAAATTATCATCAGCCTCATCTTCTTCGATTCTCTGGTTTCATACAGTAGCTTTTGAGCACTTAATATGTCTTGATGGCTTTACATTATATTGGAATACTTGTGTGTGTGTGTGTGTGACTGCTAGAGTTAGTTCATTTTAACAGCTCAAAGTTTAAATATATGTGAAAGCCACAGTTTGTCATTTATACTTTAGTTAATTTCATAATCTGTGCCTTTCCAGTTAGATAAAATACACATGCTTCTTCTATTCTAATTTCAAAGTGATTAGAAAAGGCTGTTTCTTAAAATTTTAAAACTTCTGTGATTAAATATTGCATTCCAGAAGCTCTTAGATTTGTCAGTCTTTCATCTTTTTTGTTACGAGCATTAACTACTAAAATATCGTTCATACATAAATATTGACTTTAGCTAAATGATGTTTCATGTTTTGTATGTGATGTCACAAAATTAATATGGTGTATCAATAAAGACAAGTGGAACAATATTAAAACAGGTTAAAAAAAAAATTAATTAAAATAAATAAAGAGCCCCAGTCACGCCAAGTGGTGTATAGGGAATATGGTGTTAGTGACCATAATTCTTACGGACCTTCAGCACATGATTTTTGGGTAATGTAATGGTATTACGCCCGCGCCGCTTTACTTTCCCAGAAAAAAATTCCGGTACCCATTTAAGGCTGAACCTAGACCCGTCGATCAGAATGTAACCCGACCTCTTGTCCTTTGTAGTCCAGTTCACTAACCACTGAGCTATCGCAGATCCCTATTAAAAAAGGTAAATTAGTTTAATTATCTGGGAACATTGTTAACCTCAGACGGAAGATGTACAAAAGAGGTGAGATGCAGAATGGCTCAAGCAAAAGCAGCTTTCCAAAAAATGAGGAAGATACTATGCAATCCATTTTTGACAATAGAAACAAGAAAAAAAGTTCTTAAATGTTATGCAGAGACAGTCTTAGCATATGGATGTTAATCATGGACAATAGGACAACAGACAAGAAAATCACTGGAGACTGTAGAAATATAGTTTTATAGAAGAATGTTGAGAATACCATGGACAGCTAAGAAGAATAATGGAAATGTTCTGAAAGAGGCCAAAACAAAAAGAGAGCTCATTTCCAATATTAGGAAAAAAAAAACAATAATTTTTTAGCCATGTAATGAGTCGGGAACAGCTGGAATATATTGTAACAACTGGGAAAATTGAAGGACGAAGAGATTGAGGGAAGCAAAGAGAAAAAATACCAGACAGTTTAAGAGAATGGCTTGGCAGAAGGTCAACAACAGAAATGATAAATAACAGTCGAGATCAAAAGTTGTGGAAAGACATGATCACCTGCGCCAGCAGGCATGGTACTTGATGATGATGATGATATAAAATATCAGTTTTAATAATTTAGGGGAATGTACTAGACTCAGAACATCATGATCCATAAATGCTGTAGAATTTGCAAATTTTAAACTAAAATGTCACTTTGATTTGAAAGCAAACATCATCATCATGTACCGGGCCTACTCGCGTAGGTGATCATGTCTCTCCACAATTTTCAATAGTGACAGTTATTTATCATTTCTGTTGTTGACCTTCTGCCAAGCCATTCTCTTAAGCTGTCTGGTATCTTTTCTCTTTGCTTCCCTCTATCTCTTCGTCCCTCAATTTTCCCAGTTGTCACAATATATTCCAGTTATTCTCTTCTCATTACATGGCCAAAAAATGATGATTGTTTTTTCCTAATATTGGAATTTAGCTCTCTTTTTGCTTTGGCCTCTTTCAGAACGTTTTCATTACTCTTCTTATCTGTCCATGGTATTCTCAATATTCTTCTGTAAAACCACATTTCTACAGACTCCAGGGATTTACATCCATATGTTAAGACTGGCTCTACATAACATTTAAGAACTCTTTTTCTTGTTTCTATTGTCAAAAATGGATTGCATAGTATCTTCCTCATTTTCTGGAAAGCTGCTTTTGCCTGAGCCATTCTGCATCTCACCTCTTTTAAAAACAAACAACCATGAATAATAAAGATTTGACAGCCACATTCTTTATTTTATAATTGTGAATCCTCTGACTGAGTTGTTGTTTTTAATTATCCTCATTTGTACTCTTGTCTCTTAAAGTTGGCATTGAAGACACATAGCAAAACATGGCAGGCTGTGCAGAAAAGTATGCGGAACAATGAACAAAGGAGAAACACGGTTGGGGTGTAAGCAGCAAATATCGTTCACTAGTCCTTGATCCTGGGTGTCTTGGCCACCATATGTTTGTTGCCTTTTTGATGTGACCATTTTCAAAGTTTTTGCTTTAATATTTGTTTAATGAGGGTTTTTTGAAGTAACTGTCAAGTATTTGTTTTTATAATTTTAGAAATAGCTAAATGATGTTATGTACACAATGATGTAAAATCTGTACACAGTGATGTAAAATCTTCTGTACACAATATAGTGTGAAATCTGTACACAATAATGTAAAATCTATTGTGCACATTAGTGTGAAATCTGCACAATAATGTGAAATATGTGCATAATAATGTGAAAATATGTGCACAATAATGTGAAATATGTGCACAGTGACGACAGATCTTCAGATTGTGTACATAGTGATGTAAAATCTACATAGTGAAATGTAACCCACCTGCTAAAAAAATCTTGAAAAGCAAAGAAAACCCACTTGAACTTGTATATAGAACTTGAACTCAATAATGGCACAGCCTGTGCTGCAAGTATTACCATCTTTACTAATAAGATGTCCCATCTTCATATTATGTGACTTTTATGCAAACTTTGTCATGTCAGAGCTAAACATATATTAACATACAGATTTGATGTCAGTTATATGTTGTCCACTCTGATTGAGGCCTTCTGTAAAAAAAAAATAACACGGATTCGCCGTTTTTTATGTAACAATGTTTGTAGAGCTGTTAATGCAGATGAAATTTGCTTATATGATGTCATTATTATTTACAAATGATGAATGTGCCAGTATAACTCACTAAAGTATCAACATAACAGCTCACTAGTATGTCAACATAACAGCTCATCAATGTGCCAACATAGCATCTCATTAATATGTCAAAAAAAAGAATTAAAAAATAGCAAGAGAAGAAGTTGTCCTATCATATGAACTTTTAAAGCCATACACTATTCTGTTTGCCAAAAGCCGTACAACATATTTCCTGAAGCATAAAATGTATTCATTGTACATTTTGATAAACCCAACGTATAATTTTTGTAGTGTCAAGACAGCAAACACATGACACACTTTTGTAACATCATGTCTTGTCTAATTTCTGAGTCACCTCTGAAAACCAGTTTAAATTTCACCCACAACATCTAGATTTGATCATTTACACATAATACATTTTACATTATTTTACACAATTTTTACGAATAATTTACATATTTATGTTTGTGAATTTTTTTTTTTGTGGAAAATTTTTACATGCTGAATTGTTTTAGTTTGGACCAGCCCTGATCTAAGAGCTTGAGGTTTGAAATTCTATGGTTTGAAGTACACCTTAATTAGTACTTGGATACACCTACTAGAGATTAGAGCACATGTCTTAGAGTTTTGGATACACCTCTTGGATACATCTACTAGAGGTTAGAGTACACATTTTAAAGTTTTGGATACATCTACTACAGGTTAGAGTACTCATATTAGAGTATTAGATACACCTCTTGGATGCATCTACTACAGGTTAGAGTACTCATATTAGAGTATTAGATACACCTCTTGGATACATCTACTACAGGTTAGAGTACTCATATTAGAGTATTAGATACACCTCTTGGATACATCTACTACAGGTTAGAGTACTCATATTAGAGTATTAGATACACCTCTTGGATACATCTACTACAGGTTAGAGTACTCATATTAGAGTATTAGATACACCTCTTGGATGCATCTACTACAGGTTAGAGTACTCATATTAGAGTATTAGATACACCTCTTGGATGCATCTACTACAGGTTAGAGTACTCATATTAGAGTATTAGATACACCTCTTGGATACATCTACTACAGGTTAGAGTACTCATATTAGAGTATTAGATACACCTCTTGGATGCATCTACTACAGGTTAAAGTACATATCTTAGAGTTTTGGATACACCTCTTTAATACTTAGATACACATACTAGAGATTAGAGTACACATCTTAGAGTTTAGGATAACCTCTTTAATACTTAGATACACATACTAGAGATTAGAGTACACATCTTAGAGTTTTGGATACACCTCTTTAATACTTAGATACACATACTAGAGATTAGAGTACACATCTTAGAGTTTAGGATACACCTCTTTAATACTTAGATACACATACTAGAGATTAGAGTACACATCTTAGAGTTTAGGATACACCTCTTTAATACTTAGATACACATACTAGAGATTAGAGTACACATCTTAGAGTTTTGGATACACCTCTTTAATACTTAGATACACATACTAGAGATTAGAGTACATATCTTTGAGTTTAGGATACAGGAGACAAATAATAATAAATTAATATGATTATTTTAGAGGGAAATGTCCGAGGCGATAGATCAGCGAATCATTTCAGAGTACATTTTATGAGTACACCTGCATGAAAAACATCGCCAATGATAGCTATTTTTTGAGATAGCTGAGTTGGCTGTGTGCTCTAGCATTTGGTTTCTCATGGCAAGGTGCTGTACCAATGAGTATGGGTTTGATCCTGCTTCGGACCATATATTATTCTTTGTTTTTTTAATGTTGTTGATTATTTGTGATTTTTTTCAGAGTTTAGGATACACCTCTTAGTTGTGATCACCTCTTAACACATTCCCTACTAAGGGGCTTAGCATACTGTGGCCACTCCATTTTTTTAAAATATGAAATAACAATGAGAAAATAAAGGTAAGTTGATCTAAAACACACATTTTGTTGGGAAAATGTTTTCACAAAGTCAGAAAAGCGGTTAATAAGAGAATTACAAGCGTTTTAACGGAAATAATTGCAAAAATGTTGGGCTCAGCACACCAATTACTGGAGCTGCATTTTGCGACTAGAGGTACGGAGAATGTGTTTAAGTTTACGGTTCATTTCCTCAATTTTTTAGTACACCTCTTAGAGTGTGAAGTACACCTCTTAGAGTTTGAAGTACACCTTTTAGAGTTTGGTGTGAATAATATTTGATCAAATTTGAAATAATTTATAATTTGCAAAATTTACAATTTGATTCTTGTAACAAGCTCAATAAAATATTTTCAATCACTCCAGATTTTGACAATCTTTTTACAGTATTCTAAAAATGTGGTATTTTTAGTTTTTCTTCTTCTTCATCTTCTTCTTCCTCTTCTTCTTCTTCTTCTTCATCATCATCTATTCCTCTTCTTCCTCTTCTTCTTCTTCTTCTTCATCTTCTTCTTCCTCTTCTTCTTCTTCTCCCTCTTCATCTTCTTCTCCCTCTTCTTCTTCTTCTTCCTCTTCTTCTTTTTCGTTTTATTATTATTAATCTTTTTCTTCTTTTTTTCTCTTCTACTTCTTCTTCTTCTTCTCCTCCTTCTTCCTCTTGTTTTTCTTCGTTTTCTTATTATTATTCTTTTTCTTCTTTTTTCTCTTCTTCCTCTTCTTCTTCTTCTTCCTCTTCTTTTTCTTCGTTTTCTTATTATTATTTTTTTCTTCTTTTTTCTCTTCTTCTTCTTCTTCTTTTCCTCCTCCTTCTTCTTCCTCTTGTTCTTCATGTTCTTCTTCCTCTACTTCCTGCTCTTCCTCTTCTTCTTCTCCTTTTTCTTCTTTTTCATCTTCTTCTTCTCCTTCTTCTTCTCCTTTGACTTCTTCTCTTCCTTCTTCTTTTTCTTCTTCTTCATCTTCTTCTTCTCCTTCACTCCCTTGTTCTTCTTCTTCTTCATCTTCTTCTTCTCCTTCCTCTCCTTCTCCTTCCACTTCTTCTTCTTCCGCTTCTTCTTCTTCTTCTTCTGCTCCTCCTCCAGCTCAATTTCTTCAGTTTCTTCATTTTCTCCTTGTCGCTAGCACCTGTGTGTTTCCCATGTGCTTCCCAGTCTTCCTATTGATGTTCTAGTTGTGAAACTCTCACAAACTAAATAATGTGGCTTGACCACACAAAAGATTGCAAAGTCATGATTCTATTCTTTGCTGCTGTTTTCTTCTCATTCTTTTGCTCTTCTTCTCTTTCTTTGACAATTGACTGTATCCTGGGCATGTTGAACTATGTGGACAAACTTATTTGGTTTTTTTTAATGATGAACTTGTGTAGGATTAGATCTGCCCAGTGCCATTTTATTAGTATAAAAGTGTCCCACTAATAGTTGTTAAATGTCACTCTATTAGTATAAAAGTGTCCCACTAATAGTTGTTAATTGTCACTTTATTAATATAAAAGTGTCCCACTAATAGTTGTTAAATGTCACTCTATTAGTATAAAAGTGTCCCACTAATAGTTGTTAAATGTCACTCTATTAGTATAAAAGTGTCCCACTAATAGTTGTTAAATGTCACTCTATTAGTATAAAAGTGTCCCACTAATAGTTGTTAAATGTCACTCTATTAGTATAAAAGTGTCCCACTAATAGTTGTTAAATGTCACTCTATTAGTATAAAAATGTCCTACTAATAGTTGTTAAATGTCACTCTATTAGTAGAAAGGTTTCACTCTAATAGTAGAAAAGTATCGCTTTATTTGTAGAATAGTATCACTTTATTAGTAGAAAAGTATCACTCTATTAGTAGAAAAGTATCACTCTATTAGTAGAAAAGTATCATTCTATTAGTAGAAAAGTATCACTCTATTAGTAGGAAAGTGTCACTCTATTAGTAGGAAAGTGTCACTCTATTAGTAGGAAAGTGTCACTTTATTAGTAGAAAAGTGTCACTCTATTAGTAGAAAAGTATCATTCCATTAGCAGGAAAGTGTCACTCTATTAGTAGGAAAGTGTCACTTTATTAGTAGAAAAGTGTCACTCTATTAGTAGAAAAGTATCATTCCATTAGTAGGAAAGTGTCACTTTATTAGTAGGAAAGTGTCACTTTATTAGTAGGAAAGTGTCACTTTATTAGTAGAAAAGTGTCACTCTATTAGTAGAAAAGTGTCACTCTATTAGTAGAAAAGTGTCATTCCATTAGTAGGAAAGTGTCACTCTATTAGTAGGAAAGTGTCACTCTATTAGTAGGAAAGTCTCACTCTAGTAGTAGAGAAGTGTCACATCTCACTCTAGTAGTAGAGAAGTGTCACATCTCACTGTATGTGTTGATAAATGTCACTCTGATAGCAGTCACATGTCACTGTGAGTTGATAAGTGTCACTCTATTAACTTTATGAGTTGACAAGTGTCACTCTCGTAGTTGTCAAATGTCACTCTATGAGTTGATATGTGTCACTCTAATGTTTGTCAAATGTCACTCTGAGTTGATAAGTGCCGCTCTAATAGATGTCAGATGTCACTCTATGAGTTGATAAGTGTCACTCTAATAGATGTCAAATGTCACTCTATGATTTGATAAGTACCACTCTATTAGTAAAAATAGGCCAACATTTGGTTATTTGGTTATGAAGGCCCCGGTATCACTGCAAACGAATTAAAATCCATAATTGCTCAACCGCCCATGCCAGTGTAATCATCAGAATTAATATCTCATCTCCCAAATAAAGAAAGGTAACTGTTGTCCACTTCGTAGCAGTCTCAGCACACGCCAAAAGACATAAGGCGAAACCGCGCAGAAAGTAAACACAGCCAACTGTTCCCTGTCATACGATATCATCATTCATCGTAAACAATTAGAATATTGAAACATGATCAAAACGGATGAGACACACAGCTCACAGTGTGCACAGAGCGCTTAACTCAGTAGCTCCTGCAACAAGCCAGACTTGGAATATGAGGAAACTGCAACAAGGAACACTTTTCATGCATAGCCTTCAATGGTTCCTGCCGTCTATCCACCATATACAGGAAGTTCACGTCCTCCTGAAAATAATGATCGTCATATTTTTTAAAAATATATAGCACTTGATGATGTTATGCCATCGTTGTTGACTCCAATTCCGAACATATAAACACACAGTTAGTCGTCGGATTATCCCCATTGCACATCAAATAACAGAACATAAGATTAGCGTGTGGCCGGTCTAGGGATATATGATGAGCCATTACGATGACGTAGCACACACAAAATGACGCGCCCTTTAGATTCCTGATTACTCTAGTGAAAGCAGCCTATGATGAACAAAACACGGTGCAAATTAGTTTAGGGGATTTTATTTATTTTTATATATGTGTGCACGTGTGTACGCATGTGTGTGTGCTTGTGTGTATGTGTGCGCGCATGTGTGTGTGCTTGTGTGTATGTGTGTGTGCATGTTTGTATTTCCAGGCACCTTACCCAGATTCTCTCAATCACTGGTAATCTGATAACTTGGACAAGTTCGTACATTTGTTATGTGTTTGTATGTATGTGTTTGTATGTATGTGTTTGTATGTATGTGTTTGTATGTATGTGTTTGTATGTATGTGTTTGTATGTATGTGTTTGTATGTATGTGTTTGTATGTATGTGTTTGTATGTATGTGTTTGTATGTATGTGTTTGTATGTATGTGTTTGTATGTATGTGTTTGTATGTATGTGTTTGTATGTATGTCTTTGTATGTATGTCTTTGTATGTATGTCTTTGTATGTATTGTTTTGTGTCTCAATGGTCAGATCTATCCAATGCATTGGGTTGATTTGTATTTTTCATCAATACCATTAAAACTATAACTCTGATTCTTTTAATATTTGGTAGACTTTATTTTCCATATCATCAACTTTACCACAGCTCTAATATCATCTAATTTACAACAGCTCCACATATTATCTAACTAACCACTGCACTGATATCAGCTACTTTACAAGAGCTGCAAATGTCTTCTACTTTACAAAGCTCCTGTATCATCTACTTTACAACAGCTTCAGTATCATCTACTTTACAACAGCTTCAGTATCATCTACTTTACAACAGCTTCTGTATCATCTACTTTACAACAGCTCCAATATCATCTACTTTACAACAGCTCCAATATCATCTACTTTACAACAGCTCCAATATCATCTACTTTACAACAGCTCCAATATAATCTACTTTACAACAGCTTCAGTATCATCTACTTTACAACAGCTCCAGTATCATCTACTTTACAACAACATCAGAATCATCTACTTTACAACATCTTCAGTATTATTTACTTTACAACAGCTTCAGTATCATCTACTTTACAACAGCTCCAATATCATCTACTTTACAACAGCTTCAGTATCATCTACTTTACAACAGCTCCAATATCATCTACTTTACAACAGCTCCAATATCATCTACTTTACAACAGCTTCAGTATCATCTACTTTACAACAGCTCCAATATCATCTACTTTACAACAGCTCCAATATCATCTACTTTACAGCAGCTCCAATATCATCTAATTTACAACAGCTCCAATATCATCTACTTTACAACAGCTCCAATATCATCTACTTTACAACAGCTCCAGTATCATCTACTTTACAACAGCTCAAATATCATCTACTTTGCAACAGCTCCAATATCATCTACTTTACACCAGCTCCAATATCATTTACTTTACAACAGCTCCAATTTCATCTACTTTACAACTGCTCCAATATCATCTACTTTACAACAGCTTCAGTATCATCTACTTTACAACAGCTTCAGTATCATCTACTTTACAACAGCTCCAGTATCATCTACTTTACAACAACTTCAGAATCATCTACTTTACAACAGCTTCAGTATTATTTACTTTACAACAGCTTCAGTATCATTTACTTTACAACAGCTTCAGTATCATCTACTTTAAAACAGCTCCAATATCATCTACTTTACAACAGCTCCAATATCGTCTATTTTACAACAGCTCCAATATCATCTAATTTACAACAGCTCCAATATCATCTACTTTACAACAGCTTCAATATCATCTACTTTACAACAGCTCCAATATCATCTACTTTACAACAGCTCAAATATCATCTACTTTACAACAGCTCCAATATCATCTACTTTACAACAGCTTCAGTATCATCTACTTTACAACAGCTCCAATATCATCTACTTTACAACAGCTCCAATATCATCTACTTTACAGCAGCTCCAATATCATCTAATTTACAACAGCTCCAATATCATCTACTTTACAACAGCTCCAATATCATCTACTTTACAACAGCTCCAGTATCATCTACTTTACAACAGTTCCAGTATCATCTACTTTGCAACAGCTCCAATATCATCTACTTTACACCAGCTCCAATATCATTTACTTTACAACAGCTCCAATTTCATCTACTTTACAACTGCTCCAATATCATCTACTTTACAACAGCTTCAGTATCATCTACTTTACAACAGCTTCAGTATCATATACTTTACAACAGCTCCAGTATCATCTACTTTACAACAACTTCAGAATCATCTACTTTACAACAGCTTCAGTATTATTTACTTTACAACAGCTTCAGTATCATTTACTTTACAACAGCTTCAGTATCATCTACTTTAAAACAGCTCCAATATCATCTACTTTACAACAGCTCCAATATCTTCTATTTTACAACAGCTCCAATATCATCTAATTTACAACAGCTCCAATAACATCTACTTTACAACAGCTTCAATATCATCTACTTTACAACAGCTCCAATATCATCTACTTTACAACAGCTCAAATATCATCTACTTTACAACAGATTCAATATCATTTACTTTACAACAGCTACATTTTCATCTACTTTACAGCTGCTTCAATATCATCTACTTTACAACAGCTTCAGTATCATCTACTTTACAACAGCTCCAGTATCATTTACTTTACAACAACTTCAGTATGATTTACTTTACAACAGCTTCAGTATCATCTATTTTACAACAGCTCCAATATCATCTACTTTACAACAGCTCCAATATCATTTACTTTACAACAGCTTCAGTATCATCTACTTTACAACAGCTCCAATATCATCTACTTTACAACAGCTCCTGTATCATCTACTTTACAACCGCTTCAGTATCATCTACTTTACAACAGCTTCAGTATCATCTACTTTACAACAGCTTCAGTATCATCTACTTTACAACAGCTCCAATATCATCTACTTTACAACAGCTCCAATATCATCTACTTTACAACAGCTCCAATATCATCTACTTTACAACAGCTCCAATATCATCTACTTTACAACAGCTCCAATATCATCTACTTTACAACAGCTCCAATATCATCTACTTTACAACAGCTCCAATATCATATACTTTACAACAGCTCCAATATCATCTACTTTACAACAGCTCCAATATCATCTACTTTACAACAGCTCCAATATCATCTACTTTACAACAGCTTCAGTATTATTTACTTTACAACAGCTTCAGTATCATCTACTTTACAAATGCTCCAATATCATCTACTTTACAACAGCTCCAATATTATCTACTTTACAACAGCTCTAACATCATCTACTTTACATCAGCTCCAATATCATCTACTTTACAACAGCTCCAATATCATCTACTTTAAAACATCTCCAGTATCATCTGCTTTACAACAGCTGCAGTATCATCTACTTTACATCTCCAGTATCATTTCCTTTACAACAGCTCTAATATCATCTACTTTACATCAGCTCCAGTATCATCTACTTTACAACAGATCCAATATCATCTACTTTACAGCAGCTCCAATATCATCTACTTTACAACAGCTCCAATATCATCTTCTTTACAACAGCTCCAGTATCATCTACTTTACAACAGCTCTAATATCATCTACTTTACATCAGCTCCAATATCATCTACTTTACAACAGCTCCAATATCATCTACTTTACAACATCTCCAGTAGCATCTGCTTTACAACAGCTGCAGTATCATCTACTTTACAACATCTCCAGTATCATTTCCTTTACAACAGCTCCAATATCATCTACTTTACAACAGCTCCAGTAGCATCTGCTTTACAACAGCTGCAGTATCATCTACTTTACAACATCTCCAGTATCATTTCCTTTACAACAGCTTCAGTATCATCTACTTTACAACAGCTTCAGTATCATCTACTTTACAACGGCTCTAATATCGTTTACTTTACTACAGCTCCAATGTCACCTACTTTACAACAGCTCCAGTATATTTACTTTACAACAGTTCCAATGTCATCTAATTTACAACAGCTCAAATGCCATCTACTTTACAGCAGCTCCAATATATCATCTACTTTTCAACAGCTCCAGTATAATTTACTTTACAACAGCTCCAAATATCATCTACTTTACCACATCTCCAGTATCATTTACTTTACAACAGCTCCAAGATCATCTACTTTTCAACATCTCCAGTATCATTTACTTTACAACAGCTCCAATATCATCTACTTTACAGCAGCTCCAGTATAATTTACTTTACAACAGTTCCAAATATCAACTTTACAACAGCTTCAGTATCATTTACTTTACAACAGCTCCAATATCATCTACTTTACAACAGCTCCAGTATAATTTACTTTACAACAGTTCCAAATATAAACTTTACAACAGCTTCAAAATCATCTACTTTACCACAGCTCTGCATATTGATGCCTATATATCTCAAAAATAGGCTTTACACTAGACAACATGTTATATAAGTCCTACACTAAAACAGACAAAATAAAAAACTATACCATGTTATGTAAGTCCTACACTAAAACAGACAAAATAAAAAAAACTATACCATGTTATGTAAATCCTACACGAAAACAAGCAGACAAGAAAAAGACACAATGTTATAAGCCCTGTCAAATGAATAGGAAGATCCTCACAACTCACCCGGACAACTCACTGTGACAACTCACCCGGACAGATAGCCATGTCAAAATTTGTGTTCAGTGACTGGAAAACCTCAAACAATTCATTGTTTATATTGTTACACCATGTGAGGTGTTTTTGAATAATTGATATGTGAGGTGTTTCTGAATCATTGATATGTGAGGTGTTTCTGAATCATTGATATGTGAGAGTGTTTTTTAATCATTGATATGTGAGAGTGTTTTTGAATCATTGATATGTAAGAGTGTTTTTGAATCATTGATATGTGAGAGTGTTTTTGAATCATTGATATGTGAGGTGTTTTTTAATCATTGATATGTGAGAGTGTTTTTGAATCATTGATATGTGAGTGTTTTTGAATCATTGATATGTGAAGGTCTTTTTTAATCATTGATATGTGAGAGTGTTTTTGAATCATTGATATGTGAGAGTGTTTTTGAATCATTGATATGTGAAGGTGTTTTTGAATCATTGATATGTGAGGTGTTTTTGAATCATTGATATGTGAGGTGTTTTTTAATTATTGAGCATTGTGAGGTGTTTTGAATCATGAGCGATGTGAGGTGTTTTTGCATTATTGAGTGATGTGAGGTGTTTTTGAATCATTGAGCATTGTGAGGTGTTTTGAATCATGAGCGATGTGAGGTGTTTTTGAATTGTTGCACCATGTGAGGTGTTTTTGAATCATTGAGCGATGTGAGGTGTTTTTGAATCATTGAGCCATGTGAGGTGTTTTTGAGTCATGAGCTATGTGAGGTGTTTTTGAGTCATTGAGTGATGTGAGGTGTTTTTGAATCATTGAATGATGTGAAGTGTTTTTCAATCATTGAATGATGTGAGGTGTTTTTCAATCATTGAATGATGTGAGGTGTTTTTGAATCATTGAGTGATGTGAGGTGTTTTTGAGTCATTGAGCCATATGAGGTGTTTTTTAATTGTTGAGCTATGTGTGGTGTTTTTGTATCATTGAGTGATGTGAGGTGTTTTTGAGTCATTGAATGGTGTGGGGTGTTTTTGAATCATTGAGTGATGTGAGATGTTTTTGAATCATTGAGTGAATTGAGGTGTTTTTGAATCATTGAATGATGTGAAGTGTTTTTGAATCATGAGCGATGTCAGGTGTTTTTTTAATCATTGAGCCATATGAGGTGTTTTTTAATTGTTGAGCTATGTGAGATGTTTTTGAATCACTGAGCGATGTCAGGTGTTTTTGAATCATTGATTCATGTGAGATGTTTTGAACAATTGTTGCATGGGCTATTTTAAATTGAGATCCATGATTGGCGGAAGCGTGGTAATGGGGCCAGAAGTACTGAACTGGTGCTTGCAGATATGGTGTCTGGCATGGTCCTTGTACGTGAAATCAATGAATCTGTCGAGGTAGTGACCATACGTAGAGTTAGCAAAAACCACAACTTTGCGATGTTGGTCCTGTAAGTGAAATATTGAAATTGAGGCTGCTCATCTCATACAAGATAAAGTCAGTTCTAAAACATGTTTTTGTTTTCAACAAAAATACTTTCATTTTTTATGAGAAAATGAGACTACAAAATGCTTCATGTCTTGTAATGTGCTGATGGGACATTTTATTGTTATTTGGTTTTTGAGTTATTAGCGGGTCATCATCATTGCAACATGTCCATAGGTGCTCAGATCACCTCCTCAGCAAGTCCCCCAGTGTCCAGCGACTGACGACTCCAATTCTGTGTTGGTTGATAAGTCTTCTTACATGCCCACTAAGTTTCTTGTTTCTGGCTGTGCCCATCTTAACTCTCATCGTTATCATTCGAAGGAGTGACGTGGAATTGTGGTGTTCTTTGGGGTTTTTTGTGTGTGTGTAAGTCCTCTTCCCACATCTCGGAGGGCATTGATGATGTCCGCCCAATCCATTGGTTAACCGTCCTCAACGACAGTGCAGCTAACCAATGGGAGATTTTTTTATGTTTGTAGTAAACTATTGGGTAGAAACATAGGGAGATTATAACTATTACAATGTTTGTGGCAAACTATTGGATAGAAACATAGGGAGATTATAATTATTACAATGTTTGTGGCAAACTATAAGGTAGAAACATAGGGAGATTATAACTATTACAATGTTTATGGCAAATTATAAGGTAGAAACATAGGGAGATTATAACTATTACAATGTTTATGGCAAATTATAAGGTAGAAACATAGGGAGATTATAACTATTACAATGCTTGTGGCAAACTATTGGGTAGAAACATAGGGAGATTATAACTATTACAATGCTTGTGGCAAACTATTGAGTAGATGCATAGAAAGATTATAACTTTTACAATGTTTGTGGCAAACTGTTATGTAGCAATAGTGATATTATTTTAAGATACAAAAGCGGCATGTATTATATATATGTAAATATACATAATAATGTATGTTATTGGCATGCCTGCATTAACAATTGGAGGTCATAATATAAATAATCTAAGGTATGCTGGTGATACAGTCTTAATCGCTAAGAGTGAAAATGAGTTAGAGGAAATGTTAGACATTATAATGAAGGAAAGCAAAAATGAAATGACTCAGCCTCAAGAGCAAAAAGACATAAATAATGGTAGCAACAAAGAAAAAGACATCACCGCAATGCACAATAAAGAGAAGTAGAAAAAATATGAAAACAGGTAAATAAATTTAAATATCTGGGAATAATGTTAACCTCAGGTGGAAGATGTACAACAGAGGTGAGATGCAGAATGGCTCAGGTAAAAGCAGCTTTCCAAAAAATGAGGAAAATACTATGCAATCCAATTTTGACAAAAGAAACAAGAAAAAGAGTTTTTAAATGTTATGAAGAGCCAGTCTAAACATATGGACATGAATCATGGACAATAGGACAAAAGACAAGAAAATCACTGGAGGCTGTAGAAATGTGGTCTTACTGAAGCATGTTGAGAATACCATGGACAGCTAAAAAGAGTAATGAAAATGTTCTGAAGGGGGCCAAAGCAAAAAGAGAGCTAATTTCCAATATTAGGAAGAAACAATCATCATTTTTTGGCCATGTAATGAGAAGAGAACAACTGGAATATATTGTAATAACTGGGAAAATTGAGGGACGAAGAGATAGAGGAAAGCAAAGAAAAAGATACCAGACAGCTTAAGAGAATGGCTTGGCAGAAGGTCAACAACAGAAATAATAAATAACTGTCGAGATCGAAAGTTGTGGAGAGACATGATCACCTACGCCAGCAGGCATGTCACTTGATGATATCAGGATTGGATCATCACTGCAATAGTAAAGATTAACATTAACGAATGATTAGAGAAACAATAGGAGTCCAAGAAACATCGGCCATTACCTCAGCTTTTGCAGCGAGAAGGCCGTCCTTATTGACCTGCATGAAGTCTTTGGTCACCCATTGGTTCCAGCCAGGCTGGGGGTGGTGCGTGGAGTCGTACCTGGATGGGAGTTGAAGCTGGAACACAGGTCGGGCAGTTGGTATTAGACTAGAGAGGGAGGTGACATTAGACTAGAGAGGGAGGTGGCATTAGACTAGAGAGGGAGGTGGCATTAGACTAGAGAGGGAGGTGGCATTAGACTAGAGAGGGAGGTGGCATTAGACTAGAGAGGGAGGTGGCATTAGACTAGAGAGGGAGGTGGCATTAGACTAGAGAGGGAGGTGGCATTAGACTAGAGAGGGAGGTGGCATTAGACTAGAGAGGGAGGTGGCATTAGACTAGAGAGGGAGGTGGCATTAGACTAGAGAGGGAGGTGGCATTAGACTAGAGAGGGAGGTGGCATTAGACTAGAGAGGGAGGTGGCATTAGACTAGAGAGGGAGGTGGCATTAGACTAGAGAGGGAGGTGGCATTAGACTAGAGAGGGAGGTGGCATTAGACTAGTGAGGGAGGTGGCATTAGACTAGAGAGGGAGGTGGCATTAGACTAGAGAGGGAGGTGGCATTAGACTAGAGAGGGAGGTGGCATTAGACTAGAGAGGGAGGTGGCATTAGACTAGAGAGGGAGGTGGCATTAGACTAGAGAGGGAGGTGGCATTAGACTAGAGAGGGAGGTGGCATTAGACTAGAGAGGGAGGTGGCATTAGACTAGAGAGGGAGGTGGCATTAGACTAGAGAGGGAGGTGGCATTAGACTAGAGAGGGAGGTGGCATTAGACTAGAGAGGGAGGTGGCATTAGACTAGAGAGGGAGGTGGCATTAAACTAGGGAGGGAGGTGACATTAAACTAGAGAGGGAGGTGACATTAGACTAGAGAGGGAGGTGACATTAGACTAGAGAGGGAGGTGACATTAGACTAGAGAGGGAGGTGGCATTAGACTAGAGAGGGAGGTGATATTAGACTAGAGAGGGAGGTGGCATTAAACTAGAGAGGGAGGTGGCATTAGACTAGAGAGGGAGGTGGCATTAGACTAGAGAGGGAGGTGGCATTAGACTAGAGAGGGAGGTGGCATTAGACTAGAGAGGGAGGTGGCATTAGACTAGAGAGGGAGGTGGCATTAGACTAGAGAGGGAGGTGGCATTAGACTATATAGGGGGAGTAACATTAAACTAGAGAGGGAGGTGGCATTAAACTAGAGAGGGAGGTGGCATTAGACTAGAGAGGGAGGTGGCATTAGACTAGAGAGGGAGGTGGCATTAGACTATATAGGGGGAGTAACATTAAACTAGAGAGGGAGGTGGCATTAAACTAGAGAGGGAGGTGGCATTAGACTAGAGAGGGAGGTGGCATTAGACTAGAGAGGGGGGGTGGCATTAGACTAGAGAGGGAGGTGGCATTAGAATATATAGGGGGGAGTAACATTAAACTAGAGAGGGAGGTGGCATTAGACTAGAGAGGGAGGTGGCATTAGACTAGAGAGGGAGGTGGCATTAAACTAGAGAGGGAGGTGGCATTAGACTAGAGAGGGAGGTGGCATTAGACTAGAGAGGGAGGTGGCATTAGACTAGAGAGGGAGGTGGCATTAGACTATATAGGGGGGAGTAACATTAAACTAGAGAGTGAGGTGGCATTAGATTAGAGAGGGAGGTGGCATTAGACTAGAGAGGGAGGTGGCATTAGACTAGAGAGGGAGGTGACATTAGACTAGAGAGGGAGGTGGCATTGGACTAGAGAGGGAGGTGGCATTAGACTAGCGAGGGAGGTGGCATTATACTAGAGAGGGAGTTGGCATTAGACTAGAGAGGGAGGTGGCATTAGACTAGAGAGGGAGGTGGCATTAGACTAGAGAGGGAGGTGGCATTAGACTAGAGAGGGAGGTGGCTTTAGACTAGAGAGGGAGGTGGCATTAGACTAGAGAGGGAGGTGGCATTAGACTAGAGAGGGAGGTGGCATTAGACTAGAGTGGGAGGTGGCATTAGACTAGAGTGGGAGGGGGCATTAGACTAGAGAGGGAGGTGGCATTAGACTAGAGATGGAGGTGGCATTAGACTATATAGGGGGGAGTAACATTAAACTAGAGAGGGAGGTGGCATTAGACTAGAGAGGGAGGTGGCATTAGACTAGAGAGGGAGGTGGCATTAGACTAGAGAGGGAGGTGCCATTAGACTATATAGGGGGGAGTAACATTAAACTAGAGAGGGAGGTGGCATTAAACTAGAGAGGGAGGTGGCATTAGACTAGAGAGGGAGGTGGCATTAGACTAGAGAGGGAGGTGGCATTAAACTAGAGAGGGAGGTGGCATTAGACTAGAGAGGGAGGTGGCATTAGACTAGAGAGGGAGGTGGCATTAGACTAGAGAGGGAGGTGGCATTAGACTAGAGAGGGAGGTGGCATTAGACTAGAGAGGGAGGTGGCATTAGACTAGAGAGGGGGGTGGCATTAGACTAGAGAGGGAGGTGGCATTAGAATATATAGGGGGGAGTAACATTAAACTAGAGAGGGAGGTGGCATTAGACTAGAGAGGGAGGTGGCATTAGACTAGAGAGGGAGGTGGCATTAGACTATATAGGGGGAGTAACATTAAACTAGAGAGGGAGGTGGCATTAAACTAGAGAGGGAGGTGGCATTAGACTAGAGAGGGAGGTGGCATTAGACTAGAGAGGGAGGTGGCATTAGACTAGAGAGGGAGGTGGCATTAGACTAGAGAGGGAGGTGGCATTAGATTAGAGAGGGAGGTGGCATTAGACTAGAGAGGGAGGTGGCATTAGACTAGAGAGGGAGGTGGCATTAGACTATATAGGGGGGAGTAACATTAAACTAGAGAGGGAGGTGGCATTAAACTAGAGAGGGAGGTGGCATTAGACTAGAGAGGGAGGTGACATTAGACTAGAGAGGGAGGTGGCTTTAGACTAGAGAGGGAGGTAACATTAAACTATATAGGGGGGGGAGTAACATTAAACTAGAGAGGGAGGTGACATTAGACTAGAGAGGGAGGTGCCATTAGACTAGAGAGGGAGGTGGCATTAGACTATATAGGGGGGAGTAAATTTAAACTAGAGAGGGAGGTGGCATTAAACTAGAGAGGGAGGTGGCATTAGACTAGAGAGGGAGGTGGCATTAGACTAGAGAGGAGGTGGCATTAGACAAGAGAAGGAGGTGGCATTAGACTAGAGAGGGAGGTAACATTAAAATATATAGGGGGGGGGAGTAACATTAAACTAGAGAGGGAGGTGGCATTAAACTAGAGAGGGAGGTGGCATTAGACTAGAGAGGGAGGTGGCATTAGACTAGAGAGGGAGGTGGCATTAGACTAGAGAGGGAGGTGGCATTAAACTAGAGAGGGAGGTAACATTAAACTATATAGGAGGGGAGTAACATTAAACTAGAGAGGGAGGTGACATTAGACTAGAGAGGGAGGTGACATTAAACTAGAGAGGGAGGTGACATTAGACTAGAGAGGGAGGTGGCATTAGACTAGAGAGGGAGGTGACATTAGACTAGAGAGGGAGGTAACACTAAACTATATAGGGGGGAGTAACATTAAACTAGAGAGGGAGGTGACATTAGACTAGAGAGGGAGGTGGCATTAGACTAGAGAGGGAGGTGGCATTAAACTAGAGAGGGAGGTGGCATTAGACTAGAGAGGGAGGTGGCATTAGACTAGAGAGGGAGGTGGCATTAGACTAGAGAGGGAGGTGGCATTAGACTAGAGAGGGAGGTGGCATTAGACTAGAGAGGGAGGTGACATTAGACTAGAGAGGGAGGTGGCATTAGACTAGATAGGGAGGTGGTATTAGACTAGAGAGGGAGGTGGTATTAGACTAGAGAGGGAGGTGGCATTAGACTAGAGAGGGAGGTGGCATTAGACTTGAGAGGGAGGTGGCATTAGACTATATAGGGGGGAGTACCATTAAACTAGAGAGGGAGGTGGCATTAGACTAGAGAGGGAGGTGGCATTATACTAGAGAGGGAGGTGGCATTAGACTAGAGAGGGAGGTGGCATTAGACTATATAGGGGGGAGTAACATTAAACTAGAGAGGGAGGTGGCATTAGATTAGAGAGGGAGGTGGCATTAGACTAGAGAGGGAGGTGGCATTAGACTAGAGAGGGAGGTGACATTAGACTAGAGAGGGAGGTGGCATTGGACTAGAGAGGGAGGTGGCATTAGACTAGCGAGGGAGGTGGCATTATACTAGAGAGGGAGGTGGCATTAGACTAGAGAGGGAGGTGGCATTAGACTAGAGAGGGAGGTGGCATTAGACTAGAGAGGGAGGTGGCATTAGACTAGAGAGGGAGGTGGCATTAGACTAGAGAGGGAGGTGGCATTAGACTAGAGAGGGAGGTGGCATTAGACTAGAGAGGGAGATGGCATTAGACTAGAGTGGGAGGTGGCATTAGACTAGAGAGGGAGGTGGCATTAGACTAGAGAGGGAGGTGGCATTAGACTAGAGAGGGAGGTGGCATTAGACTATATAGGGGAGAGTAACATTAAACTAGAGAGGGAGGTGGCATTAGACTAGAGAGGGAGGTGGCATTAGACTAGAGAGGGAGGTGGCATTAGACTAGAGAGGGAGGTGGCATTAGACTAGAGAGGGAGGTGGCATTAGACTAGAGAGGGAGGTGGCATTAGACTAGAGAGGGAGGTGGCATTAGACTAGAGAGGGAGGTGGCATTAGACTATATAGGGGGAGTAACATTAAACTAGAGAGGGAGGTGGCATTAAACTAGAGAGGGAGGTGGCATTAGACTAGAGAGGGAGGTGGTATTAGACTAGAGAGGGAGGTGGCATTAGACTAGAGAGGGAGGTGGCATTAGACTAGAGAGGGAGGTGGCATTAGACTAGAGAGGGAGGTGGCATTAGACTATATAGGGGGGAGTAACATTAAACTAGAGAGGGAGGTGGCATTAAACTAGAGAGGGAGGTGGCATTAGACTAGAGAGGGAGGTGGCATTAGACTATATAGGGGGGAGTAAATTTAAACTAGAGAGGGAGGTGGCATTAAACTAGAGAGGGAGGTGGCATTAGACTAGAGAGGGAGGTGGCATTAGACTAGAGAGGGAGGTGGCATTAGACTAGAGAGGGAGGTGGCATTAGACTAGAGAGGGAGGTAACATTAAACTATATAGGGGGGAGTAACATTAAACTAGAGAGGGAGGTGGCATTAAACTAGAGAGGGAGGTGGTATTAGACTAGAGAGGGAGGTGGCATTAGACTAGAGAGGGAGGTGGCATTAGACTATATAGGGGGGAGTAACATTAAACTAGATAGGGAGGTGGCATTAAACTAGAGAGGGAGGTGGCATTAGACTAGAGAGGGAGGTGGCATTAGACTAGAGAGGGAGGTGGCATTAGACTAGAGAGGGAGGTGGCATTAGACTAGAGAGGGAGGTGGCATTAGACTAGAGAGGGAGGTGGCATTAGACTAGAGAGGGAGGTGGCATTAGACTATATAGGGGGGAGTAACATTAAACTAGAGAGGGAGGTGGCATTAAACTAGAGAGGGAGGTGGCATTAGACTAGAGAGGGAGGTGGCATTAGACTAGAGAGGGAGGTGGCATTAGACTAGAGAGGGAGGTGGTATTAGACTAGAGAGGGAGGTGGCATTAGACTAGAGAGGGAGGTGGCATTAGACTAGAGAGGGAGGTGGCATTAGACTTGAGTGGGAGGTGGCATTAGACTATATAGGGGGGAGTAACATTAAACTAGAGAGGGAGGTGGCATTAAACTAGAGAGGGAGGTGGCATTAGACTAGAGAGGGAGGTGGCATTAGACTATATAGGGGGGAGTAAATTTAAACTAGAGAGGGAGGTGGCATTAAACTAGAGAGGGAGGTGGCATTAGACTAGAGAGGGAGGTGGCATTAGACTAGAGAGGGAGGTGGCATTAGACTAGAGAGGGAGGTGGCATTAGACTAGAGAGGGAGGTAACATTAAACTATATAGGGGGGAGTAACATTAAACTAGAGAGGGAGGTGGCATTAAACTAGAGAGGGAGGTGGCATTAGACTAGAGAGGGAGGTGGCATTAGACTAGAGAGGGAGGTGGCATTAGACTAGAGAGGGAGGTGGCATTAGACTAGAGAGGGAGGTAACATTAAACTATATAGGGGGGAGTAACATTAAACTAGAGAGGGAGGTGACATTAGACTAGAGAGGGAGGTTACATTAAACTAGAGAGGGAGGTGACATTAGACTAGAGAGGGAGGTGGCATTAGACTAGAGAGGGAGGTGGCATTAGACTAGAGAGGGAGGTGGCATTAGACTAGAGAGGGAGGTGACATTAGACTAGAGAGGGAGGTGGCATTAAACTAGAGAGGGAGGTGGCATTAGACTAGAGAGGGAGGTGGCATTAGACTAGAGAGGGAGGTGACATTAGACTAGAGAGGGAGGTTGCATTAGACTAGAGAGGGAGGTGGTATTAGACTAGAGAGGGAGGTGGTATTAGACTAGAGAGGGAGGTGGTATTAGACTAGAGAGGGAGGTGGTATTAGACTAGAGAGGGAGGTGGCATTAGACTAGAGAGGGAGGTGGTATTAGACTAGAGAGGGAGGTGGCATTAGACTAGAGAGGGAGGGGGTATTAGACTAGAGAGGGAGGTGGTATTAGACTAGAGAGGGAGGTGGCATTAGACTAGAGAGGGAGGGTGTATTAGACTAGAGAGGGAGGTGGCATTAGACTAGAGAGGGAGGTGGCATTAGACTAGAGAGGGAGGTGGTATTAGACTAGAGAGGGAGGTGGCATTAGACTAGAGAGGGAGGTGGCATTAGACTAGAGAGGGAGGTGGCATTAGACTAGAGAGGGAGGTGGCATTAGACTAGAGAGGGAGGTGGCATTAGACTAGAGAGGGAGGTGGCATTAGACTAGAGAGGGAGGTGACATTAGACTAGAGAGGGAGGTGGCATTAGACTAGAGAGGGAGGTGGCATTAGACTAGAGAGGGAGGTGACATTAGACTAGAGAGGGAGGTGGCATTAGACTAGAGAGGGAGGTGACATTAGACTAGAGAGGGAGGTGGCATTAAACTAGAGAGGGAGGTGACATTAAACTAGAGAGGGAGGTGACATTAGACTAGAGAGGGAGGTGACATTAGACTAGAGAGGGAGGTGACATTAGACTAGAGAGGGAGGTGGCATTAAACTAGAGAGGGAGGTGACATTAAACTAGAGAGGGAGGTGGCATTAGACTAGAGAGGGAGGTGACATTAGACTAGAGAGGGAGGTGACATTAGACTAGAGAGGGAGGTGGCATTAAACTAGAGAGGGAGGTGACATTAGACTAGAGAGGGAGGTGGCATTAGACTAGAGAGGGAGGTGACATTACACTAGAGAGGGAGGTGACATTAGACTAGAGAGGGAGGTGGCATTAAACTAGAGAGGGAGGTGGCATTAGACTAGAGAGGGAGGTGACATTAGACTAGAGAGGGAGGTGACATTAGACTAGAGAGGGAGTTGACATTAGACTAGATAGGGAGGTGACATTAGACTAGAGAGGGAGGTGACATTAGACTAGAGAGAGAGGTGACATTAGACTAGAGAGGGAGGTGACATTAGACTAGAGAGGGAGGTGGCATTAGACTAGAGAGGGAGGTGGCATTAGACTAGAGAGGGAGGTGGCATTAGACTAGAGAGGGGGTGGCATTAGACTAGAGAGGGAGGTGGCATTAGACTAGAGAGGGAGGTGGCATTAGACTAGAGAGGTAGGTAACATTAAACTATATAGGGGGGAGTAACATTAAACTAGAGAGGGAGGTGGCATTAAACTAGAGAGGGAGGTGGCATTAGACTAGAGAGGGAGGTGGCATTAGACTAGAGAGGGAGGTGGCATTAGACTAGAGAGGGAGGTGGCATTAGACTAGAGAGCGAGGAACATTAAACTATATAGGGGGGGAGTAACATTAAACTAGAGAGGGAGGTGACATTAGACTAGAGAGGGAGGTGACATTAAACTAGAGAGGGAGGTGACATTAGACTAGAGAGGGAGGTGGCATTAGACTAGAGAGGGAGGTGACATTAGACTAGAGAGGGAGGTAACATTAAACTATATAGGGGGAGTAACATTAAACTAGAGAGGGAGGTGACATTAGACTAGAGAGGGAGGTGGCATTAGACTAGAGAGGGAGGTGGCATTAAACTAGAGAGGGAGGTGGCATTAGACTAGAGAGGGAGGTGGCATTAGACTAGAGAGGGAGGTGGCATTAGACTAGAGAGGGAGGTGGCATTAGACTAGAGAGGGAGGTGGCATTAGACTAGAGAGGGAGGTGACATTAGACTAGAGAGGGAGGTGGCATTAAACTAGAGAGGGAGGTGGCATTAGACTAGAGAGGGAGGTGGCATTAGACTAGAGAGGGAGGTGACATTAGACTAGAGAGGGAGGTGGCATTAGACTAGAGAGGGAGGTGGTATTAGACTAGAGAGGGAGGTGGCATTAGACTAGAGAGGGAGGTAGCATTAGACTAGAGAGGGAGGTGGCATTAGACTAGAGAGGGAGGTGGCATTAGACTAGAGAGGGAGGTGGCATTAGACTAGAGAGGGAGGTGGCATTAGACTAGAGAGGGAGGTGGCATTAGACTAGAGAGGGAGGTGGCATTAGACTAGAGAGGGGGGACTAACATTAAACTAGAGAGGGAGGTGGCATTAGACTAGAGAGGGAGGTGGCATTAGACTAGAGAGGGAGGTGGCATTAGACTATATAGGGGGAGTAACATTAAACTAGAGAGGGAGGTGGCATTAAACTAGAGAGGGAGGTGGCATTAGACTAGAGAGGGAGGTGGCATTAGACTAGAGAGGGAGGTGGCATTAGACTAGAGAGGGAGGTGGCATTAGACTAGAGAGGGAGGTGGCATTAGACTAGAGAGGGAGGTGGCATTAGACTAGAGAGGGAGGTGGCATTAGACTAGAGAGGGAGGTGGCATTAGACTAGAGAGGGAGGTGGCATTAGACTAGAGAGGGAGGTGGCATTAGACTAGAGAGGGAGTGTGGCATTAGACTAGAGAGGGAGGTGGCATTAGACTATATAGGGGGAGTAACATTAAACTAGAGAGGGAGGTGGCATTAGACTAGAGAGGGAGGTGGCATTAGACTAGAGAGGGAGGTGGCATTAGACTAGAGAGGGAGGTGGCATTAGACTAGAGAGGGAGGTGGCATTAGACTATATAGGGGGGTACATTAACTAGAGAGGGAGGTGGCATTAGACTAGAGAGGGAGGTGGCATTAGACTAGAGAGGGAGGTGGCATTAGACTAGAGAGGGAGGTGGCATTAGACTAGAGAGGGAGGTGGCATTAGACTAGAGAGGGAGGTGGCATTAGACTAGAGAGGGAGGTGGCATTAGACTAGAGAGGGAGGTGGCATTAGACTAGAGAGGGAGGTGGCATTAGACTAGAGAGGGAGGTGGCATTAGACTAGAGAGGGGGGTGGCATTAGACTAGAGAGGGAGGTGGCATTAGACTATATAGGGGGGAGTAACATTAAACTAGAGAGGGAGGTGGCATTAGACTAGAGAGGGAGGTGGCATTAGACTAGAGAGGGAGGTGGCATTAGACTATATAGGGGGAAGGAACATTAAACTAGAGAGGGAGGTGGCATTAAACTAGAGAGGGAGGTGGCATTAGACTAGAGAGGGAGGTGGCATTAGACTAGAGAGGGAGGTGGCATTAGACTAGAGAGGGAGGTGGCATTAGACTAGAGAGGGAGGTGGCATTAGACTAGAGAGGGAGGTGGCATTAGACTAGAGAGGGAGGTGGCATTAGACTAGAGAGGGAGGTGGCATTAGACTAGAGAGGGAGGTGGCATTAGACTATATAGGGGGAGTAACATTAAACTAGAGAGGGAGGTGGCATTAACTAGAGAGGGAGGTGGCATTAGACTAGAGAGGGAGGTGACATTAGACTAGAGAGGGAGGTGGCTTTAGACTAGAGAGGGAGGTACATTAAACTATATAGGGGGGGGAGTAACATTAAACTAGAGAGGGAGGTGACATTAGACTAGAGAGGGAGGTGGCATTAGACTAGAGAGGGAGGTGGCATTAGACTATATAGGGGGGAGTAAATTTAAACTAGAGAGGGAGGTGGCATTAAACTAGAGAGGGAGGTGGCATTAGACTAGAGAGGGAGGTGGCATTAGACTAGAGAGGGAGGTGGCATTAGACTAGAGAGGGAGGTGACATTAGACTAGAGAGGGAGGTGGCATTAGACTAGAGAGGGAGGTGACATTAAACTAGAGAGGGAGGTGACATTAGACTAGAGAGGGAGGTGACATTAGACTAGAGAGGGAGGTGACATTAGACTAGAGAGGGAGGTGACATTAAACTAGAGAGGGAGGTGACATTAGACTAGAGAGGGAGGTGACATTAGACTAGAGAGGGAGGTGACATTAAACTAGAGAGGGAGGTGACATTAGACTAGAGAGGGAGGTGACATTAGACTAGAGAGGGAGGTGACATTAGACTAGAGAGGGAGGTGGCATTAAACTAGAGAGGGAGGTGACATTAAACTAGAGAGGGAGGTGGCATTAGACTAGAGAGGGAGGTGACATTAGACTAGAGAGGGAGGTGACATTAGACTAGAGAGGGAGGTGGCATTAAACTAGAGAGGGAGGTGGCATTAGACTAGAGAGGGAGGTGGCATTAGACTAGAGAGGGAGGTGACATTAGACTAGAGAGGGAGGTGACATTAGACTAGAGAGGGAGGTGGCATTAGACTAGAGAGGGAGGTGGCATTAGACTAGAGAGGGAGGTGACATTAGACTAGAGAGGGAGGTGACATTAGACTAGAGAGGGAGGTGACATTAGACTAGAGAGGGAGGTGACATTAGACTAGAGAGGGAGGTGACATTAGACTAGAGAGGGAGGTGACATTAGACTAGAGAGGGAGGTGACATTAGACTAGAGAGGGAGGTGGCATTAGACTAGAGAGGGAGGTGACATTAGACTAGAGAGGGAGGTGGCATTAGACTAGAGAGGGAGGTGACATTAGACTAGAGAGGGAGGTGGCATTAGACTAGAGAGGGAGGTGGCATTAGACTAGAGAGGGAGGTGACATTAGACTAGAGAGGGAGGTGGCATTAGACTAGAGAGGGAGGTGGCATTAGACTATAGAGGGGGGAGTAAATTAAACTAGAGAGGGAGGTGGCATTAGACTAGAGAGGGAGGTGGCATTAGACTAGAGAGGGAGGTGGCATTAGACTAGAGAGGGAGGTGGCATTAGACTAGAGAGGGAGGTGGCATTAGACTAGAGAGGGAGGTGGCATTAGACTAGAGAGGGAGGTGACATTAGACTAGAGAGGGAGGTGGCATTAGACTAGAGAGGGAGGTGGCATTAGACTAGAGAGGGAGGTGGCATTAGACTAGAGAGGGAGGTGGCATTAGACTAGAGAGGGAGGTGGCATTAGACTAGAGAGGGAGGTGGCATTAGACTAGAGAGGGAGGTGGCATTAGACTAGAGAGGGAGGTGGCATTAGACTAGAGAGGGAGGTGGCATTAGACTAGAGAGGGGGGAGTAACATTAAACTAGAGAGGGAGGTGGCATTAGACTAGAGAGGGAGGTGGCATTAGACTAGAGAGGGAGGTGACATTAGACTAGAGAGGGAGGTGGCATTAGACTAGAGAGGGAGGTACATTAAACTATATAGGGGGGGGGAGTAACATTAAACTAGAGAGGGAGGTGACATTAGACTAGAGAGGGAGGTGGCATTAGACTAGAGAGGGAGGTGGCATTAGACTAGAGAGGGAGGTGGCATTAGACTAGAGAGGGAGGTAACATTAAACTAGAGAGGGGGGTAACATTAAACTAGAGAGGGAGGTGGCATTAAACTAGAGAGGGAGGTGGCATTAGACTAGAGAGGGAGGTGGCATTAGACTAGAGAGGGAGGTGGCATTAGACTAGAGAGGGAGGTGGCATTAGACTAGAGAGGGAGGTGGCATTAGACTAGAGAGGGAGGTGGCATTAGACTAGAGAGGGAGGTGGCATTAGACTAGAGAGGGAGGTGGCATTAGACTAGAGAGGGAGGTGGCATTAGACTAGAGAGGGAGGTGGCATTAGACTATAGAGGGGGGAGTAACATTAAACTAGAGAGGGAGGTGGCATTAAACTAGAGAGGGAGGTGGCATTAGACTAGAGAGGGAGGTGACATTAGACTAGAGAGGGAGGTGGCATTAGACTAGAGAGGGAGGTACATTAAACTATATAGGGGGGGGAGTAACATTAACTAGAGAGGGAGGTGACATTAGACTAGAGAGGGAGGTGGCATTAGACTAGAGAGGGAGGTGGCATTAGACTATATAGGGGGGAGTAAATTAAACTAGAGAGGGAGGTGGCATTAAACTAGAGAGGGAGGTGGCATTAGACTAGAGAGGGAGGTGGCATTAGACTAGAGAGGGAGGTGGCATTAGACTAGAGAGGGAGGTAACATTAAACTATATAGGGGGGAGTAACATTAAACTAGAGAGGGAGGTGGCATTAAACTAGAGAGGGAGGTGGCATTAGACTAGAGAGGGAGGTGGCATTAGACTAGAGAGGGAGGTGGCATTAGACTAGAGAGGGAGGTGGCATTAGACTAGAGAGGGAGGTAACATTAAACTATATAGGGGGGGAGTAACATTAAACTAGAGAGGGAGGTGACATTAGACTAGAGAGGGAGGTGACATTAGACTAGAGAGGGAGGTGACATTAGACTAGAGAGGGAGGTGGCATTAGACTAGAGAGGGAGGTGACATTAGACTAGAGAGGGAGGTAACATTAAACTATATAGGGGGGAGTAACATTAAACTAGAGAGGGAGGTGACATTAGACTAGAGAGGGAGGTGGCATTAGACTAGAGAGGGAGGTGGCATTAACTAGAGAGGGAGGTGGCATTAGACTAGAGAGGGAGGTGGCATTAGACTAGAGAGGGAGGTGGCATTAGACTAGAGAGGGAGGTGGCATTAGACTAGAGAGGGAGGTGGCATTAGACTAGAGAGGGAGGTGACATTAGACTAGAGAGGGAGGTGGCATTAAACTAGAGAGGGAGGTGGCATTAGACTAGAGAGGGAGGTGGCATTAGACTAGAGAGGGAGGTGACATTAGACTAGAGAGGGAGGTGGCATTAGACTAGAGAGGGAGGTGGTATTAGACTAGAGAGGGAGGTGGCATTAGACTAGAGAGGGAGGTGGCATTAGACTAGAGAGGGAGGTGGCATTAGACTAGAGAGGGAGGTGGCATTAGACTAGAGAGGGAGGTGGTATTAGACTAGAGAGGGAGGTGGCATTAGACTAGAGAGGGAGGTGGCATTAGACTAGAGAGGGAGGTGGCATTAGACTAGAGAGGGAGGTGGCATTAGACTAGAGAGGGAGGTGGCATTAGACTAGAGAGGGAGGTGGCATTAGACTAGAGAGGGAGGTGGCATTAGACTAGAGAGGGAGGTGGCATTAGACTAGAGAGGGAGGTGGCATTAGACTAGAGAGGGAGGTGGCATTAGACTAGAGAGGGAGGTGACATTAGACTAGAGAGGGAGGTGGCATTAGACTAGAGAGGGAGGTGGCATTAGACTAGAGAGGGAGGTGACATTAGACTAGAGAGGGAGGTGGCATTAGACTAGAGAGGGAGGTGGCATTAGACTAGAGAGGGAGGTGGCATTAGACTAGAGAGGGAGGTGACATTAGACTAGAGAGGGAGGTGGCATTAGACTAGAGAGGGAGGTGGCATTAGACTAGAGAGGGAGGTGACATTAGACTAGAGAGGGAGGTGGCATTAGACTAGAGAGGGAGGTGACATTAGACTAGAGAGGGAGGTGGCATTAGACTAGAGAGGGAGGTGACATTAAACTAGAGAGGGAGGTGACATTAGACTAGAGAGGGAGGTGACATTAGACTAGAGAGGGAGGTGACATTAAACTAGAGAGGGAGGTGACATTAAACTAGAGAGGGAGGTGACATTAGACTAGAGAGGGAGGTGACATTAGACTAGAGAGGGAGGTGACATTAAACTAGAGAGGGAGGTGACATTAGACTAGAGAGGGAGGTGACATTAGACTAGAGAGGGAGGTGACATTAGACTAGAGAGGGAGGTGGCATTAGACTAGAGAGGGAGGTGACATTAAACTAGAGAGGGAGGTGGCATTAGACTAGAGAGGGAGGTGACATTAGACTAGAGAGGGAGGTGACATTAGACTAGAGAGGGAGGTGGCATTAAACTAGAGAGGGAGGTGACATTAGACTAGAGAGGGAGGTGGCATTAGACTAGAGAGGGAGGTGACATTACACTAGAGAGGGAGGTGACATTAGACTAGAGAGGGAGGTGGCATTAACTAGAGAGGGAGGTGACATTAGACTAGAGAGGGAGGTGACATTAGACTAGAGAGGGAGGTGACATTAGACTAGAGAGGGAGGTGGCATTAGACTAGAGAGGGAGGTGACATTAGACTAGAGAGGGAGGTGACATTAGACTAGAGAGGGAGGTGACATTAGACTAGAGAGAGGAGGTGACATTAGACTAGAGAGGGAGGTGACATTAGACTAGAGAGGGAGGTGACATTAGACTAGAGAGGGAGGTGGCATTAAACTAGAGAGGGAGGTGACATTAGACTAGAGAGGGAGGTGGCATTAAACTAGAGAGGGAGGTGGCATTAGACTAGAGAGGGAGGTGACATTAGACTAGAGAGGGAGGTGGCTTTAGACTAGAGAGGGAGGTAACATTAAACTATATAGGGGGGAGTAACATTAAACTAGAGAGGGAGGTGACATTAGACTAGAGAGGGAGGTGGCATTAGACTAGAGAGGGAGGTGGCATTAGACTAGAGAGGGAGGTGGCATTAGACTAGAGAGGGGGGAGTAAATTAAACTAGAGAGGGAGGTGGCATTAAACTAGAGAGGGAGGTGGCATTAGACTAGAGAGGGAGGTGGCATTAGACTAGAGAGGGAGGTGGCATTAGACTAGAGAGGGAGGTGGCATTAGACTAGAGAGGGAGGTGGCATTAGACTAGAGAGGGAGGTAACATTAAACTATATAGGGGGGAGTAACATTAAACTAGAGAGGGAGGTGGCATTAAACTAGAGAGGGAGGTGGCATTAGACTAGAGAGGGAGGTGGCATTAGACTAGAGAGGGAGGTGGCATTAGACTAGAGAGGGAGGTAACATTAAACTATATAGGGGGGGAGTAACATTAAACTAGAGAGGGAGGTGACATTAGACTAGAGAGGGAGGTGACATTAAACTAGAGAGGGAGGTGACATTAGACTAGAGAGGGAGGTGGCATTAGACTAGAGAGGGAGGTGACATTAGACTAGAGAGGGAGGTAACATTAAACTATATAGGGGGGAGTAACATTAACTAGAGAGGGAGGTGACATTAGACTAGAGAGGGAGGTGGCATTAGACTAGAGAGAGAGTGGCATTAGACTAGAGAGGGAGGTGGCATTAGACTAGAGAGGGAGGTGGCATTAGACTAGAGAGGGAGGTGGCATTAGACTAGAGAGGGAGGTGGCATTAGACTAGAGAGGGAGGTGACATTAGACTAGAGAGGGAGGTGGCATTAGACTAGAGAGGGAGGTGGCATTAGACTAGAGAGGGAGGTGGCATTAGACTAGAGAGGGAGGTGGCATTAGACTAGAGAGGGAGGTGGCATTAGACTAGAGAGGGAGGTGGCATTAGACTAGAGAGGGAGGTGGCATTAGACTAGAGAGGGAGGTGGCATTAGACTAGAGAGGGAGGTGGCATTAGACTAGAGAGGGAGGTGGCATTAGACTAGAGAGGGAGGTGACATTAGACTAGAGAGGGAGGTGGCATTAGACTAGAGAGGGAGGTGGCATTAGACTAGAGAGGGAGGTGGCATTAGACTAGAGAGGGAGGTGGCATTAGACTAGAGAGGGAGGTGGCATTAGACTAGAGAGGGAGGTGACATTAGACTAGAGAGGGAGGTGACATTAGACTAGAGAGGGAGGTGACATTAGACTAGAGAGGGAGGTGACATTAAACTAGAGAGGGAGGTGACATTAAACTAGAGAGGGAGGTGACATTAGACTAGAGAGGGAGGTGACATTAGACTAGAGAGGGAGGTGGCATTAGACTAGAGAGGGAGGTGGCATTAGACTAGAGAGGGAGGTGGCATTAGACTAGAGAGGGAGGTGGCATTAGACTAGAGAGGGAGGTGGCATTAGACTAGAGAGGGAGGTGGCATTAGACTAGAGAGGGAGGTGGCATTAGACTAGAGAGGGAGGTGGCATTAGACTAGAGAGGGAGGTGGCATTAGACTAGAGAGGGAGGTGGCATTAGACTAGAGAGGGAGGTGGCATTAGACTAGAGAGGGAGGTGGCATTAGACTAGAGAGGGAGGTGGCATTAGACTAGAGAGGGAGGTGGCATTAGACTAGAGAGGGAGGTGGCATTAGACTATAGAGGGGGTAACATTAAACTAGAGAGGGAGGTGGCATTAGACTAGAGAGGGAGGTGGCATTAGACTAGAGAGGGAGGTGGCATTAGACTAGAGAGGGAGGTGGCATTAGACTATAGAGGGGGGAGTAACATTAAACTAGAGAGGGAGGTGGCATTAAACTAGAGAGGGAGGTGGCATTAGACTAGAGAGGGAGGTGGCATTAGACTAGAGAGGGAGGTGGCATTAGACTAGAGAGGGAGGTGGCATTAGACTAGAGAGGGAGGTGGCATTAGACTAGAGAGGGAGGTGGCATTAGACTAGAGAGGGAGGTAACATTAAACTATAGAGGGGGGAGTAACATTAAACTAGAGAGGGAGGTGGCATTAAACTAGAGAGGGAGGTGGCATTAGACTAGAGAGGGAGGTGGCATTAGACTAGAGAGGGAGGTGGCATTAGACTAGAGAGGGAGGTGGCATTAGACTAGAGAGGGAGGTAACATTAAACTATATAGGGGGGAGTAACATTAAACTAGAGAGGGAGGTGACATTAGACTAGAGAGGGAGGTGACATTAAACTAGAGAGGGAGGTGACATTAGACTAGAGAGGGAGGTGGCATTAGACTAGAGAGGGAGGTGACATTAGACTAGAGAGGGAGGTAACATTAAACTATATAGGGGGGAGTAACATTAAACTAGAGAGGGAGGTGACATTAGACTAGAGAGGGAGGTGGCATTAGACTAGAGAGGGAGGTAACATTAAACTATATAGGGGGGAGTAACATTAAACTAGAGAGGGAGGTGACATTAGACTAGAGAGGGAGGTGACATTAAACTAGAGAGGGAGGTGACATTAGACTAGAGAGGGAGGTGGCATTAGACTAGAGAGGGAGGTACATTAGACTAGAGAGGGAGGTAACATTAAACTATATAGGGGGGAGTAACATTAGACTAGAGAGGGAGGTGACATTAGACTAGAGAGGGAGGTGGCATTAGACTAGAGAGGGAGGTGGCATTAGACTAGAGAGGGAGGTGGCATTAGACTAGAGAGGGAGGTGGCATTAGACTAGAGAGGGAGGTGGCATTAGACTAGAGAGGGAGGTGGCATTAGACTAGAGAGGGAGGTGGCATTAGACTAGAGAGGGAGGTGACATTAGACTAGAGAGGGAGGTGGCATTAGACTAGAGAGGGAGGTGGCATTAGACTAGAGAGGGAGGTGGCATTAGACTAGAGAGGGAGGTGGCATTAGACTAGAGAGGGAGGTGGCATTAGACTAGAGAGGGAGGTGGCATTAGACTAGAGAGGGAGGTGGCATTAGACTAGAGAGGGAGGTGACATTAGACTAGAGAGGGAGGTGGCATTAGACTAGAGAGGGAGGTGGCATTAGACTAGAGAGGGAGGTGGCATTAGACTAGAGAGGGAGGTGGCATTAGACTAGAGAGGGAGGTGGCATTAGACTAGAGAGGGAGGTGGCATTAGACTAGAGAGGGAGGTGGCATTAGACTAGAGAGGGAGGTGGCATTAGACTAGAGAGGGAGGTGGCATTAGACTAGAGAGGGAGGTGACATTAGACTAGAGAGGGAGGTGGCATTAGACTAGAGAGGGAGGTGGCATTAGACTAGAGAGGGAGGTGACATTAGACTAGAGAGGGAGGTGGCATTAGACTAGAGAGGGAGGTGGCATTAGACTAGAGAGGGAGGTGGCATTAGACTAGAGAGGGAGGTGACATTAGACTAGAGAGGGAGGTGGCATTAGACTAGAGAGGGAGGTGGCATTAGACTAGAGAGGGAGGTGACATTAGACTAGAGAGGGAGGTGGCATTAGACTAGAGAGGGAGGTGACATTAGACTAGAGAGGGAGGTGGCATTAGACTAGAGAGGGAGGTGACATTAGACTAGAGAGGGAGGTGACATTAGACTAGAGAGGGAGGTGACATTAGACTAGAGAGGGAGGTGACATTAGACTAGAGAGGGAGGTGACATTAGACTAGAGAGGGAGGTGACATTAGACTAGAGAGGGAGGTGACATTAGACTAGAGAGGGAGGTGACATTAGACTAGAGAGGGAGGTGACATTAGACTAGAGAGGGAGGTGACATTAGACTAGAGAGGGAGGTGACATTAGACTAGAGAGGGAGGTGGCATTAAACTAGAGAGGGAGGTGACATTAGACTAGAGAGGGAGGTGGCATTAGACTAGAGAGGGAGGTGACATTAGACTAGAGAGGGAGGTGACATTAGACTAGAGAGGGAGGTGGCATTAAACTAGAGAGGGAGGTGACATTAGACTAGAGAGGGAGGTGGCATTAGACTAGAGAGGGAGGTGACATTAGACTAGAGAGGGAGGTGACATTAGACTAGAGAGGGAGGTGGCATTAAACTAGAGAGGGAGGTGGCATTAGACTAGAGAGGGAGGTGACATTAGACTAGAGAGGGAGGTGACATTAGACTAGAGAGGGAGGTGGCATTAGACTAGAGAGGGAGGTGACATTAGACTAGAGAGGGAGGTGACATTAGACTAGAGAGGGAGGTGACATTAGACTAGAGAGAGGAGGTGACATTAGACTAGAGAGGGAGGTGACATTAGACTAGAGAGGGAGGTGACATTAGACTAGAGAGGGAGGTGGCATTAAACTAGAGAGGGAGGTGACATTAGACTAGAGAGGGAGGTGGCATTAACTAGAGAGGGAGGTGGCATTAGACTAGAGAGGGAGGTGACATTAGACTAGAGAGGGAGGTGGCATTAGACTAGAGAGGGAGGTAACATTAAACTATATAGGGGGGGTAACATTAAACTAGAGAGGGAGGTGACATTAGACTAGAGAGGGAGGTGGCATTAGACTAGAGAGGGAGGTGGCATTAGACTAGAGAGGGAGGTGGCATTAGACTATATAGGGGGGAGTAAATTAAACTAGAGAGGGAGGTGGCATTAAACTAGAGAGGGAGGTGGCATTAGACTAGAGAGGGAGGTGGCATTAGACTAGAGAGGGAGGTGGCATTAGACTAGAGAGGGAGGTGGCATTAGACTAGAGAGGGAGGTGGCATTAGACTAGAGAGGGAGGTAACATTAAACTATATAGGGGGGAGTAACATTAAACTAGAGAGGGAGGTGGCATTAGACTAGAGAGGGAGGTGGCATTAGACTAGAGAGGGAGGTGGCATTAGACTAGAGAGGGAGGTGGCATTAGACTAGAGAGGGAGGTAACATTAAACTATATAGGGGGGAGTAACATTAAACTAGAGAGGGAGGTGACATTAGACTAGAGAGGGAGGTGACATTAAACTAGAGAGGGAGGTGACATTAGACTAGAGAGGGAGGTGGCATTAGACTAGAGAGGGAGGTGACATTAGACTAGAGAGGGAGGTAACATTAAACTATATAGGGGGGAGTAACATTAAACTAGAGAGGGAGGTGACATTAGACTAGAGAGGGAGGTGGCATTAGACTAGAGAGGGAGTGGCATTAGACTAGAGAGGGAGGTGGCATTAGACTAGAGAGGGAGGTGGCATTAGACTAGAGAGGGAGGTGGCATTAGACTAGAGAGGGAGGTGGCATTAGACTAGAGAGGGAGGTGACATTAGACTAGAGAGGGAGGTGGCATTAGACTAGAGAGGGAGGTGGCATTAGACTAGAGAGGGAGGTGGCATTAGACTAGAGAGGGAGGTGGCATTAGACTAGAGAGGGAGATTAGACTAGAGAGGGAGGTGGCATTAGACTAGAGAGGGAGGTGGCATTAGACTAGAGAGGGAGGTGGCATTAGACTAGAGAGGGAGGTGGCATTAGACTAGAGAGGGAGGTGGCATTAGACTAGAGAGGGAGGTGGCATTAGACTAGAGAGGGAGGTGGCATTAGACTAGAGAGGGAGGTGGCATTAGACTAGAGAGGGAGGTGGCATTAGACTAGAGAGGGAGGTGGCATTAGACTAGAGAGGGAGGTGGCATTAGACTAGAGAGGGAGGTGGCATTAGACTAGAGAGGGAGGTGACATTAACTAGAGAGGGAGGTGGCATTAGACTAGAGAGGGAGGTGACATTAGACTAGAGAGGGAGGTGACATTAAACTAGAGAGGGAGGTGACATTAGACTAGAGAGGGAGGTGACATTAGACTAGAGAGGGAGGTGACATTAGACTAGAGAGGGAGGTGGCATTAGACTAGAGAGGGAGGTGGCATTAGACTAGAGAGGGAGGTGGCATTAGACTAGAGAGGGAGGTGGCATTAGACTAGAGAGGGAGGTGGCATTAGACTAGAGAGGGAGGTGGCATTAGACTAGAGAGGGAGGTGGCATTAGACTAGAGAGGGAGGTGGCATTAGACTAGAGAGGGAGGTGGCATTAGACTAGAGAGGGAGGTGGCATTAGACTAGAGAGGGAGGTGGCATTAGACTAGAGAGGGAGGTGGCATTAGACTAGAGAGGGAGGTGGCATTAGACTAGAGAGGGAGGTGGCATTAGACTAGAGAGGGAGGTGGCATTAGACTAGAGAGGGAGGTGACATTAAACTAGAGAGGGAGGTGGCATTAGACTAGAGAGGGAGGTGGCATTAGACTAGAGAGGGAGGTGGCATTAGACTAGAGAGGGAGGTGGCATTAGACTAGAGAGGGGGGAGTAACATTAAACTAGAGAGGGAGGTGGCATTAAACTAGAGAGGGAGGTGGCATTAGACTAGAGAGGGAGGTGGCATTAGACTAGAGAGGGAGGTGGCATTAGACTAGAGAGGGAGGTGGCATTAGACTAGAGAGGGAGGTGGCATTAGACTAGAGAGGGAGGTGGCATTAGACTAGAGAGGGAGGTAACATTAAACTATATAGGGGGGAGTAACATTAAACTAGAGAGGGAGGTGGCATTAAACTAGAGAGGGAGGTGGCATTAGACTAGAGAGGGAGGTGGCATTAGACTAGAGAGGGAGGTGGCATTAGACTAGAGAGGGAGGTGGCATTAGACTAGAGAGGGAGGTAACATTAAACTATATAGGGGGGAGTAACATTAAACTAGAGAGGGAGGTGACATTAGACTAGAGAGGGAGGTGACATTAGACTAGAGAGGGAGGTGACATTAGACTAGAGAGGGAGGTGGCATTAGACTAGAGAGGGAGGTGACATTAGACTAGAGAGGGAGGTAACATTAAACTATATAGGGGGGAGTAACATTAAACTAGAGAGGGAGGTGACATTAGACTAGAGAGGGAGGTGGCATTAGACTAGAGAGGGAGGTGACATTAAACTATATAGGGGGGGAGTAACATTAAACTAGAGAGGGAGGTGACATTAGACTAGAGAGGGAGGTGACATTAGACTAGAGAGGGAGGTGACATTAGACTAGAGAGGGAGGTGGCATTAGACTAGAGAGGGAGGTGACATTAGACTAGAGAGGGAGGTAACATTAAACTAGAGAGGGGGGAGTAACATTAACTAGAGAGGGAGGTGACATTAGACTAGAGAGGGAGGTGGCATTAGACTAGAGAGGGAGGTGGCATTAGACTAGAGAGGGAGGTGGCATTAGACTAGAGAGGGAGGTGGCATTAGACTAGAGAGGGAGGTGGCATTAGACTAGAGAGGGAGGTGGCATTAGACTAGAGAGGGAGGTGGCATTAGACTAGAGAGGGAGGTGACATTAGACTAGAGAGGGAGGTGGCATTAACTAGAGAGGGAGGTGGCATTAGACTAGAGAGGGAGGTGGCATTAGACTAGAGAGGGAGGTGACATTAGACTAGAGAGGGAGGTGGCATTAGACTAGAGAGGGAGGTGGCATTAGACTAGAGAGGGAGGTGGCATTAGACTAGAGAGGGAGGTGGCATTAGACTAGAGAGGGAGGTGGCATTAGACTAGAGAGGGAGGTGGCATTAGACTAGAGAGGGAGGTGGCATTAGACTAGAGAGGGAGGTGGCATTAGACTAGAGAGGGAGGTGGCATTAGACTAGAGAGGGAGGTGGCATTAGACTAGAGAGGGAGGTGGCATTAGACTAGAGAGGGAGGTGGCATTAGACTAGAGAGGGAGGTGGCATTAGACATTAGACTAGAGAGGGAGGTGACATTAGACTAGAGAGGGAGGTGGCATTAGACTAGAGAGGGAGGTGGCATTAGACTAGAGAGGGAGGTGGCATTAGACTAGAGAGGGAGGTGGCATTAGACTAGAGAGGGAGGTGACATTAGACTAGAGAGGGAGGTGGCATTAGACTAGAGAGGGAGGTGGCATTAGACTAGAGAGGGAGGTGGCATTAGACTAGAGAGGGAGGTGGCATTAGACTAGAGAGGGAGGTGGCATTAGACTAGAGAGGGAGGTGGCATTAGACTAGAGAGGGAGGTGGCATTAGACTAGAGAGGGAGGTGGCATTAGACTAGAGAGGGAGGTGGCATTAGACTAGAGAGGGAGGTGACATTAGACTAGAGAGGGAGGTGGCATTAGACTAGAGAGGGAGGTGGCATTAGACTAGAGAGGGAGGTGACATTAGACTAGAGAGGGAGGTGGCATTAGACTAGAGAGGGAGGTGGCATTAGACTAGAGAGGGAGGTGGCATTAGACTAGAGAGGGAGGTGACATTAGACTAGAGAGGGAGGTGGCATTAGACTAGAGAGGGAGGTGGCATTAGACTAGAGAGGGAGGTGACATTAGACTAGAGAGGGAGGTGGCATTAGACTAGAGAGGGAGGTGACATTAGACTAGAGAGGGAGGTGGCATTAGACTAGAGAGGGAGGTGACATTAACTAGAGAGGGAGGTGACATTAGACTAGAGAGGGAGGTGACATTAGACTAGAGAGGGAGGTGACATTAGACTAGAGAGGGAGGTGACATTAGACTAGAGAGGGAGGTGACATTAGACTAGAGAGGGAGGTGACATTAGACTAGAGAGGGAGGTGGCATTAACTAGAGAGGGAGGTGGCATTAGACTAGAGAGGGAGGTGACATTAGACTAGAGAGGGAGGTGACATTAGACTAGAGAGGGAGGTGGCATTAGACTAGAGAGGGAGGTGACATTAGACTAGAGAGGGAGGTGGCATTAGACTAGAGAGGGAGGTGACATTAGACTAGAGAGGGAGGTGACATTAGACTAGAGAGGGAGGTGGCATTAAACTAGAGAGGGAGGTGACATTAGACTAGAGAGGGAGGTGGCATTAGACTAGAGAGGGAGGTGACATTAGACTAGAGAGGGAGGTGACATTAGACTAGAGAGGGAGGTGGCATTAGACTAGAGAGGGAGGTGGCATTAGACTAGAGAGGGAGGTGACATTAGACTAGAGAGGGAGGTGACATTAGACTAGAGAGGGAGGTGACATTAGACTAGAGAGGGAGGTGACATTAGACTAGAGAGGGAGGTGACATTAGACTAGAGAGGGAGGTGACATTAGACTAGAGAGGGAGGTGACATTAGACTAGAGAGGGAGGTGACATTAGACTAGAGAGGGAGGTGACATTAGACTAGAGAGGGAGGTGACATTAGACTAGAGAGGGAGGTGACATTAGACTAGAGAGGGAGGTGGCATTAAACTAGAGAGGGAGGTAACATTAAACTAGAGAGGGAGGTGACATTAGACTAGAGAGGGAGGTGGCATTAGACTAGAGAGGGAGGTGGCATTAGACTAGAGAGGGAGGTGGCATTAGACTAGAGAGGGGGGAGTAATTAAACTAGAGAGGGAGGTGGCATTAAACTAGAGAGGGAGGTGGCATTAGACTAGAGAGGGAGGTGGCATTAGACTAGAGAGGGAGGTGGCATTAGACTAGAGAGGGAGGTGGCATTAGACTAGAGAGGGAGGTGGCATTAGACTAGAGAGGGAGGTAACATTAAACTATAGAGGGGGGTAACATTAAACTAGAGAGGGAGGTGGCATTAAACTAGAGAGGGAGGTGGCATTAGACTAGAGAGGGAGGTGGCATTAGACTAGAGAGGGAGGTGGCATTAGACTAGAGAGGGAGGTGGCATTAGACTAGAGAGGGAGGTAACATTAAACTAGAGAGGGGGAGTAACATTAAACTAGAGAGGGAGGTGACATTAGACTAGAGAGGGAGGTGACATTAAACTAGAGAGGGAGGTGACATTAGACTAGAGAGGGAGGTGGCATTAGACTAGAGAGGGAGGTGACATTAGACTAGAGAGGGAGGTGGCATTAAACTATAGAGGGGGAGTAACATTAAACTAGAGAGGGAGGTGACATTAGACTAGAGAGGGAGGTGGCATTAGACTAGAGAGGGAGGTGGCATTAGACTAGAGAGGGAGGTGGCATTAGACTAGAGAGGGAGGTGGCATTAGACTAGAGAGGGAGGTGGCATTAGACTAGAGAGGGAGGTGGCATTAGACTAGAGAGGGAGGTGGCATTAGACTAGAGAGGGAGGTGACATTAGACTAGAGAGGGAGGTGGCATTAGACTAGAGAGGGAGGTGGCATTAGACTAGAGAGGGAGGTGGCATTAGACTAGAGAGGGAGGTGACATTAGACTAGAGAGGGAGGTGGCATTAGACTAGAGAGGGAGGTGGCATTAGACTAGAGAGGGAGGTGGCATTAGACTAGAGAGGGAGGTGGCATTAGACTAGAGAGGGAGGTGGCATTAGACTAGAGAGGGAGGTGGCATTAGACTAGAGAGGGAGGTGGCATTAGACTAGAGAGGGAGGTGACATTAGACTAGAGAGGGAGGTGGCATTAGACTAGAGAGGGAGGTGGCATTAGACTAGAGAGGGAGGTGACATTAGACTAGAGAGGGAGGTGGCATTAGACTAGAGAGGGAGGTGGCATTAGACTAGAGAGGGAGGTGGCATTAGACTAGAGAGGGAGGTGGCATTAGACTAGAGAGGGAGGTGGCATTAGACTAGAGAGGGAGGTGGCATTAGACTAGAGAGGGAGGTGACATTAGACTAGAGAGGGAGGTGGCATTAGACTAGAGAGGGAGGTGACATTAGACTAGAGAGGGAGGTGGCATTAGACTAGAGAGGGAGGTGACATTAGACTAGAGAGGGAGGTGACATTAGACTAGAGAGGGAGGTGGCATTAGACTAGAGAGGGAGGTGACATTAAACTAGAGAGGGAGGTGACATTAGACTAGAGAGGGAGGTGACATTAGACTAGAGAGGGAGGTGACATTAGACTAGAGAGGGAGGTGACATTAGACTAGAGAGGGAGGTGACATTAGACTAGAGAGGGAGGTGACATTAGACTAGAGAGGGAGGTGACATTAGACTAGAGAGGGAGGTGGCATTAGACTAGAGAGGGAGGTGACATTAAACTAGAGAGGGAGGTGGCATTAGACTAGAGAGGGAGGTGACATTAGACTAGAGAGGGAGGTGACATTAGACTAGAGAGGGAGGTGGCATTAACTAGAGAGGGAGGTGACATTAGACTAGAGAGGGAGGTGGCATTAGACTAGAGAGGGAGGTGACATTAGACTAGAGAGGGAGGTGACATTAGACTAGAGAGGGAGGTGGCATTAGACTAGAGAGGGAGGTGGCATTAGACTAGAGAGGGAGGTGACATTAGACTAGAGAGGGAGGTGACATTAGACTAGAGAGGGAGGTGACATTAGACTAGAGAGGGAGGTGACATTAGACTAGAGAGGGAGGTGACATTAGACTAGAGAGGGAGGTGACATTAGACTAGAGAGGGAGGTGACATTAGACTAGAGAGGGAGGTGACATTAGACTAGAGAGGGAGGTGACATTAGACTAGAGAGGGAGGTGGCATTAAACTAGAGAGGGAGGTGACATTAGACTAGAGAGGGAGGTGGCATTAAACTAGAGAGGGAGGTGGCATTAGACTAGAGAGGGAGGTGACATTAGACTAGAGAGGGAGGTGGATTAGACTAGAGAGGGAGGTAACATTAAACTATATAGGGGGGAGTAACATTAAACTAGAGAGGGAGGTGACATTAGACTAGAGAGGGAGGTGGCATTAGACTAGAGAGGGAGGTGGCATTAGACTAGAGAGGGAGGTGGCATTAGACTATAGAGGGGGGAGTAAATTAAACTAGAGAGGGAGGTGGCATTAAACTAGAGAGGGAGGTGGCATTAGACTAGAGAGGGAGGTGGCATTAGACTAGAGAGGGAGGTGGCATTAGACTAGAGAGGGAGGTGGCATTAGACTAGAGAGGGAGGTGGCATTAGACTAGAGAGGGAGGTAACATTAAACTAGAGAGGGAGGTAACATTAACTAGAGAGGGAGGTGGCATTAGACTAGAGAGGGAGGTGGCATTAGACTAGAGAGGGAGGTGGCATTAGACTAGAGAGGGAGGTAACATTAAACTATATAGGGGGGAGTAACATTAACTAGAGAGGGAGGTGACATTAGACTAGAGAGGGAGGTGACATTAAACTAGAGAGGGAGGTGACATTAGACTAGAGAGGGAGGTGGCATTAGACTAGAGAGGGAGGTGACATTAGACTAGAGAGGGAGGTAACATTAAACTATATAGGGGGGAGTAACATTAAACTAGAGAGGGAGGTGACATTAGACTAGAGAGGGAGGTGGCATTAGACTAGAGAGGGAGGTGGCATTAGACTAGAGAGGGAGGTGGCATTAGACTAGAGAGGGAGGTGGCATTAGACTAGAGAGGGAGGTGGCATTAGACTAGAGAGGGAGGTGGCATTAGACTAGAGAGGGAGGTGGCATTAGACTAGAGAGGGAGGTGGCATTAGACTAGAGAGGGAGGTGGCATTAAACTAGAGAGGGAGGTGGCATTAGACTAGAGAGGGAGGTGGCATTAGACTAGAGAGGGAGGTGACATTAGACTAGAGAGGGAGGTGGCATTAGACTAGAGAGGGAGGTGGCATTAGACTAGAGAGGGAGGTGGCATTAGACTAGAGAGGGAGGTGGCATTAGACTAGAGAGGGAGGTGGCATTAGACTAGAGAGGGAGGTGGCATTAGACTAGAGAGGGAGGTGGCATTAGACTAGAGAGGGAGGTGGCATTAGACTAGAGAGGGAGGTGGCATTAGACTAGAGAGGGAGGTGGCATTAGACTAGAGAGGGAGGTGGCATTAGACTAGAGAGGGAGGTGGCATTAGACTAGAGAGGGAGGTGGCATTAGACTAGAGAGGGAGGTGGCATTAGACTAGAGAGGGAGGTGGCATTAGACTAGAGAGGGAGGTGACATTAGACTAGAGAGGGAGGTGGCATTAGACTAGAGAGGGAGGTGGCATTAGACTAGAGAGGGAGGTGGCATTAGACTAGAGAGGGAGGTGGCATTAGACTAGAGAGGGAGGTGGCATTAGACTAGAGAGGGAGGTGGCATTAGACTAGAGAGGGAGGTGGCATTAGACTAGAGAGGGAGGTGGCATTAGACTAGAGAGGGAGGTGCATTAGACTAGAGAGGGAGGTGGCATTAGACTAGAGAGGGAGGTGGCATTAGACTAGAGAGGGAGGTGGCATTAGACTAGAGAGGGAGGTGGCATTAGACTAGAGAGGGAGGTGGCATTAGACTAGAGAGGGAGGTGGCATTAGACTAGAGAGGGGGGTGACATTAGACTAGAGAGGGAGGTGGCATTAGACTAGAGAGGGAGGTGGCATTAGACTAGAGAGGGAGGTGGCATTAGACTAGAGAGGGAGGTGGCATTAGACTAGAGAGGGGGGTAACATTAAACTAGAGAGGGAGGTGGCATTAGACTAGAGAGGGAGGTGGCATTAGACTAGAGAGGGAGGTGGCATTAGACTAGAGAGGGAGGTGGCATTAGACTAGAGAGGGAGGTGGCATTAGACTAGAGAGGGAGGTGGCATTAGACTAGAGAGGGAGGTGGCATTAGACTAGAGAGGGAGGTGCATTAGACTAGAGAGGGAGGTGGCATTAGACTAGAGAGGGAGGTGGCATTAGACTAGAGAGGGAGGTGGCATTAGACTAGAGAGGGAGGTGGCATTAGACTAGAGAGGGAGGTGGCATTAGACTAGAGAGGGGGGTGGCATTAGACTAGAGAGGGAGGTGGCATTAGACTAGAGAGGGAGGTGGCATTAGACTAGAGAGGGAGGTGGCATTAGACTAGAGGGGAGTAACATTAACTAGAGAGGGAGGTGGCATTAGACTAGAGAGGGAGGTGGCATTAGACTAGAGAGGGAGGTGGCATTAGACTAGAGAGGGAGGTGGCATTAGACTAGAGAGGGGGGAGTAACATTAAACTAGAGAGGGAGGTGACATTAGACTAGAGAGGGAGGTGGCATTAGACTAGAGAGGGAGGTGGCATTAGACTATAGAGGGGGAGTAACATTAAGACTAGAGAGGGAGGTGGCATTAAACTAGAGAGGGAGGTGGCATTAGACTAGAGAGGGAGGTGGCATTAGACTAGAGAGGGAGGTACATTAACTAGAGAGGGGGGAGTACATTAAACTAGAGAGGGAGGTGGCATTAGACTAGAGAGGAGGTGGCATTAGACTAGAGAGGGAGGTGGCATTAGACTAGAGAGGGAGGTGGCATTAGACTAGAGAGGGAGGTGGCATTAAACTATAGAGGGGGGAGTAACATTAAACTAGAGAGGGAGGTGGCATTAGACTAGAGAGGGAGGTGGCATTAGACTAGAGAGGGAGGTGGCATTAGACTAGAGAGGGAGGTGGCATTAGACTAGAGAGGGAGGTGGCATTAGACTAGAGAGGGAGGTAACATTAAACTATATAGGGGGGAGTAACATTAAACTAGAGAGGGAGGTGGCATTAGACTAGAGAGGGAGGTGGCATTAGACTAGAGAGGGAGGTGGCATTAGACTAGAGAGGGAGGTGGCATTAGACTAGAGAGGGAGGTAACATTAAACTATAGAGGGGGGAGTAACATTAAACTAGAGAGGGAGGTGACATTAGACTAGAGAGGGAGGTGGCATTAGACTAGAGAGGGAGGTGGCATTAGACTAGAGAGGGAGGTGGCATTAGACTAGAGAGGGAGGTGGCATTAGACTAGAGAGGGAGGTGGCATTAGACTAGAGAGGGAGGTGGCATTAGACTAGAGAGGGAGGTGGCATTAGACTAGAGAGGGAGGTGGCATTAGACTAGAGAGGGAGGTGGCATTAGACTAGAGAGGGAGGTGGCATTAGACTAGAGAGGGAGGTGGCATTAGACTAGAGAGGGAGGTGGCATTAGACTAGAGAGGGAGGTGGCATTAGACTAGAGAGGGAGGTGGCATTAGACTAGAGAGGGAGGTGGCATTAGACTAGAGAGGGAGGTGGCATTAGACTAGAGAGGGAGGTGGCATTAGACTAGAGAGGGAGGTGGCATTAGACTAGAGAGGGAGGTGGCATTAGACTAGAGAGGGAGGTGGCATTAGACTAGAGAGGGAGGTGGCATTAGACTAGAGAGGGAGGTGGCATTAGACTAGAGAGGGAGGTGGCATTAGACTAGAGAGGGAGGTGGCATTAGACTAGAGAGGGAGGTGGCATTAGACTAGAGAGGGAGGTGGCATTAGACTAGAGAGGGAGGTGGCATTAGACTAGAGAGGGAGGTGGCATTAGACTAGAGAGGGAGGTGGCATTAGACTAGAGAGGGAGGTGGCATTAGACTAGAGAGGGAGGTGACATTAGACTAGAGAGGGAGGTGGCATTAGACTAGAGAGGGAGGTGGCATTAGACTAGAGAGGGAGGTGGCATTAGACTAGAGAGGGAGGTGGCATTAGACTAGAGAGGGAGGTGGCATTAGACTAGAGAGGGAGGTGGCATTAGACTAGAGAGGGAGGTGGCATTAGACTAGAGAGGGAGGTGGCATTAGACTAGAGAGGGAGGTGGCATTAGACTAGAGAGGGAGGTGGCATTAGACTAGAGAGGGAGGTGACATTAGACTAGAGAGGGAGGTGGCATTAGACTAGAGAGGGAGGTGGCATTAGACTAGAGAGGGAGGTGGCATTAGACTAGAGAGGGAGGTGGCATTAGACTAGAGAGGGAGGTGGCATTAGACTAGAGAGGGAGGTGGCATTAGACTAGAGAGGGAGGTGACATTAGACTAGAGAGGGAGGTGGCATTAGACTAGAGAGGGAGGTGGCATTAGACTAGAGAGGGAGGTGGCATTAGACTAGAGAGGGAGGTGGCATTAGACTAGAGAGGGAGGTGACATTAGACTAGAGAGGGAGGTGGCATTAGACTAGAGAGGGAGGTGACATTAGACTAGAGAGGGAGGTGACATTAGACTAGAGAGGGAGGTGACATTAGACTAGAGAGGGAGGTGACATTAACTAGAGAGGGAGGTGGCATTAAACTAGAGAGGGAGGTGGCATTAGACTAGAGAGGGAGGTGGACATTAGACTAGAGAGGGAGTGACATTAACTAGAGAGGGAGGTGACATTAGACTAGAGAGGGAGGTGACATTAGACTAGAGAGGGAGGTGACATTAGACTAGAGAGGGAGGTGGCATTAAACTAGAGAGGGAGGTGACATTAGACTAGAGAGGGAGGTGGCATTAGACTAGAGAGGGAGGTGACATTAGACTAGAGAGGGAGGTGACATTAGACTAGAGAGGGAGGTGGCATTAGACTAGAGAGGGAGGTGACATTAGACTAGAGAGGGAGGTGGCATTAGACTAGAGAGGGAGGTGACATTAGACTAGAGAGGGAGGTGACATTAGACTAGAGAGGGAGGTGGCATTAGACTAGAGAGGGAGGTGGCATTAGACTAGAGAGGGAGGTGACATTAGACTAGAGAGGGAGGTGACATTAGACTAGAGAGGGAGGTGGCATTAGACTAGAGAGGGAGGTGACATTAGACTAGAGAGGGAGGTGGCATTAGACTAGAGAGGGAGGTGGCATTAGACTAGAGAGGGAGGTGGCATTAGACTAGAGAGGGAGGTGACATTAGACTAGAGAGGGAGGTGGCATTAAACTAGAGAGGGAGGTGCATTAGACTAGAGAGGGAGGTGGCATTAAACTAGAGAGGGAGGTGGCATTAGACTAGAGAGGGAGGTGGCATTAGACTAGAGAGGGAGGTGGCATTAGACTAGAGAGGGAGGTAACATTAAACTATAGAGGGGGGGGAGTAACATTAAACTAGAGAGGGAGGTGACATTAGACTAGAGAGGGAGGTGGCATTAGACTAGAGAGGGAGGTGGCATTAGACTAGAGAGGGAGGTGGCATTAGACTAGAGAGGGAGGTGTAATTAGACTAGAGAGGGAGGTGGCATTAGACTAGAGAGGGAGGTGGCATTAGACTAGAGAGGGAGGTGGCATTAGACTAGAGAGGGAGGTGGCATTAGACTAGAGAGGGAGGTGGCATTAGACTAGAGAGGGAGGTGGCATTAGACTAGAGAGGGAGGTGACATTAGACTAGAGAGGGAGTGGCATTAGACTAGAGAGGGAGGTGGCATTAGACTAGAGAGGGAGGTGGCATTAGACTAGAGAGGGAGGTGGCATTAGACTAGAGAGGGAGGTGGCATTAGACTAGAGAGGGAGGTGGCATTAGACTAGAGAGGGAGGTGACATTAGACTAGAGAGGGAGGTGGCATTAGACTAGAGAGGGAGGTGACATTAGACTAGAGAGGGAGGTGACATTAGACTAGAGAGGGAGGTGGCATTAGACTAGAGAGGGAGGTGGCATTAGACTAGAGAGGGAGGTAACATTAAACTATAGGGGGGAGGTAACATTAACTAGAGAGGGAGGTGACATTAGACTAGAGAGGGAGGTGGCATTAGACTAGAGAGGGAGGTGGCATTAGACTAGAGAGGGAGGTGGCATTAGACTAGAGAGGGAGGTGGCATTAGACTAGAGAGGGAGGTGGCATTAGACTAGAGAGGGAGGTGGCATTAGACTAGAGAGGGAGGTGGCATTAGACTAGAGAGGGAGGTGACATTAGACTAGAGAGGGAGGTGGCATTAGACTAGAGAGGGAGGTGGCATTAGACTAGAGAGGGAGGTGGCATTAGACTAGAGAGGGAGGTGACATTAGACTAGAGAGGGAGGTGGCATTAGACTAGAGAGGGAGGTGGCATTAGACTAGAGAGGGAGGTGGCATTAGACTAGAGAGGGAGGTGGCATTAGACTAGAGAGGGAGGTGGCATTAGACTAGAGAGGGAGGTGGCATTAGACTAGAGAGGGAGGTGGCATTAGACTAGAGAGGGAGGTGGCATTAGACTAGAGAGGGAGGTGGCATTAGACTAGAGAGGGAGGTGACATTAGACTAGAGAGGGAGGTGGCATTAGACTAGAGAGGGAGGTGGCATTAGACTAGAGAGGGAGGTGACATTAGACTAGAGAGGGAGGTGGCATTAGACTAGAGAGGGAGGTGGCATTAGACTAGAGAGGGAGGTGGCATTAGACTAGAGAGGGAGGTGACATTAGACTAGAGAGGGAGGTGGCATTAGACTAGAGAGGGAGGTGGCATTAGACTAGAGAGGGAGGTGGCATTAGACTAGAGAGGGAGGTGGCATTAGACTAGAGAGGGAGGTGACATTAGACTAGAGAGGGAGGTGACATTAAACTAGAGAGGGAGGTGACATTAACTAGAGAGGGAGGTGACATTAGACTAGAGAGGGAGGTGACATTAGACTAGAGAGGGAGGTGACATTAGACTAGAGAGGGAGGTGACATTAGACTAGAGAGGGAGGTGACATTAGACTAGAGAGGGAGGTGGCATTAGACTAGAGAGGGAGGTGACATTAGACTAGAGAGGGAGGTGACATTAGACTAGAGAGGGAGGTGACATTAGACTAGAGAGGGAGGTGACATTAGACTAGAGAGGGAGGTGGCATTAGACTAGAGAGGGAGGTGACATTAGACTAGAGAGGGAGGTGGCATTAAACTAGAGAGGGAGGTGGCATTAGACTAGAGAGGGAGGTGGCATTAGACTAGAGAGGGAGGTGGCATTAGACTAGAGAGGGAGGTAACATTAAACTATATAGGGGGGGTAACATTAAACTAGAGAGGGAGGTGACATTAGACTAGAGAGGGAGGTGGCATTAGACTAGAGAGGGAGGTGGCATTAGACTAGAGAGGGAGGTGGCATTAGACTATAGAGGGGGGAGTAAATTAAACTAGAGAGGGAGGTGGCATTAAACTAGAGAGGGAGGTGGCATTAGACTAGAGAGGGAGGTGGCATTAGACTAGAGAGGGAGGTGGCATTAGACTAGAGAGGGAGGTGGCATTAGACTAGAGAGGGAGGTGGCATTAGACTAGAGAGGGAGGTAACATTAAACTATAGGGGGGAGTAACATTAAACTAGAGAGGGAGGTGGCATTAAACTAGAGAGGGAGGTGGCATTAGACTAGAGAGGGAGGTGGCATTAGACTAGAGAGGGAGGTGGCATTAGACTAGAGAGGGAGGTGGCATTAGACTAGAGAGGGAGGTAACATTAAACTATAGAGGGGGAGTAACATTAAACTAGAGAGGGAGGTGACATTAGACTAGAGAGGGAGGTGACATTAACTAGAGAGGGAGGTGACATTAGACTAGAGAGGGAGGTGGCATTAGACTAGAGAGGGAGGTGACATTAGACTAGAGAGGGAGGTGACATTAAACTATAGAGGGGGAGTAACATTAAACTAGAGAGGGAGGTGACATTAGACTAGAGAGGGAGGTGGCATTAGACTAGAGAGGGAGGTGGCATTAGACTAGAGAGGGAGGTGGCATTAGACTAGAGAGGGAGGTGGCATTAGACTAGAGAGGGAGGTGGCATTAGACTAGAGAGGGAGGTGGCATTAGACTAGAGAGGGAGGTGGCATTAGACTAGAGAGGGAGGTGACATTAGACTAGAGAGGGAGGTGGCATTAGACTAGAGAGGGAGGTGGCATTAGACTAGAGAGGGAGGTGGCATTAGACTAGAGAGGGAGGTGACATTAGACTAGAGAGGGAGGTGGCATTAGACTAGAGAGGGAGGTGGCATTAGACTAGAGAGGGAGGTGGCATTAGACTAGAGAGGGAGGTGGCATTAGACTAGAGAGGGAGGTGGCATTAGACTAGAGAGGGAGGTGGCATTAGACTAGAGAGGGAGGTGGTATTAGACTAGAGAGGGAGGTGGCATTAGACTAGAGAGGGAGGTGGCATTAGACTAGAGAGGGAGGTGGCATTAGACTAGAGAGGGAGGTGGCATTAGACTAGAGAGGGAGGTGGCATTAGACTAGAGAGGGAGGTGGCATTAGACTAGAGAGGGAGGTGCATTAGACTAGAGAGGGAGGTGGCATTAGACTAGAGAGGGAGGTGGCATTAGACTAGAGAGGGAGGTGACATTAGACTAGAGAGGGAGGTGGCATTAGACTAGAGAGGGAGGTGGCATTAGACTAGAGAGGGAGGTGGCATTAGACTAGAGAGGGAGGTGGCATTAGACTAGAGAGGGAGGTGGCATTAGACTAGAGAGGGAGGTGGCATTAGACTAGAGAGGGAGGTGGCATTAGACTAGAGAGGGAGGTGGCATTAGACTAGAGAGGGAGGTGGCATTAGACTAGAGAGGGAGGTGGCATTAGACTAGAGAGGGAGGTGGCATTAGACTAGAGAGGGAGGTGGCATTAGACTAGAGAGGGAGGTGGCATTAGACTAGAGAGGGAGGTGGCATTAGACTAGAGAGGGAGGTGGCATTAGACTAGAGAGGGAGTAACATTAAACTAGAGAGGGAGGTGACATTAAAAGAATAGAGAATGAAAATGAGAACGGAAGGATGGCAAAACTAGAGAGGGAGGTGGCATTAGACTAGAGAGGGAGGTGCATTAGACTAGAGAGGGAGGTGGCATTAGACTAGAGAGGGAGGTGGCATTAGACTAGAGAGGGGGGTGACATTAGACTAGAGAGGGAGGTGGCATTAGACTAGAGAGGGAGGTGGCATTAGACTAGAGAGGGAGGTGTGCATTAGACTAGAGAGGGAGGTGGCATTAGACTAGAGAGGGAGGTGGCATTAGACTAGAGAGGGAGGTGGCATTAGACTAGAGAGGGAGGTGCATTAGACTAGAGAGGGAGGTGGCATTAGACTAGAGAGGGAGGTGGCATTAGACTAGAGAGGGAGGTGGCATTAGACTAGAGAGGGAGGTGGCATTAGACTAGAGAGGGAGGTGGCATTAGACTAGAGGGGGGTTAACATTAGACTAGAGAGGGAGGTGGCATTAGACTAGAGAGGGAGGTGGCATTAGACTAGAGAGGGGAGTGACATTAAACTAGAGAGGGAGGTGGCATTAAACTAGAGAGGGAGGTGGCATTAGACTAGAGAGGGAGGTGGCATTAGACTAGAGAGGGAGGTACATTAAACTAGATAGGGGGGAGTACATTAAACTAGAGAGGGAGGTGGCATTAGACTAGAGAGGGAGGTGGCATTAGACTAGAGAGGGAGGTGGCATTAGACTAGAGAGAGGGGGGAGTAACATTAAACTAGAGAGGGAGGTGGCATTAAACTAGAGAGGGAGGTGGCATTAGACTAGAGAGGGAGGTGGCATTAGACTAGAGAGGGAGGTGGCATTAGACTAGAGAGGGAGGTAACATTAGACTATATAGGGGGGAGTACATTAACTAGAGAGGGAGGTGGCATTAAACTAGAGAGGGAGGTGGCATTAGACTAGAGAGGGAGGTGGCATTAGACTAGAGAGGGAGGTGGCATTAGACTAGAGAGGGAGGTGGCATTAGACTAGAGAGGGAGGTAACATTAAACTATATAGGGGGGGAGTAACATTAAACTAGAGAGGGAGGTGACATTAGACTAGAGAGGGAGGTGGCATTAAACTAGAGAGGGAGGTGACATTAGACTAGAGAGGGAGGTGGCATTAGACTAGAGAGGGAGGTGGCATTAGACTAGAGAGGGAGGTAACATTAACTAGAGGGGGGGAGTAACATTAACTAGAGAGGGAGGTGACAGACTAGAGAGGGAGGTGGCATTAGACTAGAGAGGGAGGTGGCATTAGACTAGAGAGGGAGGTGGCATTAGACTAGAGAGGGAGGTGGCATTAGACTAGAGAGGGAGGTGGCATTAGACTAGAGAGGGAGGTGGCATTAGACTAGAGAGGGAGGTGACATTAGACTAGAGAGGGAGGTGGCATTAGACTAGAGAGGGAGGTGGCATTAGACTAGAGAGGGAGGTGGCATTAGACTAGAGAGGGAGGTGGCATTAGACTAGAGAGGGAGGTGGCATTAGACTAGAGAGGGAGGTGGCATTAGACTAGAGAGGGAGGTGGCATTAGACTAGAGAGGGAGGTGGCATTAGACTAGAGAGGGAGGTGGCATTAGACTAGAGAGGGAGGTGGCATTAGACTAGAGAGGGAGGTGGCATTAGACTAGAGAGGGAGGTGGCATTAGACTAGAGAGGGAGGTGGCATTAGACTAGAGAGGGAGGTGCATTAGACTAGAGAGGGAGGTGGCATTAGACTAGAGAGGGAGGTGGCATTAGACTAGAGAGGGAGGTGGCATTAGACTAGAGAGGGAGGTGGCATTAGACTAGAGAGGGAGGTGGCATTAGACTAGAGAGGGAGGTGGCATTAGACTAGAGAGGGAGGTGGCATTAGACTAGAGAGGGAGGTGACATTAGACTAGAGAGGGAGGTGGCATTAGACTAGAGAGGGAGGTGGCATTAGACTAGAGAGGGAGGTGACATTAGACTAGAGAGGGAGGTGGCATTAGACTAGAGAGGGAGGTGACATTAGACTAGAGAGGGAGGTGACATTAGACTAGAGAGGGAGGTGACATTAGACTAGAGAGGGAGGTGACATTAGACTAGAGAGGGAGGTGACATTAGACTAGAGAGGGAGGTGACATTAGACTAGAGAGGGAGGTGACATTAGACTAGAGAGGGAGGTGGCATTAGACTAGAGAGGGAGGTGACATTAGACTAGAGAGGGAGGTGGCATTAGACTAGAGAGGGAGGTGACATTAGACTAGAGAGGGAGGTGGCATTAGACTAGAGAGGGAGGTGACATTAGACTAGAGAGGGAGGTGGCATTAGACTAGAGAGGGGTGGTGACATTAGACTAGAGAGGGAGGTGACATTAGACTAGAGAGGGAGGTGGCATTAGACTAGAGAGGGAGGTGACATTAGACTAGAGAGGGAGGTGGCATTAGACTAGAGAGGGAGGTGGCATTAGACTAGAGAGGGAGGTGGCATTAGACTAGAGAGGGAGGTGGCATTAGACTAGAGAGGGAGGTGGCATTAGACTAGAGAGGGAGGTGACATTAGACTAGAGAGGGAGGTGGCATTAGACTAGAGAGGGAGGTGGCATTAGACTAGAGAGGGAGGTGGCATTAGACTAGAGAGGGAGGTGACATTAGACTAGAGAGGGAGGTGACATTAGACTAGAGAGGGAGGTGGCATTAGACTAGAGAGGGAGGTGGCATTAGACTAGAGAGGGAGGTGGCATTAGACTAGAGAGGGAGGTGACATTAGACTAGAGAGGGAGGTGGCATTAGACTAGAGAGGGAGGTGGCATTAGACTAGAGAGGGAGGTGGCATTAGACTAGAGAGGGAGGTGACATTAGACTAGAGAGGGAGGTGACATTAGACTAGAGAGGGAGGTGGCATTAGACTAGAGAGGGAGGTGGCATTAGACTAGAGAGGGAGGTGGCATTAGACTAGAGAGGGAGGTGGCATTAGACTAGAGAGGGAGGTGACATTAGACTAGAGAGGGAGGTGGCATTAGACTAGAGAGGGAGGTGACATTAGACTAGAGAGGGAGTGGCATTAGACTAGAGAGGGAGGTGGCATTAGACTAGAGAGGGAGGTGGCATTAGACTAGAGAGGGAGGTGGCATTAGACTAGAGAGGGAGGTGACATTAGACTAGAGAGGGAGGTGACATTAGACTAGAGAGGGAGTGTGACATTAGACTAGAGAGGGAGGTGGCATTAGACTAGAGAGGGGGTGGCATTAGACTAGAGAGGGAGGTGACATTAGACTAGAGAGGGAGGTGGCATTAGACTAGAGAGGGAGGTGACATTAGACTAGAGAGGGAGGTGACATTAGACTAGAGAGGGAGGTGACATTAGACTAGAGAGGGAGGTGACATTAGACTAGAGAGGGAGGTGACATTAGACTAGAGAGGGAGGTGACATTAGACTAGAGAGGGAGGTGACATTAGACTAGAGAGGGAGGTGACATTAGACTAGAGAGGGAGGTGGCATTAGACTAGAGAGGGAGGTGGCATTAGACTAGAGAGGGAGGTGCATTAGACTAGAGAGGGAGGTGGCATTAGACTAGAGAGGGAGGTGACATTAGACTAGAGAGGGGGGGGAGTACATTAACTAGAGAGGGAGGTGACATTAGACTAGAGAGGGAGGTGGCATTAGACTAGAGAGGGAGGTGGCATTAGACTAGAGAGGGAGGTGGCATTAACTATAGAGGGGGGAGTAACATTAAACTAGAGAGGGAGGTGACATTAGACTAGAGAGGGAGGTGGCATTAGACTAGAGAGGGAGGTGGCATTAGACTAGAGAGGGAGGTGGCATTAGACTAGAGAGGGAGGTGGCATTAGACTAGAGAGGGAGGTGGCATTAGACTAGAGAGGGAGGTGACATTAGACTAGAGAGGGAGTGACATTAGACTAGAGAGGGAGGTGGCATTAGACTAGAGAGGGAGGTGGCATTAGACTAGAGAGGGAGGTGGCATTAGACTAGAGAGGGAGGTGCATTAGACTAGAGAGGGAGGTGGCATTAGACTAGAGAGGGAGGTGACATTAGACTAGAGAGGGGGGAGTAACATTAGACTAGAGAGGGAGGTGGCATTAGACTAGAGAGGGAGGTGACATTAAACTAGAGAGGGAGGTGACATTAGACTAGAGAGGGAGGTGGCATTAGACTAGAGAGGGAGGTGACATTAGACTAGAGAGGGAGGTGACATTAAACTAGAGAGGGGGTGACATTAAACTAGAGAGGGAGGTGACATTAGACTAGAGAGGGAGGTGGCATTAGACTAGAGAGGGAGTGGCATTAGACTAGAGAGGGAGGTGGCATTAGACTAGAGAGGGAGGTGGCATTAGACTAGAGAGGGAGGTGGCATTAGACTAGAGAGGAGGTGGCATTAGACTAGAGAGGGAGGTGGCATTAGACTAGAGAGGGAGGTGACATTAGACTAGAGAGGGAGGTGGCATTAGACTAGAGAGGGAGGTGGCATTAGACTAGAGAGGGAGGTGGCATTAGACTAGAGAGGGAGGTGACATTAGACTAGAGAGGGAGGTGGCATTAGACTAGAGAGGGAGTGGCATTAGACTAGAGAGGGAGGTGGCATTAGACTAGAGAGGGAGGTGGCATTAGACTAGAGAGGGAGGTGGCATTAGACTAGAGAGGGAGGTGGCATTAGACTAGAGAGGGAGGTGGCATTAGACTAGAGAGGGAGGTGCATTAGACTAGAGAGGGAGGTGCATTAGACTAGAGAGGGAGGTGGCATTAGACTAGAGAGGGAGGTGGCATTAGACTAGAGAGGGAGGTGACATTAGACTAGAGAGGGAGGTGGCATTAGACTAGAGAGGGAGGTGACATTAGACTAGAGAGGGAGGTGACATTAGACTAGAGAGGGAGGTGGCATTAGACTAGAGAGGGAGGTGACATTAGACTAGAGAGGGAGGTGGCATTAGACTAGAGAGGGAGGTGGCATTAGACTAGAGAGGGAGGTGGCATTAGACTAGAGAGGGAGGTGGCATTAGACTAGAGAGGGAGGTGGCATTAGACTAGAGAGGGAGGTGGCATTAGACTAGAGAGGGAGGTGGCATTAGACTAGAGAGGGAGGTGGCATTAGACTAGAGAGGGAGGTGGCATTAGACTAGAGAGGGAGGTGGCATTAGACTAGAGAGGGAGGTGGCATTAGACTAGAGAGGGAGGTGGCATTAGACTAGAGAGGGAGGTGGCATTAGACTAGAGAGGGAGGTGGCATTAGACTAGAGAGGGAGGTGGCATTAGACTAGAGAGGGAGGTGACATTAGACTAGAGAGGGAGGTGGCATTAGACTAGAGAGGGAGGTGTGCATTAGACTAGAGAGGGAGGTGGCATTAGACTAGAGAGGGAGGTGGCATTAGACTAGAGAGGGGGAGTGACATTAACTAGAGAGGGAGGTGACATTAGACTAGAGAGGGAGGTGGCATTAGACTAGAGAGGGAGGTGACATTAGACTAGAGAGGGAGGTGGCATTAGACTAGAGAGGGAGGTGGCATTAGACTAGAGAGGGAGGTGGCATTAGACTAGAGAGGGAGGTGGCATTAGACTAGAGAGGGAGGTGGCATTAGACTAGAGAGGGAGGTGCATTAGACTAGAGAGGGAGGTGGCATTAGACTAGAGAGGGAGGTGGCATTAGACTAGAGAGGGAGGTGCATTAGACTAGAGAGGGAGGTGGCATTAGACTAGAGAGGAGGGGAGTAACATTAAACTAGAGAGGGAGGTGGCATTAGACTAGAGAGGGAGGTGGCATTAGACTAGAGAGGG